>OY365809.1:10679694-11268044 GCA_959347315.1 Bimastos eiseni
CACCACCACCACCACCACCACCACCATCATAATCACCATCATATTTACAATCATCATCACCATCATCATGCTGATACAGCCACTTCTTTTCATCCATCATTCTACTTCCTCTCGTCATAGCAAAATGCAATATCAAATCAAGGCCTAACAAAAACAACTTACACATTGGTAAATGTGCTTCTATATAATAATATATATGCAAGTGTATATACATACACACATACAAACACCTATATAAGCATAGGTGTGTGGGTGTGCACACATGTGTGTTTCTGTTTGGTCTGTATGCAATTATGCATGAATGTGTGTGTATATAGTATGTGTATGTGTGCGGCCGAGTTCTATACCACAATGAGTTAATTGGGAGGAAAGAATTCAACGTATTTGCATGCCCTGGCATTTACCATCGTGTAACATGAATCAAAGCATCACCAGACACATGTTTGAAACTGATAAAAAAATCTGTCATGAGCAGTGAATGTGTGTGTGTGTGCGTGCGTGTAACAAGCTGAAACTAAAAAGGCTATATGTAGCAGAGCTGAATCAGCATCAGCAGCAAGAGATTTTAAATTGAAACATTGCAAATTAAATGCCCCATTAATATCCGGCTCTTGGTCGGACTTGAGCATTTGAATGTTTAATTTTTAACAATTGAAAAGCATACCGGATAGCCACCGGCTTTTTAAGTGACCCATATTAGTGGATAGTAGTATAGTATGCTGGATGTGACTCATCCAAATGGCGAAATTGGCCAAGTTCAGAATAACTCCCACAATAGAGCTACTCTTCCCAAAATGTTGCTCCTCCCCGTATACAGGTTTGTCCTCAACTAACAGACTTGCAAAAATCGGAACCCAGCTGGCACGTGCACTTAATAAGTGCTTTGTACAGCGACAAAAAGTTAAAAAAAGTACTTTGAAGGCTACAAAATCTACTCACTGGAAGTTTTGATGCTGGTTCAACCGAAACAACTTCTTAAATTCACAAATGGTTGGTCTTAAAATATGTAACTACAAAATCAATTGTCATTCCTGTCAATTATATTAATGAGCAAAATGGTAATGAAGCGGAGAGAAATCGTATCAAATGGGACTGCAGTGCAGTAAGCGCCAGTTACAGTAGTTACTGACAACTTTTCAGATTAGGTTACTTTTTCAGTATCGATTGCTTTACTCCATGGTAACAACCGTAGTACTTATTCAATTAAACTAGTAGCGATAAAACTGAAACAGCATCGGTCGGTTGAAACCACGCATCCGACTCATAATCCGAGTTGTCTCAGCTCCTTTAGGAATGGATTCTACCCCAGAGGACGTTACACACGGATGACCCCCACTTAGCCTCTTACCTGCAGCGACGAACTCCAACGATACCCCAAAATCGACCTTAACGTTCACTTAATATAACCGCATTGTGCCCCAACTGTACAATCTCACCAAGCACCAATCAGGTCTCTGTCACCCATCCTGCCTCGTGATTGTCTTAAGTATCAGCGTCGGGGTCTAAAAAGTACCGCGTGGTACGTATAATTCGGTTGACCTCTGACCCAACCAACGGGTCACACAGCCAGCAACCCCACAGCCAGAGCCAGGTTTCCTACAAGTGTTTATAATAATATGGGTATTTTTCACGACAGCGCTCAAATTCGATACAATTTCGGTCTTCTGCTTTGGCCGTCCTACACAAAAGGCAAAATTCTGTTTTTTATATTCCTGTATGGTATACATGACTTGAAAAACGTTAATTTTTTATTCTATTATTTATTTTATAAGTATGGAGAAAAATAACAAAGTCCTAATAATATAACAAATTTCATTGTCCTTTCCCTTGCTGAGTTAATACAACTTTACGTTATATTGGTAGTTGAAGTGCTTTCAAGATTTTAATGACTTTATATTTAACCTATATTTGGCCAGTAGTCTATATGGTTTTTATTAACTTGTTTACTTAATAAGTAATTAAAAATAAATGTTACTTTTGTCCTAAAAATTTGTTTACAACACCGTTACTGAGAGTCTTTGGCCATCTGTGGAATAAATTGAGAACTCTCGATTTTTTAATTGACGTCTTCGAGCAACTCCGCTACTTCCCTGAAGTAACGATTTTGTCATTTTGAAACGGAGTTGTAGCTGTGTGTTGAGTTTCTTATATATATATATATGTATGTATATATATCAACACACATATATATATGTTTGTGTGTATGAATGATAGAGTTGCAGTCCGATATGTAGGAGTCCATAATGGAGAGTAATTATAGGTTGACGATTAAAGCATTAACCAAGGGAGTAACGGAGTTGTGATTACCTGTTGAATTTCTTGTACACTTCTATATATACATTTATTTGTTTGTGTTTGTATGTGTGTGTATATATGCGTTGTGAGTGCGTGTCTGTGTGTGTGTGTGTGTGTGTGTGTGTGTGTGTGTGTGTGTGTATGTAAATGAAAGGGTTGCAGTCGGACAAGTTGGAGTCCAAGCAGCATGGCACTTTATATTCACAATCTTTACCTCAGAGAGGAGGTAAACCAACCAGCAGCTGAGGACAAGGAAGAAAGAAAAAGTAATTGGACTTATAAGGAAAAGAAACAAAAACAGTTGCTTTGGAAAGTGTTAAGAGGACGTTTTTTAAATTTTGAGTGGAATGCCTACGTCTGTTTTATCACTTACATCAGTCTGTCACCTCTATGTAACCAATAAGTTCAAGATAAGATTCGATGGATAGTTGGTTATGGTTTACCACTCCGTGACTTTAAATAAATGAGATTAGTTCATAGTACAAATGAGATAATTTATCATTAGAATAATTGGGGTTGCTGTATCGTATTGCTATGCACACTTAATAATAACTAATCACTAATTATGAACAGTGACAGTGCTTTGAACTGCGTATTTCTAAATAAAGTAACGGAGTTGTAAATGTATGTAAATCAAAGTAACGGAGCTGTATTTTATTAAAATTATTAAGGATGTAGAATGAAATTTTATGCCAACTCTGTCAAATTTAAGCACTGCTCAATATCAAGTGTGTTTCATCAGTTCCATAAAAACTTATCTGTAAATTATGGAGTGTATTTTTAAATAAAATGCCGGAGTTGTAAAGGTAAATGAAAGTAACGAAGTTGTATTTTAATTAAAATATAAAAAAACTAAAATTAAATGTTAAGCCAACCCTGTCGAATTTTAGCACTGCTCGATATCAAGCTTGTTTCAGCAGTTCCATAGAAATATATCTGTAAATTTTTTAAAATTTGCATCATCTTTTTTATTCAATTATTTTTTTTTCTCAATTTGAGCGCTGTCGTGAACAATACCAATATAAGACAGCTAGACGCAGACAAACACGCACGCAGAGGTAGAAAGAGACAGATAAAGAGAGGTTCGTTTGTATACACCAAAATCTATTACAGCCAGAGGTGGCCATTTCGGTTGAGAGGTGGGGGACACGAAGGAGAGGGGTAAGAAATGTGGGGGACACACGTATAACATGTCATCTCTCTCAATAAAAGGTGGGGGATTCCTCGACCTCGGGATCGCTGACTCTGATTACAACCACCAACTAACCCCAATAAGTATGGTTCGATATCTTCTTGATATGTCACAGCCTCACTGGCAGTGTTAGGTAAACTCATACAAGAAATGAGTTAAAACAAAACTCAACTCATGCATCTCAAAATGAATTTAAACTCAAACTCAAATCATTCTTGCGAAATGAGTTAACTCAAAATTCAGTTGTTAAATGAGTTAAATCATCAACTCACATAACCTGCGTCTCATACTAGCACGTTCTAATCGAACGTTGTTCAAATGTACAGTTACCATGAAATTGTACCATCGGTTTATTATTACCAACTTACTTATTAATGAATAAATCAGGTTATAATTACGGAGTCAACGTAAACACCACGGTCCATGTGTTTAACATCTCAAACATGACTGGCATTGTTAGCTAATGGTTGGTCTTAAAATATGTAACTACAAAATCAATTGTCATTCATGTCAATTATATTAATGATCAAAATGGTAATGAGTGCCGAATAGTGAGTTGATTTTAAAATTGACAGTTATAACTCAAACTCACAGAAATTATGAAATAAATCAAACTCATACTCTTTGAGGTGAGTTAACTCAAACTCATAAATCACAGTGAGTTAATTCGTGCGTTTAAACTCAACGGAGTTAACTCGTACCCAACACTGCTCACATGTCAACGGAGATTAGGTCATGCTCTGGGCCTATACTTCTCGAACTGCATGCAGTCTGCTTGTATAAACATCATTAGCCTAAGTCTTACTTAACGTCCAAGCGGTTCAGAGCATATAAATCATAACAAACCGAACGTGTTGGAATGAGGACAGTAAAAGCGCACCCGCTACAGACCGTCGGAAAACAAACATTCAACCGTGTTGGAGTGCATTAGTGATGTAAACGGACCTAGATCAGAATTAGATCTGATCGCAATCTGATTCCGCAGAGATAATTATATGTTGAGGGTTTGATTGAGGGTCAATTAAAAGTTGGTTAAGACAATCTCGCCTTGTCGGTCAATTGTCAATTGTAGCCTTAACGGGTTTTAAGGGAGATAGTTATACAGACTGTTTTTATCCAAAGAGGTCTATTTATATCCATAGCCTACGTTTTTATTTATAAAGACATTTCACTGAACGAAAAAGTGTTTTTATCCAAAGAGGTCTATTTATATCCATAGCCTACGTTATTATTTATAAAGACATTTCACTGAACGAAAAAGTGTTTTTATCCAAAGAGGTCTATTTATATCCATAGCCTACGTTATTATTTATAAAGACATTCCATAACATATTCCAGTATAGGACCTAGCTGTTAAGTTAGGCACTGTTTGTATCCAGGGCCATCTTATCCAGTAGGCACAGTGCCTAGGGCAGTGATTCTCAACCGGTGTGCCGCGACACTGGTGTGCCGCGAGTGCACCGCCAAGTGTGCCGCGGCGCTAATAACGAAATCAAATTCAAAATCAATAAAAACGATATTCGAATGAAACTGAGACATAAAGTGTCTATTTTATGAAAAGGTAAATGTTTCTGTTGAAATCGTGCTCATTGAATAGCTATGCTTTGATATGGAATCAAAGGACGTGTGCCTGATTATACATCCAGAAGTACGAGAGCTCTCAAGAGGGAAAGTTTTGTCTCTGGTATACCAGCTGAGAGGTAAACTGCTGACCTTTTTTACAAATGGCCTTTTTTGTGCTTTTCTTATTAATGCATTCTGGCGTGCTAAGCTGGCATATCTGAGAGATATATTTCAGTATTTGAATGTTGTTAACTCTAGTCTTCAGGGTCATGCGGTAATGAGAACCTTTTAAGTCCTACTGACGAACTTATATCTTTGCACCACAAAAATCAGATATGGAAATCAAGAATTTTGAAATGTTTCCTCTCATTCCTGCAAACTTTAGCAATGAAATGACAGCTCTGATATTTGATCATCTCACCACTCTTGAAGACAAGGTTCAGCATTACTTTCCTTCCCTGTCATCTGAACGCTATGATTGGGTGAAAGACCCATTTGTTCAAATTGCAGGCAACACAAACATATTAATGTTAAAAGAAGAAGAGGAACAGTGAATTTAGCTCTGATAGAACTTTAAAACCTAAGCATTCAGAAATGTTGTTAGATGCATTCTGGATAATGGCAGAAAAGAAACATCAAAATATTTAAAAGATGCTTTTGCATATTCTTTTACAGTTCTCCACATCCTATTTGTGTGAGCTCGGATTTTCAACTCTTACAAATATTAAATACAAAAAGAGGGAAAATTTGAAGTATGTTGAAGAAGAAATGAGAGTTTGTTCATCGTAAGTTCGTCCAAGGATTAAATAAATTTGCAAGGGAAATCAAGCCCAGATATCTCATTGACATTGATTGACATTTAAACAGGTCATACACCGATAACACGCACAGTTTACAATCAGTTTATGTTTAGCATTGTAAATGTTAAATTGTAAATGTTGCATTTTAACCTGTTCAAGTTAAACTCCTAAATTTAAATGGTTTGTCCACTCTACTCTAATTTATTTTGAAAATTATGTAAGCTTACAACTTTAAATTAAGCCTTCTTTTTCGCATGCTAAATGCTTAAAAGCACGATTGCTCAAAATTAAACATAAAAATTAGTTTTAGTTCATTGATGTGCCGCCGGAATTTCGAAAGATCTCAAGTGCCCCATGGTGTCAAAAAGGTTGAGGACCACTGGCCTAGGGCCTACAAAGGGCCTACAAAAATTTTTAGACATTTTTTTAGAAGTATAAAAAATGAAAAAAATGGATATTGAGTAATTGAAAAAAGTTAACTCGTTAAACTGTAACGAAGAAGAAATTGCAAACATATTAAATTCAAAGTTGAAATAACTTTTGAAACATTTTGAGTTGTTAACTTAAAAGTTGGCTGTGCTACTTGACACTTCTCACAAAGTTCTACGCTAATCAACCACAAGAAAATTCATTCTGCACAAAAACCATCCATGACTTGAAAAATAATGTTAATGTGTGTTTAGGTTTACACGTTTAATGTATTGTGGAAAGCAGTAGTTGAGGTATATGAATGAGTGCCTATAGACCCTACAACGACCTTAAAACGACCCTGTTTGTATCAATGTCCTCAATCCTAACCATAATCAAATATTTATATAGCCTATATGGACATATATATAAACATACAACATATATATTCATATAAATATATAATTTAAAAATACTATATGCATGTACAGTCACAGATTGAATGTTAGGCCTACTAGCCTACTATAGCAGCAACCTATTACACACTGCAGTATAAAACGGTCTTTGACAGTAATAAGACCTTGCAAGGTAAAGTCTATGGCTAATTTAAATGAAACCACGAATTGCTCATCATATAACAGAAGTTCATGATTTTTCCTTTTTCGAATGGTAGTTTTATTTGCCATATATTATTTAATTGAAGCTGTAGGCTATTACATTTAAATAGAGATATTTCATTTAATGAATTGGTTAGGCTTATATTTGGTATAAGCCTAGTAGATCATCTATATACTAATTAACTTGTATGCCTAATTAGTACAAGTATGTTCTTTATTGAACTGCCTGCAAATGCACCACAGGAATATCACAATATTATATGAACAATAAAGTTAATAAGTTAAGTTAGTCGAATAACACATTCCTCTTTGATGAAAACTAGCTTATATATATTACGCACAGAACATCTGCGCTATATGGTGGCGAAAACACCCTTCTGGAGAAATCCTCTGTTTCTTCCTCTCCCATCATTCCTCCACCTAACATAAAGAAACGAACAGGCAACCAACCCAAAAACCACAGTGACAACGGTTACTTGTGTTTTAGCCTTAGGGGCCGTTCACATATTATATAACGGAAAAATCTCAATTTTCGGCCCACCCCTACCCCTAATAACATTATATAACAGCAGCTGTGACCCCCACCCCTATATTATATAACAGATATGCTACCTAACCCCTACCCCACCTCAGAATCAACAACAAAGCATACTCTAATGCAGCATGATAATACCTACTACTGACTTAAATCCTATCTAAAAACACCATTTTTGTTTCCATCCTGTTTTGCACTACAAATGAGGATTACAGTATCACACAGAATCGATTGGTTTAATATTGCACTAACACGTATTTATCGATAGGTTCACGGTACAACTCTACCTATTTAATAGCGTATGATACAAAGTGTATACTACAACTACAATTTGGTATCTAAGATAAACTATTTACACATACTATAGAAAATGAAATCAAACATCTTGATAATACCTACCGAAATAATTATTTCAAGTGAATTCATTTTAATCAGAATCAAAACAAATCATACAGAATTGCATTTAAGAGTGTTTAAAGCTATGCACAGGAAATTGTTAAAATTATAAACAGGAACTTGTTAAAACTTGATTTATAAATAATAAGTAAGAACGTCAAATCAATTTGCCTGGTGGTGCTAGTTTTGGTTCACAACGTACTGTGAACTTCGATTAAATAATGAAGGTACGTGGTACAGGAACTTCCAATTGGCAGGCAAAATGGCATAAGCTGAAAAAAGTTTTTTATATAACAAAACCTTCAACCTACTCCCCCACCATACACAATATAATGCAAAACAGTAACCCACCCACCTACCCCTTGAGCGTTATGTAATATTTTTAATATGTGAACGGCCCCTTACTTGCATATTGTGTATTCAGGGCCGTACCGAGCTATAATTTCGCCCTGTGCTTAGCTAATGGCGCTCTGTGCTTAGCATCAATTGACGCCACCACATTATGAAAATAGTGCATTTTATGGAATAATATAGGTTATTCCATCCTGAAATTTGCGCCCTTTCCACATTTGCGTCCTGGGCCTAGGCCTCGCTGGCCCCTCCCTCGGTAGGCCTACGGCCCTGTATGTGTTGTATACAGAGAGACAGACAGAGACTGGGACAGAGACAGACAGGGTCAGACAGGTAGATTGTCACATTCATTTCATGCATGAAGTGCAACACGGATTCAACACTAGCATGCGAAATACGATGACGCAATCGTTGCGTCAGTTCGACTTTGGAAACGTACCAAAGTTTCTCATTATTCATTAATTCATTTATTTGGGAACATTATTGCGCCTCTCATAGAGGCCTTCAAAGAGCACATCCATATAACTTGAATTTAAATATTAATATAATATTAAATATTTAAAAAATAATTGTAAAATCTATTGAGGACTTTTAACATAATGCAGAAATCATAATAACAGAAATCATGATAACAGAAATCAATTGCATCTTCTTGCCACCACACGGCATATCTCGTATTCAATAACAAGCTTCATTTGCTAATCGAAATATCACTATGAGTCGGCGTGGCCACGTTACTGACGCTTTCTGGGTCTTCTTCTAGTTCTCTGCCTCTTCGGCTTTCTGGGTACGTTTGCATAATTAAATCGTCTTTATATATATATATATATACATATATATATATATATATATATAAAATGTTGTTGATGCAGAAACTCGCACCACGAGGAAAGGTTGTAACTGAACTGGCACAATGCACTAAGCATAATTATGTATATATATAATTATGTATATATATATAATTATGTATATATATACATAATTATGCTTAGTGCATTGTGCCAGTTCAGTTGCATATATATATATAATTATGTATATATATTATATATATAATTATGTATATATATATATATATATATATAATGCTTAGTGCATTGTGCCAGTTCAGTTACAACCTTTTCTCGTGGTGCGAGTTTCTGCATCAACATTCAACAAATAGCCTAGCTCAAACCTAGAGCCGGTTCTGAATTTGATAAAAAAATATTATTAATATTTTTCTTGTACAAAATCGACCATTCTTACATATGTGCGGTGGAGACTGCATATAGCACATATAGCCTAGCGGTATGTTAAACGTAGCCAGTGTTATTGACAAACATCTTTTATATTGATAGCAAAGATGTGAAAGTCGTAGAGGACTCTGAGATCTCTGTTGATAGCATCGCTGCAATCAATATCAATAATGTTTGTCAATATAAGCCTAGTCTATTAACTCTTCATCCACATCTATTCATCTATCCAACCAGAGGTGTAACAAGGTTTTGAAAAGGGGGGGCATAATTTCTAAAATATTGCGCGAAGCGGAAATTTTTTTTTGCTCCCCACTTCTTGAATTTTGGCCCCCCAGAAATATGAAAAATGGGGGCACAAATTATCTTAACAAAAGTCATCTTTAAAAGCCATCGTAGAAACATAAAAAGAACCGACTGTGGGGAGGCACGTGGGGGGGGGGCACTGAGCACTTAAAAGCTCCCAGTTGTGAAACGGGGGGGGCGGTGCCCCTCTGCCCCCCCACTTGTTACAGCTCTGTATCCAACCAATCATCCATTCATTTACACTTCGCCCTTCGCCGCCTTCGAAATTCCCCTAATAATAAAAATCGCTGTACGTAGGCTAAAGAACTAAAGAGCTGTTCCTGGTGCATACAGCTACAGATATTTCTGTTCTAAATTACAGATCCATAGGCTACAATATGGTTTTGCTCCGTCAGGTCGCAGCTTTAGTCCAAAGATTAAAAATTGAGACAAACATTCGTTTGAAGACCCGATAGCAAAGAGAGAAGGAAACGCAGCCTTACACTAACTTCCTTCTTTCTTGTAATTACCCTGAAACCCAAGGATAGTTACATCTTGAAACCGAGTGTGACGTCTCTTTATTCAATTTCGTGACTCACACATGCAAGGCTATGACACGCTGTATCTAAACTATTATCGCTCAACACACACACAAACCTCCCTTGTCAAGCAATCGCACTCCAGTCTGGGCAGTAGCCAGCAACGAGCCTATTAGCCATGCAGCTAAGACGAGACTTATTTTATCACACGCCTATATCTATAAGTAATACAAGTAGAATATTATGATGTAGGCCTACACTGCCACATACATTATAGCCGTGCACAAGGCACATGTATTGCTTAAACGGACTATAATAATGTATGACCTGACCCAGTTCCTAGTTTGGCTGGAGGCTTGGGTCAGCAATGAAGCAGAGCGTGTCCGTTGAACGTTTCATGCATCCGAAGGTTGGAAGAGGAAGTACAATTGCGTAACAAGCGTCTAATCCTTCCAGAGGGTTGTTTAAGACAACGAATAGGGAACAGCAGGAACCATTGGATAATACGATCGATTCCGACCTTCCATCCAACGGAATACTTCCTCATTGTGCTGCTGTTGCTGCGAGGTGCCCCGGCAGACTGGCCCTACAGCACTATTTACGGGCAAACAGTAAATGCTAATAGACGTTTTTCTGATACTTTTGGGCAAAGGGTACAATAAATTTGATGCGAAAAAGCGGTCGACGTGTGCGTTATCGTCTGAAATATCGCGATGAGTGGGCGCTTTACCGACGCCTTCTGGGTACGTTTGTATAATTAAATCGTCTTTCTATATATACGATTCAACCAACTTTATGACTTAACTTTTGCTCTTGACAATATAAACTGGGGTTTCTTTGTCATGGCAGTCGATTTCGGCACAGCTCCATGATTCGTTCTGAGTTTGTTTTGACATAGAGTCAAAACTGACATAGAGTAGTGGGGAAGTGACCAGTGGACAACAACAACGGCAACAACAACAACAACAACGTGCTTTAGTTGTCGGGTGCGGGTTGATATCCCAGTACTTCTTCGAGCTGCTTCAGCTAAGTAAAATGATTTGGTGATCATGAAACTAAAATCTCTCATCAGTGTGCAAAATGTTTACAACATTAGATTTTGCCGGCGTTCATTTGCGTTGGTAATCTGTAGAGTTTTCAGCTCTCAGCCCATTTTTACAACAATAACCAGTGGAAGAAGGAATGGATGGTTTTGAGGCATAACCACAATGTTAACCGATGAGAAGAAATTTTCCTTAATCCTGATGGTCCAACTATTACCCCTCCCAGTTTTCAGAATGTACTCACTATTGTGAAAGAAAAGTTGGTGTGCATATTTTTTTATGATCCTATTATTGATATAAATTTATGACCAATTCATAGAATCTAATTATAAGGAGAAAACTAAATATGTATTGCAAAGTTGTCAGTATTGACTATGATATAAGTTAGGTATAAGACAAGTGTGTTATGACTTTAATTCAACCTTATGTAACTAAGTGTTAATTTGAAAATTCTTTAGGTCACAAGTGAACTCGAGTTTAACTGAAATATTTATGTTTTATGTATATGTATATAAAATAAATGGAGGAAGGGAAGGAGCACAATGCGATGGCTACTATTTCAGAATTATTGGTTGAAGCATAGGCAGACAAATCAAGTGAGAATAAGTTTTCTGGGATAAATTAATATTTAATATTATTAGATGAGCTAGATGAGAGCGTTTATATTTCCAACTAAATTAGGAGAACAACTTTAAGTTGCCCTCAGAATGAAGATTTATACCATAATACCAAATCAAGTGAATTAGGAGTGTGAGTATGCAGACGTTTTATCACGTTCGTCAAAGGACATTTCATCTCTCTTCATACCTCAACTTCATCCATTAATTCCTTAATCAAGTCTTAATTAGCAATGCAACATAATGTTGAGTTAACACGTTCCAATCCCGAACCAGATTTAAATTTCGTTTTTAATGTTATCGCAATTCTCCGAAGCCTTTACCAAACTGTTTTCAGAGCCCCATGTGGTGTGTGGATTCCCGTGTTGGTCACTCCGGTTTTGTGGGAGATGGCTGCTGCTCTTGCATAACCACTTGGGGAAAATTGTGCAAACAGGGTGTTTTAAAAATGAGGTTTCATATGTACTACCTGATTTCTTTTAGTGTGAAAGGTAAAGACACATTTGCTTATGCTAATTAAAGTAATGATACTTGTTATTATAAACACCCAGTGTCACCCACATGTATAAATATTTATACCTTGCTTTAACATTATTTCCATTCTTAACAGACTCAGAGCAAGAATTCAATATTTGCCTGGAATTTTTATAATTATTTTATTCAACTGAACAAGGAACACTGGATTTTACATGTGGGAGTAATTTCTTTAAACTTCTGCACTAATTAGTTTTTATACAAACACAGAGATGACTGTATTTGATGTTGCCCTCCTCCTTCCAAAGTGCAGAAGTCTGCATGTATTGAATTTTCCCCATACAACTTTTTATATGGATGGGGCTGAGCAATTGGGGAGGAAAGACTTGCTCATTTAATGTGATTATACTGGGGTCTATCATTGAATTAAAATTAATTAATACATTCATAATTAATTGATTTATGATTTTTCAAGTTGCTAAAGTTTCTATTCCAACACTCAGATGGTCAGATGTTAGCTTAGAACTTGCATAAATGTGTCTGTAAAGATACTGGCTCAATGAAGATGTGATTTAAACAGGGTGAAGACTTCAACAGCAAAGATGGCTACAGGGCTGTCAATAAACGCATTATGGATGGCATCGAAACTTGTAAAACACTGGTGACAATTGTTCGACAAAGGTAAGCTGACAACATCCAGCGTGTTCTGTAAGAAGAAGAAAGAAGAAGAAGGAGTTGATTGAAGGAGCTAGCAATCTGCAAAAGTTGTTGCAAAGAGATCTGTTTATAATGAAGCATTTGTCACACTCAGATTATGTAATGTGACCATGGAATGAATTTTCTTCAGCATGACCTAACTTGATGTTGAACTAGAGACTCATTATAATGCATTTCATTATGATATGGATTCTTATAATAACACAGCTGTGACAACCAGGGGTGTAACAAGCGGGGGGGACCGGCTTCCCAGTTTCAAAACTGGGGGGCAAAGCCCCCCCAGTTTTAGTACTCAGTGCCCCCCTATGTACCCCAAATCGGTTCTTTTTTATGTTTCTTCAATGGCTTTTTAAGATGACTTTTGTTAAGATGATTTGTGTCCCCATTTTCAAATTTCTGGGGGACAAAATTCGAAAAGTGGAGGGCAAAAAAAATTTTTTTTTTGCTTTGGAAATATTTTATACATTATGCCTCCCCCACTTTTCAAAACTTTGTTACACCTCTGGTGACAACTCAAAGTTACAATGGTCATTGTTTCTTAATAATAATAATTTTCGATTTCACATAAACTGACAAACCACAGTATAGTATGTCTCCAAAACCTCACCCTTTTTATCTGTACACAGGTATTACAGACATAGTATTACAAGAGTTGAATTTAACTGTTAGCTGACATGCAAGGCACATTCCGTTATACATTTAATTTAACCAACACTGCTGCCTAGTGAAAGAAGGACTTGTCAGCCTCACAGAGATATGGGAATCAAACTTGGTTCCTCAGCTCTGCGCCCCAGTGTGTTATCCATCACACTATGGCCCGTCTTTATTTAGATAAGTTGTGATGATCAAGTACTGTTATGATTCAACCATAGGTAGTCGGGTTGCTTGATAGTGTAGTAGTTAGTGTTCTGGACCATTGATCTAGAGGTCAGAGGTTCAAATCCTCAGTTCCAGGGCAGAAATTTGTGTTGAGATGTCGGCTGCACCTGCACCCCCTCCCAACTCAGCTATGATGAGTACACTGACATGGTCAGTGGGAAGATGCGAGGGAGAGGATCGGCCACATGTCGTCATATGAAAACAAAGTCGCTATCACTTGATGCCCATGTCTGCCTCTCAGGCTGGCTTAAGGGATTGCTCTTCTTCTTCTTCTTCTTTGACAGAACTCATGAATTTACTGGTAATATAGAATGTAAGTGTGCTTATTTATAGAAACCTTTTTGTATAACGTTTAACATTAAAGAACTGCAGCCAAGATTATATAATTAACAGTTCCTTGAAAAGTTAGTTTGTTGTCAGAGTAAGTGAAGCAACTAATGTTGGTTAGAACGACTGAACAGGAAAGTGGGAAGTCAATAATAAAGCTGCTAAAAGCCTGTTTAACATTCTGTTTGTGATTTTCAACACAGAGGAAAGAACGAAGAAGAATTTTCAAAAAATCTGCAAAGAAATTTCAAGGCATCAGACTCTAGCTTCAACTCTGAGATTGGGTAAGTTATTTTTAGTGACGATATTAAATAGATTTTTATTTAAATTGTGTAAAACTTTGTGTCTGACTAAAATCTGCAGAGTGAAGCAAAATTCAATTTAGTAGGATGTTTTTGTAATGGAGAAACCTAGGATTCAGGATATGATGATTTTTAAAAACATCATTAGAAAGGTTTGTTATCTTTGTTTGCATTATTGCATTATGCTTGTATCACTCAGTTTGTGTTCAATCAAATGTAAAATTAAATCGAAGAGCTCACATTTTAGTTATTCAGAACCAAACGCTGGATATAATTTGTATGTGTGTATATATATATATATGTATGTGTATGCTTGTGTGTGTAATGTGTATATATATAATATATATTATGTATGCAGGTATGTATATATATGTAAATATGTATATATGTATGTACATACATATATATGTATGTACGTACTTACGTTTGTATGTATGTACGTACGTATGTGTGTGTATGTATATATGTTTGTATGTATGTAAGTATGTATTGGTACGTACGTATGTGTGTGTGTTTGTGTGTGTATATATGTATATATGTATCTGGGCTTTTGTAGAGCACAATCTATGACTGGTTTAGTTTGCCTTTACTCCCTGGTGAGTTTTGATATTGTACACTATAAATTATCCTATTAATAAAAACCCTCCGAAAAATATTGTTACCACTGAATGTCTATCAGCCAGTATATTTAAACATATCCGTGTCCAAACTGTCCATTAATCAGGAGACCTAAGTTCCAAGGATGCAATTAATTAGTTAAACGCATCTGTCTCCATTATCTCGTTTGTGGTTCTTGTTGCTAGTTTGGTTTTGCCATTGTATTTTGTGATTCATTGTGATTACATGTGCAGTGCATCGAATTCAGGAAACTGATCTCTATGTTGCCCTTTCTTTCTTTCAGTCAACAATGAACATTGTCTCCTCTCATTACTAAGTCCTGTGTTTCTCTTTTGGCAATCATCACAAGGTTTACCTTGTATTATTAATTATATGATGTCTATAGAAGTTTAATTGATGCTCATTGAGTGCTGTGTTCAACGTTTTACTTTTGTAAAAGGGACTTAATGGAGCCTAGAAAGGGAGCTTTTTCCTCCAGTTTTGGTTCATCCAGTGTTGACGATACCTGCTGATTAAAATTCACATGGGTTGAATGTCCTTTGCCCACATACGGCAGCCCAAGCAAAGGGAATATCTTTCTAGATAAATAGACAATACTGTTAAATAAATCGTCAAGTGAGAATTATCTTGGCGTATCTCAAAATCGAAAATTCCAAGAAAAGCGAGTTTGAAGATTTTGGCGGGAAAGCGTCGCGTGAGAATTATCTCGGCATATATCCAAAATAGACACTGCTATACCGTGCAAACTCCATACAACTCTGGTGGTACGATAAACGTGTCTGGAGATATGACAGTTAGTATTTGATTATTATCTTTGAAACTTCACGTCATATCTCTTAGTTATTTACACTGAAGAAAGAAAACATATTGCCCGCTACATATCAACTCTAAACGCATTTTCAAAAAAAGTGGAGATACAACAAGATAATTCTCACACGACGAAATCTTGACTTCCATGTGAATCTGATACTTTATCAGCTGGATTTAAGAGACACCTGTTTTCGTTGCGTCCAAGATGGAAGTTTTCCAGTGCCTTCAACCTAGGATGTTTTCCTGCGTATATGTCGGTGTGTCTCATATATTTTCCTTTTTATTCTAAGAAACTTGGTGCTGGTTTGACAGGTTTCAGATTCCAAATGTCAAAATATGTGTTGAACTGGTTTTGTCTGGACTGTACTGACCCTGATAAAATCTCTGTTGTTCCTATCTCAGTGATGTGGCCATCTGTTCAGAAAGGCCCTCATCTTGCTGTACATATTTCATAGTATTTGCTTGTTTAGTTGTGAACTCTTTCTCTAAAACTGGGTGGCAAGAATGTCTGAGTCCCTAGGATGCACTAGTGAATGAATGAATGAGTGAGTGAATGAATGAATGAGAGTGAGTGAGTGAGTGAGATTGCAGGTGGTTGAATGTGGTAGATGTAATTATATTACAGTAAAAAAATTGATCAATGCAAATTATGTTGGTAGTTTACGTTTAATGACGATATGTTGTAACGAGAAACATGCTCTTGTGACTTTTGATGGTAGTGGCATGGAAAATATGTATAGTAATTTACGCTGCCTTGTAAAATCTGAGAAAACGATAGTCTGATCTTGGAAATAGAATGAGAGGGAATATTGAATGGAGATGAGAGTATGGTAGGCTCAGCCTTCCACTCCCTGGAGGGCGATGGTATAATGAACCGCAGCAGTCGGACGGTTTGGTGCCTAACTGGAATTGGAAAACGGGGCACAGGAGGAGCATGTACCATAATGAGGAGTGGCAAATTATTCAATGCCTTGACTGGTGACATTTTGCCTTCAGAAATTTTTTATATTTACGCTGAATCTTATAAAGTGTCTTAATGTGCTGTGAGGTATTTTGAAAATTAAATTCATTATTTCAATCATGTTGATTTAATCATTAAATGAACCTTGAGGTCATTAAAATGCATTGATTGCTTTTATACTTATTCCTGGTTTACAACTTTCTGCTGATCTGGATTTAATCTGTTGATGTCACATTTTGATGCTTCAGGAAACTTCGTGAGGCACTTGAGTGTTTTCGTCTCAATGGTGAGAAGATCGCAGTCGAGCATCAGTCGGCGAGCAAGGAACTAATCGATTGTGCTGACCGAATGCAGAAATATATCGATAAGCTAAGGAATGAATGGACTGTGGTATGTCATTCTTTCATTGTGTCAAGGTTTCTTGCATTTAAATGGCTAGGTATAAATTTTATGCAAATGGTACTTTGGTCAATCTAAATTGAATTGGATAGCTTTAATTATGAGGAGAGATCACTAGTTAACCCAGTAAAGTGGAGACAAATCAATCAAATAGACTTGATATAGAAATGAACTGGATTGACCACAAGCTACATGGAAATTCACTGCTGTGCACAGTGCTCAAAGGAAGAATTGAAGGAAGAAATTCCAGGAAGATAAAGAAATAGGATATTGGACTGGATAGTGGATAAAGGAAATAGACATAGATATATAAAGAAATTAAGGATAAGGCACAAAATGGAAAAGAATTGTCTTTTGAATGCTGAACTTGCCTAAGAGCAGAGCACTGATGTAGAAGAAGTGGTAGAAGAAGAAGAATAGCTGCTATGATATCATTATAATGAGGCACAGAATCTCATTTGATATCTGTGTCGTGTAAAATTGCAGACAACACTCGATCAACCTCATACATAGAGACCATGTTTTAATTACAATAAAGACTGTTCTGTTTAACCAAAGTTGGGTCAAGAGAACTTCTTGTGAGTAGTAAATAATCTTGAAGGGGTGCTATATACTGCTTGTTTTGTGGTCCATATTTAGGTATGTGGTTAAAATTCACGATCTTTTCATTATTTCTATGTGAAGAACCATCAATTCTTGAAAGCCGTGAGGAAGGACAGTTGCGTTTTTAAATGACAGAATGTCAATGGTCAGTTAGTTGTTTGCTTCAAATGCAGAGTCATAAATGCAGACAAATGGCCTGTTATCAGTTGAATCTGTTGGATTTAGGAGAAAGAGAAAGCAAAGAAGGTTATTCAAGAAAAACAGAGATGCTACGATAAAGTCATGAGTGTGAGACTTTGCCAATATTTGATTTTAAATTACAGTTAATCATTTTCTCTCTAACAGTTCCTGCTACTAGGATGATTTTGTAAATGCGAACAACATGTTCAATAAAAGATGTTCATAATCATCATCATCATCATCATTTTGTGCAGCAGCAGCTGTTGTGTCATCAATTTAGACCCAATGATAATTGCACTACAATCAGTTCAGGATGTTGAGGTTATGAAAAATGCTACTAATTTCATAGGGTTACTCTATGTGGCATCTGTGTAAACGAAAGTTCATGACCGGGCTTCCAGTGTCCAACCGAGCTACAGCATTGGAGATCCAAGAAAAGTTGTGTGCCAGATATCTCAGCACCTCATAAGGTTACATCTAACACTCTGATCGAGGGCTGTACCGAGCTATAATTGCGCCCTTTGAATGCCACCAACCAACCAACCGTGAGCAAATGGTTTTGCACTGTGGCTAACTTACACATGTATTCTGGTGTTATGACACTGTGATTCACAGGTTTTTGTTGTTAAACTATAGGCCAAGAAAACTTACCATGACAGATCGAGAGAGGCAGAAAACACAGAGCTTAAACTGAGGATTATGGGAACTAGCGGTACTGAAAAGATTGAAAAGGTTTGTCAGGACTTGTATCTTTCATTGTAATAATTTATGATGATGTTTATGCTTAGGTAATTGGATCTATTGGATAATGTTCTGTTGTTTTATTGCATGTCATCATTAGGTAGATTTATGTTGGACTTGATTCAGACTTGTTGCACTAGCAATTTGATCTCATTATAATGCAGCCTTATGAAGAAACAATGCTTGGTATGCACCCGAAAAATTGCTGAAGGAATATTGTTTACTTTATTTAGCAGTTCATTGCAACATGATGTGTTAACATTTTAGAACAGGGTGCTTGTTTTTCAGTCGATTTCAGTTCGAATAATTGTTTCCTCTAAGCTGTGCACATGTGCATGCGCACATGAGCCTTGGAGTCAGCGTGCACCAGAATTTAGTGTGCGGCATGCACAACATTTTTTTATGACACTGTGTAAATCGAGTCTACTAGCTGGCTGTGGCCTACCTTGCTCCAGTAACTTTGGTTCCTTGGCTGATACATCCCCTTATTTATCTTTAAACAAAAGACTTTTCTTAGGTTATCAGAACTTATGACCATAGACTTTTAAATATGGTCTTAATTTAAGTATCAATTCATTCAGCTAGGACCTGAACACAGTGTGAACCATTTATAAAATGTTGCACACTACCTCCAAAAATTAGAGGGAACAAGCATTATCGATTAACATATTTTATTTTTGTGCTTTCTAATTATTTTGATTCTTTAGGTATTTATCATTTAATTATAAAGCTCAAAGCACAATCATCATTGTGCTTCTGGTCCATGTCATTCAATGATTGTTTCCCTTTGTCTTCATACTCGTCTTTGTCTTCATACTTACCTTTGTCTTCATACTTACCTTACCTTTGTCTTCATACTTACCTTTGTCTTCATACTTACCTTTGTCTTCATACTTACCTTTGTCTTTGTACTAACCTTTGTCTTCAGGCTTACTTTCCTTATGTTGCCACTATCTTATCTAATAGACTTTCATGGAGTTGACTGGACTTGTTGAAAGAACCACCAGTCAGGGCTTGCTAGTTTTGCAGCTGTATTGATATGATAACTTTGGAACAGTGATAGTGAAATGTCAATTTTACGCTGATTGTAATGATCACTAGATTTCCGCAGAGAGCCACTTGCTCTCGATCTGAGAATCAATTGCAATCTGCTGAAACAAGAGCAGAATTAATTTACTTTAATGGAGCAACTTTAAAGCTGTAAGCTCCTTGTAATTTACAGGCGGTGAAAACTCGAGACAAGGCAAAGCAAGATGCAGAGCGAGCAGGTAACGCTGCCTTTTAATTTACAGACATTGATGTTATAACCCAAAGATTAATTCGAAACGTGTTTTTGCTGCAGATAAATGTTTAGTTAGTTTCACTTTATCACAGATGATATACATACCGCACTACGACAGGAAAAAAAAGATACACATAAGAAATTACGAGGTATGCGTAAGAAACAGGGCTTTACCGAGCTATAATTGCGCCCTGTGCATAGCATCAATCTAGCACCCACGCATTTTGAAAATAGTGCATTTTATGGAATAATAAGTTATTCCATCCAGAAATTTGTGCCCTTTCCATATTTACGCTTTGGGCCTAGGCCCCTGCTGGCCACCTTGGTACAGCTATGGTAAGAAATTACCAGGAATGCATGAGAAATTACAAGATTTGCATAAGAAATTACAAGATATGCATAAAAAAAACTGATGAAATTTTGCTTGACATAATATAATTTTTATTTTTATTTGATTAATTAATTAATTCAGAGGGCTTATAATATAGTGCCCCTCCAAGATAAGTTACTCAGTGACACTCCCAGTCCTGCCAAGATAGCCAACTCAGAGGCACTCCCAGCCCAACTTCGGTAATAGAGCCGTAAGGGGTGTATGCAGAGTCTGCTGTGGATTTGTTGTTTCTGAATTCAGTTCAGGCTTACCGTGAGACCTTACGACAACTGGACGATGCAACGGACCAATGGGAGAAAGACTTATCTCGCTACTATGAGGTCAGTTGGTTCTCAATATTGACCTTTACTCAGTGATAGGTTATGCAGCATTTTAGTCTGGGTTATATAGTTCCATAAGATAACTTTCCTCATCTGTAATATGAAGACATCAACTGCAACTTGAAACATTATATACCTTAAAAAATCTGTTCATGAATTAGTTAAGTTAGCAATTTCAATTCATTTGAAAAACGTTGAGTATGTATCCTAGGCAAAGTGTCGTATATTTTCTGTAGTGAACTGATTGAGAGGTTTTCTTTTAATGTTAGATATGGCAAACTAAAAACTAAAAATTCCAAAAAAAATCTTTGATCAACCATGGATGTCATATGGTTAATTTTGATCAATGAAATGAATTAAGAAGCTGTATCTGAAATATATAAATAAATCATATTTTGGAAAATAGGTCTATTTATGCAAAATAATTATTGCAACAATGTAATAAATGGGGAACAAACTTATTGTACGAATGAATTGGTCAAATTTAATGAAGATATTAAAAATGCTGGAAGAACAATAGTTAAAACAAGGATGCTGAAATTAATTAAACATCAATAGAACCTCAATAAATGATCCTGTAAGTATGGCTGTAAAATTCAACTCTTATTTCACTTAATTTGCACAATGTTTCAAAGCAAAAATCTACTAAGAAACATTACATCATATTTAGATCTAAAAAGATAAGAAATACTTGATGACACTAATTAAATTGTTGTTGACAATATGAACATGCCTAATGTTGCTACATCTTAATTTCTTGAATTTCATATAGATTTACACCTAAAATTGAACATTCATATTAATGAAGTTGCCAAATATTGCAAAAAACATTGGCATAATTAAGGATCAATCAAATTCATTTATTCAAAATCAATTTGGGAGTATTCCAGCATGTTCCATCAGTTGTAAACATATCCTCTCTGATTCCTTCTAAGACACTCATTAATATCTACTCTCTTCTCTCTCCATACTTCACAAACCCTAATTTCCTCTGGTCCTCTACTTTTAATACACACTTATGGAATCTGTAAGTCTTGCAGAAAAGGCCATGTGGGTCACTGCAACGTTTTCCTGCAACTGCCTCACCAGCTTTGCTATTTCACACAGTTTCATCACCGTTTTTTAATATATGAATTGTGAATTGTTTGTTTAGTTTTGTGAAGAGCGTGACAAGGAGCGCATTAAAACTGTGCAGAATGAACTTTGGATCTTATCCAACATTTCTTCGGTGACTTATGTTGCTGCTGATCAGGTAATTTTGCTTTACTTAATTTGTAGTAACTTCACTCAATTTAACTATAGGATTACACCTTGTAAGCTTGATTTAACGTCAATACTGTGACTCGTTGGCAGCGACTGACCAGTTAGATTTCAATGAAAACTTCTCTTGCAGATTGTGATTCTGGAATCTTCGATACTTGAAAATTGAAATACCTTTCGATTGAGACCTATGCACTCAGATAAAATGCCACAGAAGTAATTTATTTAGTTTGAAATCTTTTCTGTTTATTGTTAACTCCATGTCTTTCATACTGACCTCTGACCTGTAGAAGGTCTGTCCTGGGCTCTACATCACTTGGTTGCATAGTGTAAGGTCATGTAGGTGAGTTGTCCTCCATTCTGAACTCCTCAGATAACATAAAATCTATGGGCATTAATGCATACTCGAGAGGAGTAAGGCTTTCTCTAGAAATCCGATTGTCCACCAAAGGGGTTTAGAATTTATTCAAGGTCGTATGTTACTGAAACATTTTTGCACCACTAGTAGCGATTAACAGTTAATAAACTGATCATGCAATGCACAAAGCATGGAACTGCTTAATAATTTGGAGTATTTTTTATGTGATTCGTAGTCACAGTCATGTACCCTCAGAATGGATGGTACACAGGCTACATTTGTAACCCTCCTGTGGAGAAATTTTATGAAACAGTGCAGATTTATAAATATTATTAAAGAATTTAAATGTCACCTCTTTGAGACAATTACTGAAAGGTGGCTATGATTTATATCAAAGCTATGATTTATATCAAAGCATATCCATAATTGCTTGAAATTCTGCTATTGCTACCTGTAGAGCTGTTTATTATTTGTCAATAATGTATCTTAACTTACTACCAGATCAGTGGTGCCTCTAAATGGAAAGGACGAAGTTTCATATTTGAAGTGGACACTGGACACAGTGGACACTTGACAGCCTAAAAATATATAAATTCCAAATATTGTAGTGCAACTGGAAAGAATTTTGGTAGTGGATAATGATAATTTTTTCTTGTTCATTTATTTGGAAAGGTAAATTTCTTATAATTGATTTTGTGCAGTTCCTTTTATTCATAGTCTATTCTTTGACTGAGTTTCTGTTTTCGTTTAGTTCTGTGAAGACGTGAGATGTGCTCTGGAGACTGTCAGTCCAGAGACTGATATCAAAGAGTTCGTTGAGAAGAACCAGACAGGAACAAAGAAACCATGTACGATCTTCACTCCATCATCACCACAATACCTCTTCCACTAGCATTCCACCACTTTTGCATTGATTCTGTCTGTTCCTTTTAACCCCTGCTTCGTCGGGGATTGGTTGAGAGGACCACTGAATTTGTGCCTAGCATTTTCATTATATTATAATACTGTATAATACCATGAAGGGTTGCTTCATAAATTGATTGCATGATAGCAAATGATTAGCGTGGGTTTCTGTTTATCTCTGGGGTTAAGTTAACTCTGTGGTTGTCATTTGATGTATCATCTGTAAGACAGGGATCGATATTACACAGGACTGCAACTCCTTATTTAAGAACTCGCTTGAGCACAGCAGAAGGGAGCGTGTTGAATCTTAGTTTATCAATCAATCAATGAAACTTAATATAGCACCCTCAAGATCTCTACTCGGAGGTGCTCTCAGTCCAAATACAGCTGAAGAAGACAGATCTTCAGAAAAGAGTAGTAGGTAGGTCATGCATTTCTAGGCAGATAGTGAGGTTCTTTGTGAAGCCCATTCCAAAGGGTCAGACCTACCACTGGAAAAGTCCAATACTGCATCATTGAGGTACGAGCGAAAGAGACAGCCAGATCGCTATGGATAGCAGAACGAATTGACCCAGCGACATCAATGGACCGGCACAGCTCATGGAGATGATGCGATGCAATGCGTCAGAGGCATCGCCAAACAAGTGCAGAAACCCTGAACAGAATGTGTGGTGCAAAATATTTAGACAACAAATGCATTCAGTCAAGTATAATCATAAATAAAAAATCAACGAATTATTACATTTGCAGAGTAAATCATTATCTGTGGCAATTTTGGCTTTGAACTAAACATCCGATTTAATATCAGGCATAAAACCAAACCAGTTGACATCTGAGGAGAAGGATAACAGAGGATGTAACCGAATATTTTCATGAGTTGCCATTCTTCTATGTACGCTTGTACAAATGCTTGCCATAGAGGATATTTCATCAGTCTGTTTGATTGGTGTTGTGTTTGTACTTGAGCGACATAACTTTATTTACACTCTTCTCACATCTCGTAGCATCTCAACCAGCTGTGGATTTTGTATCTATGCTTGTGTTTGTATGTCTGTAAGTTTCAATTTGTGTTTGCTAATGTTTGTTTGGGCTTGTTTATGTACTTCCGGTTTATGAAAGTTTCTGCTTAAGCAAAGTGATGCTATATTCCAAAGCTTTGCTATTGGATACCAGATATAACCTGCACCCAACAGAAAATTCAGTTCCTTGTCCTTGGATCGTTTTGGCATAAATAACATGAGTGTTATATGATGAACATTTGTACAGTTTGATGTGGTGGTGCACAGTTCACACCCATCACCAGCCTATTCTTTTGCAACCGGGATCATTTGCAGTCAACTGCAACTTGGACAAAGCTGCAGTCGTATTGTCGTGTGTGTGTGTTTGTGGGTGTGCGCGTGCGTGCGTGCGTGCGTGAGTGAGTGTGTGTTTGAATAAGGGTCAGAGCAGAGAGTTTGACCGTGTTTGCAAAGTGGTTAACTTACCAGATTAGTTGAACCGTGTTTTAGAACATTGGCAGTCTCATTATTGTTCCTTTTATCATGTGGCTTGATTTATTATACGCTCTGTTGTAAGGCTTGTTCTCTGACAGCTTTCAGTTCCTGAGTCCTCATTGTATCTTTGGATGTTTGTACTTGTTTATGTTGCTATATTGTTGAAATGATCCTTTGCAACTCTGTTCAACACTTCATATACAGCAGACAATCTTTTAGAATGGTCTAATCACTGTCCGAAATGCCTCAACCATAACAATTTTATATATATGTGTGTGTGTGTGTGTAGGTTTGTGTGTGTGTGTGTAGGTGTGTGTGTGTGTGTGTGTGTGTGTGTGTGTGTGTGTGTGTGCACTTGTTTATTTATATAGTGCCTTTAGCAAGCTCACAGTCTTATGGTATTCGACAGGGTAGTTGTTGACTTCTTCATAGTTGTGTTATCAATCAATTGACTGTTGTGTAACTTTGCTGTTGCTGTTGTTTCTGTTGTCTTCAGCTGCCATTCAATTCGATCAATATCATTCAGTCTTAGAAGCTGGACGAAGTTCTGGACCACCACAACCTAATGGTACGAGTTCCAATACGAGCCAAACGCCTTCCAATACGCGCCCACCACCTCCCAATAGACCTATTTTGGGTAAATAGGTGATATTTCATGTCACCTTCAGTTTATTAGAATAACTGCTTATTATGCAATTTTTACATGATTTATTTGGGCTTAGCGGCTCGTAAAGCCAATCCAGAAATGAAACCGT
This sequence comes from Bimastos eiseni, assembly GCA_959347315.1. Taxonomy (NCBI): domain Eukaryota; kingdom Metazoa; phylum Annelida; class Clitellata; order Crassiclitellata; family Lumbricidae; genus Bimastos; species Bimastos eiseni. The sequence continues at coordinate 10,705,338 of OY365809.1, forward strand.
AACTCTTTTCACTGACAATTTTATTTCGACCATAAACTAGAAAGTGGATTAGCAGAATTCCCTATGAGCTTATTTTGCTGTACCAGTTGGTGCATTCGTCTTTGTCGCCTCTACATCCATTGTCAGTCGCCTTGTTTCATCCCATGAAACGTATTGTCTTTGCTCAGTGCCGAACAAATGAATTAGTCTGCATATAAATTCATGGTGTATGTTAATTATCCACTTTGTAGCTTTTGGCTGCAGAACTTCAGTTGAGTTAGAGTTTCATATCCAGATTCATTTTGCAAGCCACAAAGCAAAATAAATCGGAGCATAATTTTATTAGTTATGACTACTATTCATAACTATATATAAAACTATTTATTAATTATTATGATATTTTTGTGTATAATTTATTCCGGTTTACAATGTGCCATGAACAAAAGAATCTGGAGGGCTTTAAAAGGGCAGATATCCTGAGTATGAAAGAACCTATGGTAGCCTTTGAGATGATGTAAAACAGATTGGTTATGAACTGAAACTCGGTTTGGAAACTCAGCCGAGCCGAATTTCGTAATACTCGGCAAAACTCGGACTTGGTACCAACAATGGGTCCCAGTTTTAATCTTTCTGATTTTCTATTTTGAAATGAAAATCTGATTTTTTTAATTTATAAAACGACAATCAACCCAAGTAAAAACACAAATACTACTATTTTTTTATATATGCAATCGACCTAACTAAAAACACAAATTCTGCTAATATTAGTGCATACAAGCTACTGCTTCCTATAAAAAAACTAAGGCAAAGCTATAAAATTTCTAAAAGTTGGGTGAACTGCCAATCTAAAAATCAAGGGAGACTTTTTTAAATATTAGAATCACGGACACTGAAAAATTCAGCTCATAAAACTCGATACCTGGACTCGGCAAGAAATTCAAACTTGGTTCATCTGTAAAACAGATAAAAACTAATATTGATGGACAAATATGTCACTTTGGCTATGACCAGCATCCACACTTTGTGACATCATATTGTATTGTATCTATATATTTGTAAAGCAGCACTTGCACTGCTTCACCTCTCAGGGTCGCTCCCAGAATGAAATACCCAAAGAATGCAAATTGGTTTGGAGACAATGAAAGGAGGCACTTGTGCCAACAGTTGATAAGAATATATATGTCATCACATCTTTTCCAATGCCTTTCTATTTGCTCTCAGCATTTTAAAATATGGGGCATTTAGGGAGACTTTTGTAGCACTCGGCAGGAATGAGGACTAGTAGTGATACAAGTGTTTTATTGCTCATGGGTTCATTCTGTTTGCATTTCTTATGGATCATTCATGCCACGTGAAATTAAATTATTTATTGCTTATAAATCACAAGTGGATAAATAAACAGTTGCTTGTTTGTTCCTAGATGATGATCAGGAATTATGCAACCATTTGTTTTGATTAATTCCTTTTGTCTTTCTGTATTGCTCGTTGACAATGTTCACCTGCAGCAAATTTTCTTTTTGTTCATTAGGTCAAAGGCATTGAAGACTTCAAGAAGGCAGACATATGAAGACGAAAAATATTTTACTTACCTACGAGGCTTGATATTCAAATATATGTATAAGTATATATACATATATTGTTTTTTTATGATTGGATTTAGGATCAAACTTTACTTTGTTCAATAATGAAATTTGTATATGTGTGTTAGAAGCCTATGTAATACATGCGTTCAAAGATGTCTATACTTGGAGTAAGATTTGGCATCAACTGAAGCTGGAATATTGTGGCATGTGCAAATCATGTCGTGATGTTAATTTCACAGGGTCAGATAAAAAGGTCAAGATGACTATGATTTTGTTTCAAGAACTGGGAGATTGCTGACTTTGAGGATCGTATTCTTAATATGTTTGTTGAATAATCAATGATTAAATGGTTGGATTTTTACTGGTTGTTGTTTGCTGTAAAATGAATCTTTTCTGATTACTGTCTCTGAGTTTCTGGTGATGAAGGGTGACTGGAATAAGCAAGCCATAGCGGAGTTGACCTTAGTTTGTATAATTTCATAAAACAGCTTAGAAGTACTTGTTTGTACTCTTATAAGATTTGCTGTTTTAACATCTTGTGGGTTTTGTCTGAAGTCCCAAAGGACTTTTATTTTAATGTGATTGTTTAATTTCTAAAAAATATGACCTCTTTTTAAAAATAGTGAACTTTTAATCTAAATGTGTGAAATGCAAGGCATTACCTATGCATAGTCTCAGCTGATTAAATGTTGTTATTATTTCTGAAGTGGACTTTTAGTCTAAATTATGCTTACCGTAATGCATGACATTACCTTTCTTTGTTTTACAGAGGTCTGTCTAAGCAACTGAACTTCACTGGTTTTAAATATTGTTTCTTACCTTCAAAGAACAGTGAGGGAAATGGTTATGATTGTGATGTTTCACTTTGTCCTTTGTTCTAACAAATGTGTCTGCGTTAATACTAACAGTTGCTGCTTTCAAGCAAGTCATCTTGTTTAGAAATGTGCCATAACATGTTAGCTGTTAAAGGTTGTCTGGTGATGTTATGTTGATCATCAGCTGTTCTTTCACTTTTATGGGATTACAATATCATGTCTGATATCGACAGTTATTAAAATGCGTTTGAGCTCGTCTGTATTTGTGTAACGTATTGTAACGTATTGTAATGTACTGGTAGATGTGTGTACATAAAGTAATGTCTTATCTGTTGTAGGGTACCATAGCAGACTTCTGTACTTATATGGTGTCCATGTGTATGTCATCAACTCATGTTTATGGAGTCGATGCATATGGTATCTACTGTCCATGTGTATGCCATCTACTTGTAGATGTGGTGCCCAGAGGCGGCAATCTCATTTAACAGGTGGGGGACACCCAATGAGAGGAGTAGGAAATGTAGGGAGGACACACGTATAACGTGTCCCCTCTCTGTAAAAGGTGCGGAGGACCTGTCGCCCTCAACTCCCCGGATTGCCGCCCCTGGTGGTGCCCTGTGTACAGTGTCCACATATGTTGTGCTTTAGTGATTGTGCTGTACGCTCAAGGTGCCCGTGTATAGTGTCCACACGGGTGTCCATGTCGCTTAGGTCCTTTTACACTTGTGTGGTGTCTTGTCCATATGTGTGGTGCTTAAATCGTCTGCAAATGCAATTTGTTTCTGTTTTGTAGTCTTTTGAGAATTGTGTTGACCTGTCTCTTCATTGGTGTTTGCCGTCATTTTGTCTTTATCTGTTGTGACATGTAGAGAGCAGAATCTGTTCACATCTGTAAAGGCAAACTATATTACCGAACATATTATACAATGGAAATGGTTATATGCGGATACAACATACATGCATGTTTTGGTAAGTCCCATGTAGTCATTGTTACCAATGTTTCCAACATTTTTTAGCAGCCGTTAATTAAGAGTGATGTGCAATGTGATGTGTAAATGATTGAATCCATGTACTCTCTCTTGAGGTATTCAAATATGCTGTTAACATTTCTATATAAATATTTGGTTAGACGTGTGTATGATGTGTGTGTTTTAGAGGGAGAGATTGCACATGTCGAACTCATAATTTCAAGACTTGAAATGGCACTATATAAATGTCAAGAAGCAAATGCTAGGTAGCCCGTTTAGCTGCTGAATGGGTTTTGTTGCCTGGTGGCAGTGCTGCGAATCTGTATCCCGATTCAAATTGTTTCGTCATACGTGTATAGCGTAGCTCTTAGCATACTGTCTAACTGTGCAATTCAATATGCAGAAGAGGAACCTGCAACTCTTTGACTACCAACTATTTGGCTATTGGTGTGATAGGATTGCCCGTTTAGGTACCGCAGTTGAAATCGCGCATCAGATGTAACTGGCAAATGACGTGTGGTTTCAAACTGTACCAGTTGAAGTAGTCATTGTCAGCAGTCTTTACTTGTCATGAATCATTGCAGGATGATCTTAAGCTACACACACAGTGGTCAGTTCTGGCTATTAACTTTTTTAAGATAATCAAGTTCAGTAACTAAATGTAATTACTGAACTGCAAAAGTTGCTAGTTATTGTAGCTGATTATTTTTTTATACAACTAGTTACTGATTTATAGTTACTTGTTCACAGTAACTATGATTACTTTTAGTTACCACACACAAATGTCAAAGTCCAATTTTGCTGACCAATGGAATAATAATGTGAATATAAATGATCTGATGAAATGCAAGAGTCGACATTATGTTACGGTTTCTATTGCCTCGCAACATAATAAGCACCTGAAATTATTTGTTGTTTCATGTTAACAATGGAAGATTAATAACACAAAAAATATTAAAACTATAGCTAAATAACACATTTTAATAAGTCTTTGTTGGTTCACAAAAGAGGAAGCATCTCAAAATGTTTATTACTAAGTCTGTTTGGAATAATCAGCTACTATACCTAATTACTTTTTTTTGAAGCAGCAAATATTTACTACATTAGTTATAATCAAACATTAATTAGTTCTAGCTATTTCGTTTTGTTAAGCATCATATTTAGTAGGTTAAATTTTAGTTAACTGTTATGAAGAAATAAAACACTGACAATACTTACATTTAAAAAGGTTTTAATGCTACATAAAATTGATTAAGCAGGAATGTAGTCTGTGATTGAGTTTACAGTTCTGATTTTAATATTTTGTATTGTGGAAGTCATATTTAGACAGTTATATTTGTATATGCCGTACGTACACATTTTCTGGACCCCCACCATATGAACCCGTACGCAAAATCGCAGAAATTAGAAACTTCTCCTTTGCTGCGTACCTAATATGTGGATTGCCCCTGATGCACGGCACTAACATTATGCTTGAGTTCAGACGTGCATTTGTTCAGGGTAAGCATTCCATCCTAATTTGCATCATTTTTTTTGTTTTTTGTGTATTGCATATTATGTGTCTGTATGGCCTGTGGTGCATCGTCCTCTGTGAGGTAGTCGAGAACAAAGTTGATCCACAATCTCGAAAGTTCTTTCAAGAGAACTTTCAAGCTTAAGAACTGTTGTTTAACTTAAGAGGTGCTTTGGGTGAAAAGAACAGAATGGCGCTGAACAATGGTGAGATCTGTTAGGGTTCACATAATTTGAAGCAAAGTCCTATTGGAACTAGGAACTAGGTCATTTAGTTTGGGCTTCCTTAGCAGATCTATGCGAAAGAGTGCAGTCCTAGGATTATTTGTTCAGAACGATTTGGATGTAGGCATTTTAAGTTGTTTTAAAATATTTTTTGTGGATGTTTCCTAAACATGCATTTAGTGCTAGGATATTCAACTGTTAACTGCTGTTCCATTTATTTGATATGCAAGCTGCATTTGTATGTTGGTGTTACATTCCACCTATACTGTTTTGGAAAGAATTACACATTATTTTTTTAAATAAACAGATTCTTTAGTAGTTTTGTTTTGAAGGTTAATACCCAAATTTTAAAGTTGTGAATGTTGCCGTAAAATTGTGTCTATTTCATTGTATGTTCCGCTATGCCAGGAAATAGTGGTCCCTTTCTTAAACCAACCACAACCCCGAACCTCCTGCATGAGGGACATCACTTTTTCTTGGCCTTGGCATAGGAGGGTGGCCAGTCCATTGCTTGGCACATGATCTTCCCAGTGACAGTGATTGTACATACAGTCAGTGTATTCCTTTGTACAGTCAGTGTATTCCTTTCGTAGTGAAGTTTATTATCAGAAATTGTTTCTATCCCTGTAGTGATATACAGTATTACACCCTAGGCCTACTGACCCTCTAAACTACTGAACAAAAGCCTCTGAGCACAAGTAAGCAGGCCCTCTCTCCAGTCAAACTCTTGGCTCCATAGTTATGAGCAATAAGAAACATTGCCAAGTGAATGCCATTAGACCAGAAATGTAGATCATGGTGATGTTAGTATCTTGTGTTCTTATTAGTGGTGAATAGTGTTCTACAGGATCTTGGTTCAAGTCTCAGTCAGGGCAAAATAATAAAAAAACTGAGCTCTTCTCAAATACTTGGTGTTTTGTGTCTTAGTTTTAAATAGGTACCTGTACTTGTTTGCAAACAAAATAAAAAACTGCTCTGAACATGACCAGAACTGTATTCCAACAGACAAACGAAAGTTTGAAAGAAGAAATAAATCTTCGAAACTTCAACATCATTTTAATTTTAATAATTTTAATCAAACTTATATACTGGCAGGGTTAAACTCATTTCTAAAGCAGCAGCACTCAAATGTTGACATAAGAAATCACAGAACTACTTTTCAAGCTAACCCGCAAGCAATCCACCTCGCCTCAACTACAACTCGTAACATAATTGTGTCAATATAAAACGAACGAAACTATAACTAAGAATTCAAACTAGCATGCAGTGTCATACATACATCTCTGACTGATCGCGAAATAAACCTTGTACAGATTTGATCTTTTTCAAGAAGTCAGAATTCACTTACAATGGATGAGCATTGCAGACACAGGTAGAAAATATCATACAATGAGCGCAAAATCGTGGCAGAGCCATAAAACTTAAATAATCTTAACTCTAAAACAGGTGTGCAAAGAACCATTTAAACGACATTCTGTAATCAACGTACAATAGTGACATGAATAATAATAGCGTCTGCTGTAATATACATGTAGCTTTCATAGTTTCACAAGTTACATGGAAATATCGAACAGTGGGACATTTACATTGCAACAACAGACGCTGCTCTCTCTCAGCAAGTGCAATTCAGGTTTTGAGTGTGTTCATAAATGGATCTAGAGATCAAAAGGTTGACATTGAGACTACCCAAGAGACACCGTCGTCGTCGTCGTTCAACCAGAACCCCAAAAGGAGAACTCATTTGTGGAATGAATTTCAGAGAACCTTAAGGAATGGTTCAGTCAGTGACTAGTTAAACAAAAGCTGTGCACCAGCGCGACCAGGACAGCACATAATAACAAAAGAAACTTTCACGTGTAGCCCATTGCTTCATGTAAATACATTTTGTCCTCATGTAAACATGTAAGAACAATTTCTATACAACTGTGCAAGCACAGTTATCAACCAATGGTTAGACACAATTAGAAACCAATGTCCAAGCATATTTATGAGGTATATGTAGCATTAATTATGTGGCTCTGTCAGCAACAGTCATCAGGGCATGATGCTTTGGGGGAGGGGAAGGCCAGTTAAAGTAGAAATATGACAGTAACAAACCATAAAGAGGACAACCTTGAGCCATTGAGCAAAATAAGATAATATATCATATAAGAGAAAGCTTTGATTGTACTGTTACATGTGTTTGATAATTAATTACAGTCAGAGACCAATAATAGTCACATGGAACAAGCAATGCAGTCAACTTACAAGCAATACAAAGAAGAATTACACAAAACATGTCATCTGCTAGAATTAAAGCCCATTTCCACAGTTACACTGTCCACAAGATTCACAGCATACAAAGAAACACCTGGGGAATTATACATTGACAACAACACAAACATAAATAAGCAAAATTATCATGTGACATGTTTCGCCTATGATCACGCAATCGAAGACCCGAGATATATGTGACTTTAAAATTATTATCAATACTCGATTTGTGCAAGATATGTATGTAACAATGAATGCAACATTGCACAGCTCTGTAAAATTAGTATCATTAAAAATTGTATAAATAAGTGCAACAGTGAATTGCATGTTTCACTATACAGTGGAAAGTTCACCAGACAAGCAAACAGAGGATTAAGTCTTATTGTTAGCTTCGGTTGAATGCTTGCTCTCTTATTGTCTTTGAGCCAGACATGAAGGTGTCAAGCTGAGCAAATCTGATATTGTGTCCAAAACAATACTATCAACCTCCATGAGCAGAGCATGTATGCAATGCAAGATGAAAATGAATTAACAGGATTATAAGAAAACACAAAAGATGCTTTCATCTACTGCAACCATTTTTACGTTCATAGAAAAGTATGACTTAGAAGATCCCAACAAAACGAAAGCAAAATTCTTTTCTACAATAATTAATGGAGAACAAATACAAATCAGATTTAGGGCTCCATGGCACGACGACCCAACCACTTTTGGACAGAAAACACATATCCTATTGTTCTAAACGCAAAATGACAGACTCATTTTAATCTGAATTCTAAAATACAAAAAATGTAGAAATGAAAGATACCATTATTCCACAACCAACACGTTACTAAAAATATCTTCAATTAAATGCTTTTAATCAATAAATGGACAGCTTCCCTTGAGCTTCATAGTAAATTTTCATAGGACAATGCACAAGTTTATAATATTACGTCAGCATAAACACCACAAATTGTCTCTGAGTACTTTCCACATAAATTTATCACTACCATACTTCACTATTTTCAAGACAGGCTCTTTCTGCCTCAAGTATGAAACATGAAACGTATGAATAAAGTAACAGTGACTCCATGTAAAATAAATAATAACATTGACAAGTAAAATTCAATTTATAATATACTGAAACTTCTATTAAAAGTGTTGCATAAAAATGCAAATTTTAGCATAAAGAGGTTAGGGAGAACATAACTAGCCACGGCACATTACCTCATATCAATGGATCCCAAATGCAGAAATATAAGAAGCCACCCACCAGTGTAATAGCAATAATGTTCCAGGACATAAAAATACTAATAGCTACAAATTTATTTGCTACAAGGTAGTTATTCAGACACAAACAATTAAGACTTCGATATAATCATCCTAGTCCTGAAAAAGTTGCAGAGAATGTGTTATTGCAATGTCAGTCAAAAGCAGACACCTTACTGTTCTGAGCAAATACACAAGTGACCTGTGCTAAAGACGGGATGATTAGAAGTCTTGCTGTATTTTGCACAACCAGAGAACACATGCTCAAAGACACCACAGATCTCGCAGTAATCTAATGCAGTGAAGGACAGTTATGATGGTCTACGTTAGCAGCAGTTCTGTGTTTCTAATCTGCTAAACATGTGAAGCGGGTTAATTCTAAAGTCCACAGTTCAACACCGCGGCAGCGGCGCTCAAGAGGCATAATTTCGTTTTGCATCTTGCTTCAACGTCAATTTTTCTTCATAATGCAAGAGCTGCAGCTGGTTATCTTGAAGTAGAGTGCCCTTTAGGAAAGGTTCTATTCCTTCCTCATAAGAAGGCACTTACCCACACCAAGGCACTCAGTTTACTCATGGAAGAGAAAGATAGCATGAAAAAAATGACAAGAATTACAGGTAGCTTCAAACAGCTTAAAGCATCATATTTAAAGCTCTTTGGATTTATCAATATGTGACCAATGCGTCAATCAGTTAACCAAGATAATAAACGAGTTAGAAGTGGTGAGGTAAGCAGAACATAACAGAAAAGGTCTTATTTATTTAATTTACAGCCAAAACCAACGACAATTGCGATACAGGTATCTACCGTGAGTAACTTCAGGTTGGTTAAAATGATTACAAGAGTTTAAATCACAATGATCTTACAAAATGAAGACACTTTAAAGGAATGAGGCAGATAATATCCCCCATTTGAAATGATAGACACTGTAAACAACAGAGAAAATAGACCTGAAGAAATAAAAACCCACCAACACAAGAAATAAAATCCATAAAGCAATCTCTAACCGATGTAACCATCAGTAACAGCAGGACACAATAATTTCAGTGATTCTGAACTGAATTATGTTCTAAAAAGAAAACAATTAATATCACACAAATAAAAATTACAATAATTAATTGTCTTAATTGCAAACCTGACATTAACTTATTAGCAGCCTTTTAGCATTAAACACCATCATTCACAGAAGTCATTTATTCTCCACAACATTAAAATCTGTTTTTGCTCATATCACAGAGATTGCTACAAGCCCTACGCACATGTTGCCATAATAGTAATACCACATAATATAAGATATTGGTCACAATACCATGGCAAATAAATCCTATACTGAAACTTGCACCGGTTTTAATGAATGAATGACTTAATTAAGATAGACAGACTGCTTTTGCCTAATAGACTCATCAGCAGGTATTCAGAACATTACAATGAGCTGAAACCCCTTTCATCACCTACAAAGCAAAGATGTCATACATTCAGGTGTACAAAATACATTCCAAACGAACAACATGTGGGCCAGATTAAGATTTTAAAAAACACGAATGAAAAAACACGAATAGAGATAAGAACATGTCAAAATAATACTAGGTTTGACTCGACCCATTAGATGTCAGTCTCGTGTTTGATAGAGATGATGATCATGCTGCAAAGGCAACAACAAAAATCAGAAGCCCATAGGTTTCAATGAATGCTTACAGATGAAGGCACAGTCACTACAAAACACTGCCAGTAAATGTAATTTATATAATCACCTACAATTAAATTTAAATCTTTGTGCATTCTTTTCATGATATGCATGCAAAACACACAATTTTTACAATACTCACACAACCCAGTATATGCCCACAGACGTCTAAATAGTTTTTATGAACAACACGACAGCACAAACACTACAATAAAGCATTGGAAAAATTAAAAATTCTGATAAATCCGTGCACAAAACAAACAGCAATTACTGTTACCATTTTGGCCAATGTCCTAATGTCCGCCATCCGGAGGACAACCATCTACTGCAAAAACTATATGCAAATAAATAATACCTAAATTCATTCGTGAAATTGAACTGATCAAATACTATTTAAAAAAATAACTGTATCATGAGCAGAAACACAGAATCCTCATCATCGAAATGTTTAACTACTTTTCCTCATTGGGGAATGCATCAATGTAAGGATAATACTCGGCACCTTTCTAGAAACCTTTATAAGCAGCCTTTCAATGCTTCTGCCAGTTACTTAGAAATGAAATCAGGGCATTTAGGGTCAAGCAATCTCTTGCAAACAGATGAAGAATGCAAAGAAAAACTGTATGAAACGTACACCTAATGAACCAGAAACACAGCCTGTCAGACGAAGCAAACAATCTGAACGTCATGAAAATATGCTAATGACTGAAATGATAAAACAACCCTGTGTCTATACATAGACAAAATGGCATAGACACAAATCTACTGGTAACAACAATACAGCCATATGGACAATGTCTTCAATGGCTAAATTATGCCCTAGTGTTAACAACAAATAAACAGACAAGAATTGCTTGTGTCGTCAGGTTAAGTTAACTCTGCCATATAGTCATGGCCTGAGAGAGAAAGAGACAGCGAGAGAGACAGAGAAGGAGAGAGAAAGAGACCGCGAGAGAGACAGAGAAGAAAGTCATTTTGTCCCTTTAGCCTCAGGTGTTCATTCACAGCATGTCACAGAAAGCAATACATTACATTACAATACATTACATTGCTTCATCAAATGCATTTCAAGTGACTTACATCTGGTATACTGCAAGAAGCTAACGGCATATCTGAGATCGATTCATTACTACCAGTCCTTGACATAGACAAACCATAAACCAAATGCCACACGACAGAGACAAAGAAAAGAGATTATAAACATTGGGTCTGCATATTTTTCAAGCAGCTCAAACAATAGTTCACAAACAATGCCACAGACGTCACACTCCTATCAACAAACACAATAATCATAATTAAAGCTTTTGCACAATTCCAAATCACATGATTAAATGCTTCACATGTTTCAATGCAAACAATTATTCTGATGAATCTAACAGCTGTTTATGTTCTCAACTGCGTTGACTAAAAAGCTAATGTGGCAACATAAATATTGTCAAACCAGGCAAATTCTCCAAAGCACCAGGTTTATCCTACATAAGAAACAATTGACTCAATCCCAACATGCTCGTGGTTGCAAAACAAAGTACATCAGCAACTTATTTTTAATATTGATTATGAGTTTTGAAAAGAAAAGATCCACAACAAAGCTATTAAAGCACATCACAAAGTATGAAAATATCCGTTGTATCACAGTCAAGATATCGTAACTGGATAGCATGACTTCAAATGTCAACCGCTCCATTATAAACGACAATTGTCAAGTATCACTTGGTCTAAATGCATGATACTTCACCATGAAGCATAAATAACTGAGAAAGAAGCATAAATTATACAGTTAATTTTATTTACAACATAAAGTGATAACACGGACTATGGGTAACAAAATGATTCTGATTATGCGATATAATTTTTACAAGTCGTGAACTGACAAGCTTGTGTCACGTGAAATTCCTTTTACTAAATTCGACACCAGGTATCACGATTAGGGCTGTCAACGGTTAACCGGTTATCCGATTAACCGACCATTGATTAGTAACATTAGAAACATCAATTAATACATTGATTAGTGAAATTCACCTGCCGCTAACCGTTGAAATGATATACCCTCTAAATCTTTATCCTTCTTGTTTCAGAATAAGTTATTTCTTGTTGTTACTCAAGGGGATATTTTATTTCAGGGAGTTAAACTTTTTAGACCACCCGAAATCTGCTTGATACATCGTCGGGCGACGGGCGAACGACCGAGCTGAAGACCGTCTAGCACACATTGATACTACTGGGCCACCTATAGATTTCTAATTTATAGTACAAGCCAACGACCCAGCCGAAGACCGTCTAGCACAGCACACATTGATAAACTGCACTACTGGGCCATCTAACTACGCATAATTTATAGTAGTACTAAGTCAGTTTGCGGCAAAGTTGCTGTAGCCGGGCCTGTATATTTTACTTCCTCCCTAGAAAATCCCTAATAAATTAGTAAACCAACGGTTATCCGGTTAACCGCTCACATGGACGGCGGTTAACCGGTTGGGATTTTAACAGATGTTTGACAGCCCTAATCACGATGACATAGAATTCACAGTACAAGAATCATACTAAATATGGTCAGTGAGTGTGCAAAATTAATGTGAATAATTGATCGCATATGATCGACAAGGGGCATGATTGTGAAGAGATTTAACATCAGATATATAAATCAGATGTCTTTGCAAAAGCTTACTACAACTTCCATTACCATGGAAGCAGACAAAGGGTGATAAACTCAGAAGGAATGATGATATAAGAATGATAATATTAAATAGCATATGACTAAGGCTAACAATGGAACACGCAAATAACAAAATGCAGAATGATAACAGTCAAAAAATACCGACTAGCATCAAATCTGGGCCGAGCAGATGATACAAGAAATGAATTATTCATATCACTCGATAGTTGTTGTTGTCATCCGAAAGCAAGATAATCTGGGAGCCGAGACTCGTTAAGGCTTCTTCATTTTTCTTTGAGGAATAAGACTCAAAAGAAATTCTCTCATAATCTGAGATGACAGAAACATCCAAAATTTCACCTTTACCCCTAATTTCTTGGATTCTCTGGGCTGGAGATTCAGAAGAACCTCGTACACTCTCACCATCTGACAGGATATGAACACCCAGACTGTTATCATTTCCAAAACCTCTCCTCTGCAAGAATGTGTCATCCAAATTTTTATCATTCACCTTAGATAGAATTTCACAAATACCTTTTGCATCATCCAAGTTGATTGAGTGACACTGAATGTCATCACACTCTTCAAATACATTCAAATCTCCATGATCAACTGCAACAAGCGAATTATCAACAGTCTTATCTTTTATCTCAAACTGATCTCTGTCAGCCATCGAGATAAAAAAATTATCTCCATCTTTATCTCTCAATTCCGGCCTACAATCTTCAAAATCACTTTTTTCACCTGTGATAAACAAATTGTGGAGATTTTGTACATCTGTTTCAAGACTAACATCAGCCAAATGTCTTTCCTCAGACACAATGACTGAGTCATCCATGACATTACCAATCACTTCAGACTGACATTCTGATAACTCTCTTCCGTCATGTGCAATTACCGAATTGTCCTTGGTTCCATTACCATCATCCGTCATCAGAGTTTCTTCATTTCCCTGAGACTGTGGTTCGAAAGACCTTCTTTTGTTACCTGAATAGAATTCTTCGGAATTCATCCAAAACACATATCCTTGAAAAGTGTTACCAAGGATCGCATCACTGCAAGAAAAAAATCACAATAATTTAAAAAAAATTATCAACACGCAAAATGCTGATGAAATTCCAACGCCAAAAATATTCATAAATGTATTTCTTTGTTTAACATTCCCCTATGCTAACATTAAATTACCATCTCAAAGAAATCTTTTATAGTTGAGTAATTAAATTCTGATGCCAGCCATATGTCGACAATGCGTATGAATAAATTATCTCTATTTTTCCTGGAAATTTGTGTTAAGTCCATTGTTCTCATTATATTGCTAGTCAAATGATGTTGCTATGTCTAGAGCATAACCGAAAATCGCCTCGGACATTCGCCTCGGCCGAATATCCAGTTTTTTGGGACTATTCGGAAGCGTTTGCCTTGGCTAATGTTACACACATATAGTTAAAAATAAAAAATTTTAATTCAATAATTTTTTTATAAAACATTTAACAATCTAAAATAAATAAATAAAGTTGAACTAGTAGTCATTACAGGCACAAACATTTAATTTCCTAATTTTTCATTAGACGAAAGTGACAAAAGTAGAAAATTTTAAGCTTCGCTTGCGGGTGGTAATTGTCAGGCCAGAGCTGCCACTATTATTCGGTTCGTACTCGAATCCGGCAAATATTGCATCCAAATACTCGGATTCGGTACTCAGTTGAAATTGTCTACTTGATCATGTCCTAGTTATGTCCCCATGTAATTTATAGTGTGAACCCATTAACGTAATGTTGAATGTTGATGGAGGACAAGTTGTTCAAAACCGGTCAAATGTCAATCGGACCAATGATGAAAACCCGAACTATACTCAAACTCAACTGGGCCAGAACGGTAATGGGCTCCTCATACCCTTGGAATTCATCACTTATGTAAGTCTGCTCAACAAGTCTGATGAGGCAGTTAGGTCACGTGGCACAAGTTTCATCTTATTCTGGTTGCTAATAACCCATAACCTGTACTCTGCTGCATGGATACAGACTGGCTAAGTGGCTGTGCTCAGTGCATTGTGATTTTTAAAAATAATTTTGATTAAATTTGGTTCAAATCTCCTAGTGACACTCTCTGTCATAATACTTCAATATGGCAAACAACTAATAGAACTAAATGAAACCAACCTTGCATGCAGTTGAGGATCAAAAGCATTCATCTCCCAGGGGAATTCTTCCTCCATAACGGGTTCCAGGCTTGACTTGACCATCAAGCTCGGTCGTCGTTTGAGAAGCAAACGTCGCGAAACTGTCCAATTAAGTTTAATTCTCGGCTGTTTTGTCTGCAGAGTCTCGTAGTGATTAGTGAATCGTTCAACCAAATCAAAGCACTCGCTGTATGCCTCTTCGTCCATCTAAAACCAAATAGAAAGCAACTCAAGATTTGTATTCAGGAATTGATTCAATAAATCTGCAATAACTATTTTTATTTCGTTCTAGACACTGCTACTCTCCGATCAAACAGAAAAACGAACTCATCTATGTTCTTATGATACACAACTCAAATGAGAGTCAATGCTTTATAAAATAGATAGCTGAAAAGATTAAAGCTATACGTATTTGAATAAATTTAAACTGCGTGGTCTAAGAAAAAAGACAGACTTTCTGTCATTTCTGTTGATGTGGCAACTCTGTCTAGAGCAAAATCTGATGAAAACTGACCTTCAGATCAAGATTTGGTCAACTCTAGTTTTGCCTCATTATGTTTTATACAAAGGGCAACATATAGTCCAGAAAATATGGTAAATGGCCACAAACTCAAAGTCTAAGCCAAGTCTTAGTATCACAGCCAATGAAGTTTTCAATACAGCAATACCATACCTATCACAGTAACTTGTTTTAATACAAATAAAACTACACAACTTAAATGCTGCACAGTTTTGCTCTCATGTGATAAAATCCTAAAGATTTTCAGAGTTTTAAGACAAAATCACAAGAAAATATAAGTCCATCAAACTAACAATTAACCAAAATGAACATTCACTGTAACTTACACGACAATAAAGTTGCAGTTCCAAAATCGTATGCTGCTTGAAGTTGTCCATGCGACGTATTCTTTGAACGAAATGATGGAGATATGTCAAAGCCAGAATGTCATACTACAGTAGAAAACAAATTCAAGAAATTAACAAAGCTTAATGCAGAAAATACTGCTCTCCCATAAAATTGTCCAAAAGTAAAGTCAAAATTTAAACCAAGTAAGCAACTTATAAACACAGCACAATAGTTTATTAAAGAATAAAATTTCCAAAAAAAAATAAAATTGGTAGGACTACTTATTTACTATAAATCACTAAAGGAACTAAATTATTTGATGGAGTAACAAACTATTCAAGTAACCATAATAGATTGCTTTTAACTGATCTTCTCAATTGCTAAAATCTTACAAATGATCCAGCTACTGAATAAACATCTTCAGATTCAGTAGTCAACTTCTCCAGCTGGCATGAACCAAAGCCTCAAGAACTAATCACACTCATTCAGAGAAGCTAATATGCAAATTCTGCAAGGCCTATAAACACAAGACACAGTGCTGGACATGCAACTCAGTTTCCATACTTGCACCTTCACTGAGAGAGTTCAGCACATTGGAACATTTCAGAAAATAATAAATGCACATTATCCTAAAACTATTAGCCTAAGCTTTGTATATGTTACAGCATCAAAACAGATATAAATACTTTCATAAATGAATACGATTTCAGCATTGTCGATGACATGAGTAAAATACAACACACAAGCAAGTAACTGACAAGAACTGACTTCACCTACCCTAAACTTCATGAACCTGAAATGACACAGGAGTGTCTCAAGTCTCATGATCACGAATGCCTTTAGACTATCGTTCTGCAGCATTTCATCGTGTAGAGCGAACACATCATAGAAGAGTTCAAGCAGCGACACAGGGGTGACAGGCTGCTGACCGATCCAGACCTCATCTCGTATGCGATCCACGACAAAGTTAAAAATCTCCCGCGTTGTTTCACATTGTGTCACCTTGATAAGGTCGTCAATGTCGATCCAGTCACCATAGTAACTGGCAGCCAAATAAAAGCAGCAGGTAGCAACGATAGGCAAGGATTTACGAGGAACCTATATAAAAGAAAAGAATTTATACATGCAACTGTTTTACAATCATAAATTGTTAATACAAGCCAAGCATGAACAGCAGTAAGAAGCGAGACCAATTCCCGCTGCTATACAGAAGGTTGACTAGTCCTTTCATTTGCTGGGTGGTAATTCAATTATATGAAATGGAAATTTAAATGGCACTACTCAGAGATTCAGAGATGCTCCTGAACCAAATCAGCGCTGTCTCTAACAAATAAGATAGCCATCCTGCGTTCCCAAAAACAAGGGAAGATGAAGGCTGCGGAGCTCAAGCCACAGTTCCTGCAGAAGATGGTTCCAACTAGAAGGACTGATATAGGCAAAGCTAGATGTAGACGTGATGATGCCTTGCATGGCTGCACTACAGTCAAACTCGATTCCTGTATAAACCATTCATACAATACTTGTAATAAAATTAGATGTGTCAGTTTGAAACCAATAAACAAAGATCATAATTTATAGGGCATACCCGGAAATCGCCTCGGACATTCGCCTCGGCCGAATATTGGACTATTCGGAAGTATTCGCCTTGGCAAATATTACACCCGTGAATAGCTAAAAATAACTTTTTCGAAAAAATAATTTTTCTGATGATATAATTTTTTTATCAAATAAATTTAGAATTAACAGACTTACTTCTAAGTTATTGATTAATTAAACAAGAGCTTAATGGTTCAATTGAATTTTCTTTAGCAAAATGTTGTTATTTAAACATTTTTATTTTTTTTGGTTGCATTCCCAGGTGGCAACCAAATCAGTGATTTTCCCGTCTGAACTGGCTCCACCCACTTTCCCGTAAACAGTAGAGAGTAAAGATGTCATCAATACCATCATATTTCAAATTCTGTAACAAGGTTTTACAGTTTTTTCACAAATAAAGTTATTAAACAATAAATATTTTATTATAGCCTAGAGTGCAACAATACACTATGTAGGATATTGCTAAAAACTCTGCGTTGACTATAGATAGTTCTCTGTAGCTTTGCACATGGCAGGTTAACTACGCTTTGCCTACGGATGGTACTCGCTGGTAGTGGCAGTGCTGCATGGAAGCAAAATACGCAATTGCAAACCAAAAGAAAGATAAAAGATCAATATATTTTACATCTTTCAATATGTTTTAAATGAATATCGTGTGCGGAACATGCGTATTTCCGCTATTGCATACCAACTTTCAAGGTCAGGGCCACCACGACTCGCTGACCAGATCTGCCACTACTATTCGGTTCGTACCCGGATCCGGCAAATAGTTCATCCAAATACTCGGATTCGGTACCCGGTGGAAATTCTCTACTCGGTTATGCCCTAATAATTTACATGTTTTCCAACCCTTAATACATGTACAAAAGCAACAGATAATCATACCTTGGCAAGTTGTCATCACTATATACCACCCTTCACAAACATATTTAGACTGGCAAGTTCATTTTCTTAGGTTATTCAAACATAATGTAACAGTTCGAATTAATTTTAACACAGCATGAAGCTTGAACATAAACCTTTTACATTCCTCAGCCATTTGATTAACCTTGCAAAATCTCAAACATTAAAAAAGCCTGTTAAACAACACTTACCACCACTTTGCTAAGTAATCGGTCAATCAAATTAGTTGCTAAGGCAAATGACTTTGAAGCATAGAAAATAGACAGGAATCTGAGATTGCTGATTGCCAGATCACGATGAAACGATAACAGCGGCAGTTCTTGTCCATCCCGCTCCTCTTGTTCTTCATAATCCGTTGATCGGCAAGGCAGGAAGTTGAATACAATGGGTTGACAGAACATGAGGCCATTCAGCTCCTTGTTTATCAACTCATACAGCAGATTCTTTTTGATAAGTGCCTGAGCCTATAAATCAATCAATTATTCAATCAAGTGAAATCAATCATCAAGAAATTCTATCAGTTAATACCTAACAATTATATCAAAGCAATTGCTAATAAAAGTACTATGTATCAGTAACTAAATTTACAGAAGGCACACATGTGCGTGTACTCAAAAATAAATCTCACAATGTCGGCAACAAATTCAGTTATAAACATAGACATCAAGTAAAGTAGGAAAAAAATATGGATAAGCCTTACCAATTTGTCTGCTAAAGCAAAACAATGGTTGAAAATTTTTATAATAACCTGGATAATCAGATGCATCTGTGTCAAGCTTTCTGATGACATGTATGCTAGAATCCCAACATCTGCTACCAAATACTTCGAAGTTGACAGGAATTTATCAGGGAAAGTAAACCCGGGTCCCTGGTCAGAATCCACTTTTATCTGACCCATTTCCGCTAAAAAGTTTCAAATACAGATTATATACTGCCAAATAACTACATCTCAACTATAATATTATACGGAGTCATTTGCATAGCCATATAAATAGACAAGAATTCTGCTTTCTGTTCTGCCTGCAAGCAGCGAGTGACTATGAACATGTATACTGTGTATACAAACTATTCATGTTATTATAGTGGCCATATAAACACATTTAATCTAACATGTGATAACCATCATCCACTGTTGGTTTGAATGTATGTATCATAGAGCTTCAGAAATGAATCGGTGATACGGATCAATGACCACCTGACTTTCAACTCACTCCCTGATCCACACTATCCGGTTATACATAGCGGCACTCAACTAAAATCCTTCACACTTCCCTCAACAATATACTTGTTTCTGCTGTCTCTCGTCAACAAGTCTCTGCCCCTTGATATTTCCGCAGCCTTCGACACCATCGTTCGACAAATCATTCCACTGTCTCAAAATACCTGAGTGAATTAAATATAAAGCCAAATCACGCACTTGCAACACACTCCAAACCTCTCAGTCTTCATACTTTACATCAGTTGTTCACAGTCCAATCATTTCGTTCAATCCATTCATCATCCACCTTAACACTACTCTGCCCTTTGTCACCTCATCACTAAAATTTACAAATTGTTCCATGGCCATTGCAGTACCACCTCTTTGGAACACACCTCTTCCAGTATTGCAATCTTAATATCTGATTCATCCTACAAACTCACCAAAACCTTACCACTTGCAATCTCCCCACAGTTCTTTTACTCAAAACTGAAAGTTCAAATCCTCAGTGGTCTAAAAAATCTGCCACACTATTATAAACAAAACTTTGACTTCTGCAACTGAAAAAGTATACAATTCCACTGCGATTAAAACCTCATATACTCATGCTTGTATACATAATTTGGTGCATGTGCATTGTTAAAACACCAAAATTCTTTTAATATGCGTCATGGGGGTCGGCTAGAGTGGATAAATCTTCTGAGGCCAAAAATTCGGTCCAAAAGCAAGCAAAAATTGTACTTCTACGGCCGAATTCATACAAAATTTTGTGCGTGAAGACCTCTGCCCGTGCTACCATTGACGCATGCACACTGTTAAAAACACCTTAAATTTGCAATCATGTGTTGTGAGGGTCATTTAGGGTCAAGGTTAGGGTTAGTGTCGGTTTTAGACACATGCAAGTAACTTTCGGCCACAGAAGTAATTTTTGGCATGTTTTTAGGCTGAATTTTCGGCCGCAGAAGCTCCACGCGGCTAGACCTAGTGTCAGCTTTTAGATATATGCAAAAAACTCTTGGCCACAGAAGTACCACACAAAGTTAAAACACTGCTTTTTACAAATCCTATCCAGATTCCACATTCTCTCCACCTAACTTGCTGTTTCAACCCTAAACACCATCCATCTTAGCTGCCTGACTCCCTGGAGCTTGACTCCTTACCTATCGATTTTGTTTTAATTAAGTGTCTAAATAAGGTGGTGTCAACGACGTAACCTTTGTTGGCGCTGTAGAAATTTCGAGTTTATGATTACGATACAAGGTCTACTCAGGATTAGCACTTGAGCAACAATCGTCATTGCGCGGAGGCTTCGCGTTACGTCACTTGCTAAATTATTTTCACTTTTTTGCTTTCCAAGTACCAACAGATTGTAATAAGTTTTGGTGAACATTTTCACATTTTGGCGAAATATCATGTCAATCTGAACATATAACGCACTCGAAACTGCGTTACTTTTATCGGGGTCACAGAATGACCTTTGAGTACGACACTCCGGAGTAAACAAATTATAGTGTCCTGTTGGCAGATTGAAGTCAATCAACAATTGTTCGTTCCCAACGAAGTTCAAAAGTTAATCAGTCATTAGTTGCAAAGCAAAGCAAGCATTAAAAACTTACAAAAATCCTGGAAAGTAGACTATTGACAACACCAACCACTCAGTTCGTCTTCTCCAGGCTGCGGCAAAATGTACTAATGCGCCGCATCAAGTAGTCCCAAAATATTTCCTAATCATTTTCAGTTTTTCCAATATGTAGATTTTGCTTGGTCAGGTTTCCAGAAATTATTTTACTTAAAATAATCAAGCGATTGCATAAAATTACTTGAAGATGACTCTATAATACTTTAAATTGAAAGTCTAAATATGGGTTGTTTTGATAACAAGCGTTACCCTATATTCTGCCCGTACTCGTAATTATTTAAAATAGCATTGGGTGTGGTCATTAATTTGAAACAGTTAGCTACAATAATATTATTAAAGGCTGACTAATTATATAAATTTACGCAGCAAATATGTATAGATTCGAACATCTAGTATCCCTGATTTTATCGACCAGGATACGCTAATCATTTTTTACTGTTTGTGTTCGGTAGTCGAGAGTAATTTCTGTACTATGGTAACCTAGCTGATGGTAAGTACTATGGTAGCCTAGCTGATGGTAAATTAGTAACCGCAGTCTGTCTGATTCAGTAATAATCGTAATTGTAATCTCCAAACTTTAACAGCTACTCTAACTGCCCCCGCTGACCTTCTGGAAACCAGACTGTATATACCACGGACTATCTGTTGAACAAGCCCTCTGATTTGACGCAGTGCTCGTGATTAGCTGGTGCTCTGCGCTTGGCTTTTAAGTGGCGCTCTGAAATTAGAAGATTACGATTACGAACCATTCGCGCTCTTGCGTCATAGCGGTCATGCATGTTTGTGACCTCCGTCGCATCAGGCCGATGGCCTAACAAAGATGGTATGAGTCGTGACTCTACCATCTTTGGGCCTAACCCCCGATTTAAAAAAAACTGCCTCTGCCATTGCTACCTCGATCATACGCAACGCTCGTGAAAAGACTGATGCCCTACGCTCTTCTTTCGAGTGACACTTTAGAAGTTTGGAGATGGCGTTTACGATAATATTCGAACTGCTGTCTCGGACAATGGCTCTGAAGAGAATCCTTTGGTAAATGTTATAATATATCTATGGAAAAGTGAGACTATGGGTTACTATATACTTCCGGTACATAGCCACACGTGATCAATGTCGGAGACTTGGAGGGCAGTTAAGTCAGTCTATGATAACATTACACGAGAAACATAATTATGGTAGGTGAAAATATTTTCGAATCGCTATCTGTCACATGAATGTTACTTTTATGTAAGGATGCTTTTCTTTGTTTATGCGGGTGCTCTATTCATTGTAAAGATGCAGGTGAATGTGCTGGGATCGTGATAAACATGTGTCCTCGGTGTGTCAGTAAGTAGCCTTCGCGTTTAACGATATTGTGATCACATAATACTGTCAGTTTTATCAGTTTTTCTCCATAAATTTTTTTGGTATTTCCACATAGATTGCTTTCATGTACGCCTTGCTGGATTCAGATTAGACTGACGGAAGCTCGTGAATAAGCCGGTGCTCTTCGCCTTGCTTTTGACTGGCGTTTTGAAAATATGGAGATGACGATTACGCTGAATGGGTGCTTGTCTGCTGGTTTTATCTGACTGTTGGTAATGGCGTGGGGTAATTGGCTATCAGCCTAGCATGTAAGCATCCTAATTGGAAAAAATTGAGAGTAACTTTAACGGAATAGATGTCTCATTGGTTTTATATTGCATACAGCATGACAGAATCGTGACAGACAACAAGTGCTATTCAACTAGAGAAGGAAACTAACCATACTAATACTAGCTTTATCTTTGTATTTATCCAGGTTTCTTTCTCATAATTTTTTTTTCTGTTCGTTTTATGCTACACTACATGTTAACAAGCATTGAAATTAGGCATTTATACGATATTCTGTATCAGATTGGCACCCTCAAATAAGTTGGTGTGTCAGATTTTTGCCTATATGGAAGTTGGAATGATGAAATAATGCTGCAAGATCGTGCCTTCTCTGTGGTGGGCTTGGAATGCGCTTCCTCTGGACCTCCTGCTCTTACCTAAAAACTCATAATCTTTTTTCTCTTAAAACTGTCCTCTCTGGCCCTCTTTGACCATGGTTGAACTGGGAGCGCCTCTGAGTAGATTACTTGAAGAGATGCTATATCAAGTTTCATTTATTAATTGTTTGATTGATTATAGGGTAAGTACAAGTTGTATTGATGATGAAAGTAGAAGTTGGATTTCTAAAAAAAATCATATTGTAAGCTGGATTGAAAAATAAATCGTATTGTATGTAGAAGCCGGATTGACGAATAAATCGTATTTTAAGTAGAAGTTGGATTGATGAATGAATCATATTGTAGGTAGAAGCTGGATTAATTGTAAAATGATATTGTAAGTAGATGCTGCATTGCTGAAAAAATCATGGTATGAGTACAAGCTGGATGGATGAAAGAATCATGCTATTAATAGTAGCTGGATTGATTAAAAGTCATGATATATAAGATGAAGCTGGATCACTAGAAAAAAGTTGAAATCTAGTAAAAGCTGGATTGATAAAAATATCATAGTGTATGTGGAGATTGGATTGATGAAAAGATCTTAGTGTAAAGAAATGTTGATGTAGATGCTGGATTCATGTTGTGGAATGAGGGTATCTGTAGGAGTCAGCCAATTATAAAATGCTCATATTTGCTGGGTTTCACCACACAGCACTGTTATTTTTATATGGTTGTTTCCTTAGGCAAAATATCTGGCTCAGATTGTTATAACTGGAGCCCAGATAATTGGACGAGCTTTCGCAAAGGCAGTTCAGTCTGAAATTCGAGCAAGTCAGCAGGCAGCCAAGTCGCGACAAAATGGCCAGGTAGACAACAAAGGAGCTGCAGCAACTGCCTTAAGTGGCCTTAGTCTACAGGTAAGCACTTGATAGGAACTTCTGATCAAAATGAGCATGGAATCCATTTCTAAATGCTATGTTTTTGAACAAATGAACATCTCTTAGCTTGGCTTTATTGAGCCTGATAATTTTTAAAGGAATTTAGAGATAGTCAACATGGCTTGTGAATACTGCTAGGCAGGGGACGACTTCAGGAACCAACACACTTGGTTTTGGACAGACACTACAGCAGTGGAAGAACTTAAAAAAATGGCATCGGACATCTATGGTCACTACTTGTCGATGAGGATGATGATGATGATGAGTTAACTGTGCTAGCAATTAAGCTAACTGTCTGAGACAAAATAGATTATGGCCTTGTTGCATATCTTGTAATGTGTAGAGATTAGGATCTCCCCTAAGACATTTGGTAGACAAGGTTTTTAATTTGTCACTAATTAGCATAAATTCATTGATGTATGTGCAAGAATCAACCAGAGAAGACTTCAATTGCTGTGGTTGAACTTTTGATTCCAATCACAGTATTGCTCATTAGGTTGCTGCAGCAACTTTTGAGAGGTTTGTAAAATTCATTATGTAAGTCATTCTTGCACACATTTTTATTGGTGCTTTGTTATTATATAGAGTTCCACCAGAAACTCGTCATAGCACAATTCATGATAACTTGAATTGTAATATAACTCAACAGATATGATTTCTAAATTTTCTGTCAGATTTAGAAAACAGTCTTGTACCATGTTACAAGGTGCTTCTTGATGAATCTTCCAGAGACAGTGCTATAACAAGTTAAAGAGACTTTGGAAAATCAAGTACATTGTTGTTGTTTGGTTTTCTTCAGGAGGCAAAACAGATCCTAAACGTCGATGACATCAAAGATATAGAGAAACTTACGAAAAATTATGAGCATTTGTTTAAAGTAAACGATAAACAAAATGGTGGATCCTTTTACATTCAGTCAAAAGTGAGTGACCATGTTTTATGCATAATTACCTTCTGCCCTGAATTCAGTCATCATTTGTGAACTACTTTGGGCGGAAACCTTTTATATGTGTCACTGTCTACTGAACTTCAATAGTCATAATTATGTGTATTAGTGGGAGACTGGCATCTCATCTGCAGTTGCATTACTGGATCTGAATACCAATGGACAGTTGATTATTATTTGATGAGTTGTTGACCTGAAGGCAGGAACATTAGCTTTATGCCACCCAGGGATGAGATGAGTGAGGTGGTTTCCCGGTGCCTTCGTCACAGCCAATTATAGGCGAGCAACTTGTCCAAGGTCGCTACGAAGTGGCTTGAGGTATGTTCGAATCTGCGACCCTTCGGTTGCAAGGTACAGAATATACAGCTACGCCACCGCGTTCCGTTGTTGTTATATAGTAATGGCAGTACGAAAGAGCCGATAACACTGTCAGATCAATGTGGTCCACTCAAACAGGAAGGAGTTAGTCAAAAAATGTGGAACAATTATTGCAATAGGTTGTACCTAAATCAAGTCTATATATTAGTATAAGGTCTTTACTACAATTTTCTTTTTTTACCCTCTTTTTATTTATTTTATTTTGCGTAAAGTTTGTCATGGACGGTTCGTCGGATTCTTTTAACTTTTTTTGGCATGTTCCCATCGACCCACAGAGCTGAAATTTTGCACACATTTCAGGCTTGCATGACCTTGCAATGTATCAAATTTTTACGGACATAACTTAAAAATTTAGAATAAAATGACAAAAATGCAAAATAAATTAAATACCATTTAACCACTCGAACGAATCCTCCTAGACGAGTCCTCTCTGGCAAGTTTACATCATCGATATATAATAACAAATCTTGTAGGAGATGGAACGATTGTGTCATCTGCCAGATAAAAGAGGGTCCCAAATAACCCATGTTTGTACTCTAACTTGTTTGCCATGAATTTCTGTTACAGGTAGTTCGAGCAAAGGAGCGAATAGATCATGAACTTCAAACTACTGAAGCTGATTCAACTAAGAAAACTGACAATAGCCAAGAGCAACAGTAGCAGACAGTTTTATAAATGTTAGAAATCATAATTAATTTAATTGCTTGATATTTGCCAATATAAAGAATGAAGCACTATTACAGTACATCAAAGGTGCTTACTCATTACAATATTCAGTCACATTATCTTATGCTAGAATTGTTTTCTGTGTTCAGCCCTTTGTGAGTTGTTACTTATAAATATGATGTAGAATGACTTCATGCTAGTTAGGTATCATCCAGGAGATGTCTGCAGAAAAGGACCTACTTTGGACCCCTCCCCTTGTCCGCATTTAGTCTTTCCCTCCCCATTCTCTCTGCAGATGTCCACATACCAAAATCAATTTAGAAAACAAAACACTATTATGAATAGTGTCATTAATAAATTACTGGTTATGTCTTATTAATAATATGTTATTTAAAATGTCAAGCAATACACTAGCATAATTGTCTTAATTTAATTAAGAGGTCAGAAACCAATTGTTTAGCATAATTAATATTAACAAATATAAACAAAGTGTTCCACAGCAGCTATACTGCATTTTCAGAAAAAAATTTCTTTAATATAATTCTTAGTAAGGGCCCATCCACGTATTGCATACACAAAAAAATATGATTTTCGGACTCCCTTACCCCTGTTGCAACGCATACATTTCGTTGACCCCCATGCGTGCGTACATTTGAGCTCTATCCCCCCATTGAAAAGGTTAAATAGCTAAAAACATCTATAAGACATTGATTTTACCACTGGCTATTTAGTTTTGCTAAGCATCATATTTAACAGCTTAAATTTTTTAACTGTTATGAAGAAATAAAACACTAATAACGCTTGCATTTGAAACCGTTTTAATGCTACATAAAATTGATTAAGCAGGAATATAGTCTGTGATTAGGTTTACAGTTCTGATTTTCATATTCTATATTGTGGACGTCATAATTAGACAATTATATTTGCATACGTACATATTTTCGGGACCCCCATACGCACTCGTATGCAAAATTGCCGAAATTTTGAACTCCCCTCACTGCGTACGTAATATGTGGACGACCCCTAATAGTAATAGATTTTATACATCACGTGTACTGATTTGACTATGTGTGCCAATGTTAGATGCAGACATTGCCTTGTCTGCATTTTAATCACCTCTCCCTTCCTCTCATTGAGGTCGTCCTTTATGAATTTAAGTTTACCTGTGCTTCCTAGAAGCGCCTGAGTTTCAAGATCTGCTACAGGAAGGAGGCTTTGCTCTGTTAATTACTTGGAATTTTTTTATTGATTATCCAACAATTGTCTGATGCTTGTGTTTGAACTGGAATTTATTTATGAATGGCATGTTGTATGAGAATTAATACTGTATGCATCATTGTATTACTAATTTATATAGCACCATCACAGTGGTGGTAATTAATTTGCACTCTCAATGTGAATCACCAAAACTAGAGAGGGTTTGAGGAGGAAGAATGTGTAGGAAGATACTGAGAAAAAATGGTGACACATGAGATGAGGATATATATATATATATCTTCAGGCATGTTTCAATAGAGACCTTTTCAGGTGACTGGCTTTTTGTACAAGATCTATAACGACCTGTAGGCTGCCTAAGATTGGTGAATGGACGACGAGGCCTTTACAATGGCTGTTGGTCTTTGCATGATGATGATGATGATGTCAATGGCACAATCTGGATATTCCGACCTCAAGGGAATCATCACCGATGGCAAGACACCAGATGGAGCCAAATTGGTCCAATGAACGAGAGAGACATTCATAGCATGTAACGTAACATCCGGCAACATGCAGATAAGCGGAGTAGCGCACCAAATAGGACCCGCTACGCAAGAATTCATGGAATTACTTGGGCCCATCAACCGAACAGGGCTCGAGTCCTTGAACGATTTTAAAGCATGTCCACAATGCGTTTCCAGCTGCGTGCTTCCGTTGATAATAATAATAAGACAATTTATATAGCGCCGTAGTTCGGCCGAAAGAAAGGGCGCTGTACACGAGAAAAAATGTCAATTACAGTCATACGATTCCTGGAAAAGAAATGTCTTTGGTCGAGATTTAAATGCTTCAAGAGATGACGCGTTCTTCACATGTTCGAGGAGACCGTTCCATGCAGTTGATCCTGAAACGGAGATGGAACAGTCCCCAAACTTCGTAGAGGACCGTTGGACATGCAGCAGATTCTTTGATGAGGAGCGCAGCCGCTCCCTGTTTTGATTGCCACTTATTCGAGTGCAGAAGTCGGTAATATAATCTGGCATTTGATGATTAAGCGCCTTGTATGTGATTAGACACAGTTTGTATGAGATGCGTTGAGGAACTCGCAGCCAAGTTATGACGCAACAGATCAGTGACGTGTTCGGATCGTGTCCGGCCGTATCTTAACCGCAGAGTTTAGTATCTATTGTACTCGTTCTAACTGACAGGTCGGCAGACCCGCCAGTAGACTGTTGCAGTAGTCAACCCTGAAGACGATGAAGCTGTTGACCAAGATGATGGTGGTTAATGTTTGGATGAATCTGCGGATGGTTTTTATGCGATGTAATTGGTAGAAACAGCCTCTAACGAGTTAGTTCACGTGGGCTGTCATGGTCATACAGCTGTCTAAGTGAACTCCAAGGTTGCGGATGATGTCAGCTGGTGAAACTTCTGCATCATCAATAGTGAAGGTGCCACAGTCCTGTAGATGGCGGCGCCGGAGGGTGGTGCACCAAAGGAACTCCAACTTCGATGGGTTGAGTTTGAGACGGTTAGACGCCACCCATCCTGAATTACTTTCGATACCCAGCAGCACCTTCTGCTTCAGCTCAGTGGTGTGTGGTGGTGATATGCGTGTCTCTCCTGCTTAACACTTTCCTAAATCTGTTTCGGCGTGACAACCTTTATCAATCCACGACTGCGCATTGGGTAATGAATTCAACTCACTCAAAGGCGGTCCAACGACAGCTACGAAAGGAAAGGAGGAAATGTGCGCAAAGTTCGCAAACTGAGTTAATGTTGCTAAACCTACGTTAACATTCAGCAGTGCTAACAGGAGTGTTTGGCTAGCACAGATATTCTTGTAAGTTTCTTTGCGGATAACTCGGCTCCCTTCACATCTTTGACGTTTCTATATTCTTGCTCCAATTCATTAGTGTATTGCACCAAAAACTGATTACGTAGGCCTACCAATGATACGTACCATCATTAGTTCATTTTATAAATAATTATTCTGACGAAACAGTTGAAGGCCAAGAAGAGGGTAATAAAATGCTGACACATTCAATTAATTTCAATTGTGCGTCTCTACTCTCTGGCGCTTAATTGCTGCACGCTGTCGCTGTCCTGTTTTTTAACTATGGGCCTATCTCTATCCTTGAAGAACTTTATTCAGGTAGGTCTTTACATGCAACTTAAACTACCAAAGAACGGTTTATTTATTAAAGAGGAGGAATCGACGAATGGTAAATTAAGCGAAGTGCAATCTGTAACCTACAGCCTTGGGCTACCACCCGCATGCAGCGTTAAATTAGCAAAACGGTGGCGGGGTTGAATTAGGAGCAGCCTTTGTTACGCTACTGGACAGATCTCAAAATCAGGTGGCGCATCTCATAGGTCAGGTGGTATATCTCAGAACCTAGGTGCCTGATCTCGGATCCGGCGAGATCCGGTTGAATTTAACCACTGACATAATGACTCTTTAGAGAAGACACATATATAGGCCTATAGGATTCACGATCAACAGATAGAAAGAAATTCACCTCGTATACTCTACTGAACTGCTCGCAAGCAGCAAGTAAGAGACACTAGGCCTGTGTGTGTGTGTGGAGGGGGGGTTACGTGTTTGAGGGCAATCGGTGTGACCTCGCTTTTTCCGAATAGACACCTAGTTCTACATCAAAATTAGTTCTTGGTCGCAATTTAATCTCATGTATTTATACAGATTGATGATAAGACAGACGAGATCAGCAACGCATATGTTAAAAAAGCGGTTACGGCTACAGTTGGCGACGACTGACTATGGGCTACCTGGGGGAGCCATTAGGCCAATCGTCAAGGCGAGGGCAGATATAGATAGGCAATCGACAGGAAGGCAATCGGAGACCATTAGCACAGAAACTGCATTATGGTCTGTATGTGTGGCCTCTGCAGGTCTTATCTCTGACTGAAGATCTCTAGGTTTTGTCCGTCGGATCTTTGGCAATCAGAAAGCTGACCATCTGGACCAATTAGTAACGCTTATATATGTATATATATATATATATATATATATACGAGGACGATGATCAACTTTCAATTGGTGCATAATGCACAGCCAATCTATACCTCTGTCTGTCTCTCTCTCCATATATATATATATATATATATATATTATTATTATTATTATTACTAGTGTTATTATTATTATTATAGATATTATTAAAACTATTATTATTGTTATTATTATTATTATTGCTATTATTATTATTATCGTTCCTGCTGTTATTGTTGTTGTCATTGTTGTTGTTGTTTAGTGGATTGTATGTGGACCATCCTTCTCCATTGTTCGTATTTTCATCCCCTTCCCACCCCATTTGCTATCTTCCGCATTCAAAAAATATCCTTAGGCCATCGATGGTTCGTACAGAGGGACCTAAAATGGACGTTGTACCCTTCGACTCTCACCTCACCTCACCCGATCAATTCACCGAAAAACTCACCGCGTCGTGGTCATGTGATCGTCATGTAGATCAACATTTACATCTATTTACATTTAGATTAGACTAAGCTGCTGATCGTGCATCACTAACTATATATAGGCCTATATGCTACAGGGTGGGATTTTGCGACTAGATTCAAAGTAGAGATGTCAGATGTCGGACTGAAGTCGGTGCTTGAAGCACAGGTTGAACCGAAGGAAATGCCGGCACCAATTTAAATGATTCTGGTCTGTATTGCCGCATAAACCCCGCTAACACACTTTCCACATTTCCGCACTTGAGCATCGCATCCAATCGAACTGGCACAACAAGTCTCCTGGTACCTCCCCTATACTTTCCTGCCATCCCCTAGCCTCCCTCCGCTCCTCTGCTCTGCTCTGATCTCCCATCTGTTTCTATCTCTCCCCTTGCTCAGCTCTGCTCTCCCTCTCTCTCACCATCTCTCAATCTGTCTAATATATCTCTGAATGTAATATGTATACGTGTGCGGCCGTGGGTATCAGCTCATAGTCATGTCTCCTATGATAGCCCTGTCGTCATATGGTTAGTTCTCAAGAACAGAATATCAAACATGTAAGTTCAATGTCTCTGTTGTTTTGTGTCAGTCAGTAGCTCGCTCGCCTGCAGCGACCGAGAGCAGGTTATTACATCTAGGCCCGGCTGCATCTGCTATCTATCGAGGCTCTGTTACGCCCAGCGTCTAGTTTTTCCAGAATCCACAGTGCAGACGACGAACCGGTCTATTGCAATTGAAAACAAGGGGCAGCTCTGAAACTGTAAGCCTAATAAAACGCGATGAACGCAGCAGCGCTCGATGATGTGGTATCATAGTTCCCCAATTTGTGATCTATTCACATGGTGGAATTGCGTATATTTATAGTCGAGAGGAGGATGTCTAGCTATATCGTAACAAGCGCCGTCTACACTAACTGTAACGGAACATACGTATAATGTCGTCTGCAGTCATGAAGCAGATCGTAACGAAGCACTTCCAAGTAGGTCTCTTGCTGTTCGTGTTCGTCATCATTTCCGAAACGGGTGATAACAGTTACGTCACGATGGTCGAGCGACGGGGCAAAGCAGACGAACGTGACGTCGGAAACGGCGCGAATTGTTCGCTGATCGTACTATGGCGTCTGTTGGAGAATAATCGGAGTCGAAGCAGAGAAACCAACAGAGCTGCGAAGGAGGAAGTAGTCGCGGGATTACTGCGGAACTGCAGCGAGCACGACGGTCAAGAAGACGAGCTTTCAATAACGTCACTTACAGCTCTTTGCCACGCACAGTGTACGGCCAGCTGTGAAGACTTAGACGTAAGACAAAAAGCATGGAATTTTCATTGACGTTGTTATTATTGTTGCTTTTATTATTACTATTATCATCATTATTGTAGTATCGTAGTCGTCATCAGCATCACCACCCGATCACGTCCCGACAAAATTTTTTATTAACCTGAAACCTGCATAGTGGCTAAATTGTAAAGGGTTAAACGAACAGACTGAACAGGGCCAGGATGAGAAATGAACAAAAGCAAAACGGGTGACCCTAAGATGACAGGCGATTAAGATGAAATCCCTAAGATGACAGGCGATTAAGATGAAATGTTCAGTAATGAGTGACGTAAGATACTTCAGAGGAATTATCACCTGGAATGAGTCGAACGTATCCCGAGAGATGGTTCACACGCTATGGTAGATTCAGTCTGGTGAATAGCGCCATCGGGTGAAGAACTGAAGATGCTGGCAACGAGATGTTGTCGTGAAGAAATCCGACTAAGACGCACACAGGGTGAAGTTCGCCGGTTGAGGGTAGTCGCCACTGTCGCCCTGCACCTCATCTCATATACATGTAGGTTTTATCATTAATGTTATTGTCATTATTAAGTATTTATTACGCGCCACGATCTCATGGCCAAGCATCAATAGAATGATAGCGTTGATTCAGTGTGAGTGAAGAACTTGGTAAAAGTCTGTGGACAGTATAGGGTCAACCGTCTCAGTATAAAGGATCGAACCCGTTGGACCTCTCCACGCATTACAATGCAGGCGTTCTTACCAATTGATTGGCTATAGGCCTACCCACAAGCGTTGGGTCATTGCTTGGTTATCGACATGAACGGCGTTGTCCTGATGTCTTCATCGGTGCAGTCTAAAATATTTAACGTAAGGTGATACAATCGAATGTCTATGGGTAATGTAACACAATAGAACATCTGCATGTAGGTGTCTTAAATTAGGTTAACGGTGATCAGTGTAATGCTAATTGGCCTTTTGAGTCCTAGTCCCTATACAGACTAAATAACTTGTGATTAATCGAAAGTAATTTATATTCAACTGGATATGTTTTTGTATGTAACTTTTTTGCTATAAACAATCTCCAACGGATGGAATATCTAGTTGGCAAATAACTAGGCTAAAAATTTAGCAGATAAATATGCACGGCTGTTGTTTGTCATGTCTTCAACCTAATTAACGAATAATTACCTCATAGACATTGGTACTGCAAAAGTCCGGAACTTGTTTACATCGTATATGCCTATATATATATATATATTACTTGAGATTATTCCAAATCAATTTTTGAAAAGCTGGTTCTCTTCAGAACATACTTTGCGCCTCTATAGTTCTTCACTCACTCACTCACTCACTCACTCACGCACTCACTCACTCACTCACTCATTCACTCACTCAATCACTCACTCATTAGGATGCCTTATATAGCGCTACCCTAAGACAACCTACTCAGAGCTGTTCCCAGTCCAACCCCGGCTATAAAGAACAATTTAATGGCTGAAATTAATGTTTCTGAACAGCTAGGATGCAACATACGAACTATGCGAGTTAATAATAATGGCGGAAGACGTCAACCGCGTGAATTGCAAAATGTATCCTGCATGATAGATGGATGAAAGAGTGACTGAATGAGTATTATATAGACGTGATGTGGGTGGGTGCCGTGTTAGATTATGTTACGTAATGACTATTGGCTGAAATCAATCTCTCTAGCTGAACACCGTAGAAACGGGTCCACAGAGAAATAAGGAGAAAAACTGGAAATGCGCGGAAACATTGGTTGAGCGTTTGCCAAGAGTACTTAAGATTCTCGGTGAGAAAAGTAATTATGCAGTTATTACAACTGGTGCAAAGGAACGCAAAGAAAGAGCCAGGCAAACATATAGGGTGTTAGTACTGTTCGAGCATAGGCTTACAGGAAGCTCGTCCAAAAACGCTGCCTGCAGTTCTTCAGCCACTGCATTCATCAGCGAGACCCCATACCAACTCGTTATTTTGAAAATAGAGTTGGCATAAAAACTGACCGTACTTCACCTTTCTTGGCCAAACTTTTAAGAAATCATCACATAATTGACATATTTTGTTGACTAACAGTAAGCATTTAACTGACAATGCAATATTCCCTTTAACACGAAGTCATTGTTTCATCACAGAGTAAATGGCCAAAAAAATTTTAAGAGTGTAACGTCCATTACACAATTATATAGTTCGTTTTACACCAGGAATCTTTCATGTATATATATATATATATTGCGTGTAATACAGTTAGGCCTAGCTTATTATAGTCCTATCGTGTCCACTGTCTAGTTGGTAGGCCTGTAAAATGTAAAATGTGACTGTTACAGTTAGTCTGCAGTGTTAATTAACTCGAAACCGTTAGGCGCATTCCATCGTGATTTTCGGATTGCAACGTACGTGACTGTCAAAGATGTGAAGATGACGTTGTGTTGTGTTCTACTTAGGAGTTTAATAAGGTATATTGACTGATGTTTGATGTCTTTTGGGCGACCCTGTTAGCGGAACCGTACGTAGCGATAGTAGGACTCCCATCGTCATCACCCTCTCACATAATTCCGTTCTTCTGATGTATTTTAAATAATTGGTCGATTTCTGGTCAACCTCTCTAACTCGACAATGAATGCGCCTGTGAATAAGCTGGTGCGCTGTTCTTAGCTTGTACTGACGCTTTCAATTACAACTGACCAATAATTGAAAGGAATGATTGTACTCGAAACTTGCCTCTTGGTGTCAGTACTAACTATGTTATCAGTGTCAAGAAAATTGCTATCATCGAACTATTTCCATCTCATTTCTTGCCTTTTAGTCACAATTTGTAATTCGCAGTCGGTTCTCTTTCTTTGACCTTTGGTTCTCTTTCATCAACAATGTCGCGGGTTTCAGTGATTGACTGGGCTAGTGATGTACAAAGCCTTACGCAGGTCCTCCAAAACATGGCACGTCACTGAGTTAATTTATTTTCAATAACTACCTGTCTGCTTGTAATAACTACAAGTCTGCTTGTCTAGTGCAAAAATTGCACGTTAGCAACGATTACCTCGTAACCACTAACCGGTAACAAATTACAATTTGGGCAAAGTGCAAATAGCGAGGCATTGGTTGTATGAGTCGCTGTGGACTTCATCCGGTCAATCATTTGTAGTCTTTAAACGTGGGAGTTTTGTTGGAACGTATTAAAATTATCGCCTTGTAAAAGTTTTGTGAAGATTTTAGTCTTACAAGCTACAGTCCGCCGTCCGTGTTGTCCTATAGCCATAGGCGCCCATAGTTATTTTATTCTTCAAAAGTTAGGCTCTGGGCAACGCAATACTCTAGGACTAATCCAAAGGTTGGCTGATCTAACCGACACTGCATTCACGCTACACCTATCGTTAAATCATACTGTTTAAACATGGTTTTGTTATACTTTGTGTATCTTTAGTCAATCATTCTCGGTTGTGCATGTACGTTTATTGTATGGCCATATAATCTGTTCCTATTTCATATTGTCTATTTAAAATTAGCATGTCATTGTAATCGTTCTATATAATGTTGTGTGTGTCCGCTTCGGCGCTTTAGTCTCAGATGCAAAAAGGCTACTTAGACCTACGTAGACCTACCTATGTAGGCATACTATTTGTGTTGCAGGCGACTGTTTTGACGTTGCACTGTAGTAGGTCTATCTTTGGGGCGTGGGTGAGTAGGGACTCTGGGAAGGCAGAACTTACTTGAAAGCGCTAGGCCTAAACGAAACCCGATGGTATAGTGGATGAGTCCTAATGAATTTTTAATGTTTGTCTGTTTTCGCTTTCATAGGTTGACTGCAAAGACTCGAACTGCACAATATATGAATCGGAAGATTGGGCCACACAGTGTGTTCGTATATTTATTAAATTCCGATGTGATCACTCGAGCACTTGTTCTAAGCCAGCGGGTTTCAAACGGTGTTGCGCGTACTAGTGGCAGACAGGGGCGTCTACACCATGTAAGCTTTGGAGCAAATGATCCATCCAAGAAACAGAGGGAAAACCAAATTTGAGGATTTAGGGGGGGGGGAAGAAAATTTGTTATATAATATATCATTTAACTCGTTTATTATTTGCAGCTGAGCTGTTCAAATCTAGTGTCACTGTGGAGTCTAGGAAATATTCTCCACGAAAATTTCTTCCCCCGGAAATGTCCCCTTCGAAATCTTCCCATTGGAAATTTCTCCCCTGGAATTTTCCCCCGAAAACTAGGAATTGTCCCCTCCTCGCCCGCAATTTTCTCCCCTCAATTTTTTAAATTTTCCACCAAAAAAATACAGAGCATCAGAAGTTTCGCGTAAGATGATAGAGACATCCATGGATTTCAACTTCTCCAAACGATTCTTTAATTGCATTCATAGCAGCTTTTTCAACATCCATGGTGACTGACGTTGGGTTTGGCTTGTGAAGTGAGTCTTTTTTCTATGAAATATTGGGAAGAAGTATATACGAACACGGAAAGATTGTTCCACAATTTTGGACATGACTAGTGTACAGTTGAAAGAACAGTTTCGGTACAACTTTGAAAGTTCCGTCCATTAACCAATGTTGAGATAACTAAGCATCTGCACTGATCGTTCGGTTCCAAAACAAGGATTTGATTGAAGTCATTCGTTCCGTGAAATAGTTGCAGAGAAATAGGGGAGAAAATTTTCAGAGGGAGATTTCAGAGGAGAAATTTCCGACGGGAAATTACCTGGGGGAGATTTTCTGATACCGTCACTTGGTTCATTCTACGATTCATCATAGAATGGAGCCTAATAGTTGGTCCGCCTGTTCCTCAAAATTTTTTACAGCTTATTACGGCCCCCCCCCGTAATAAGCCCCAGTTTCTAAACAGTTTTAGTGCTCAGTGCCCCCCATGTGCCTCCAAATCGGTTCTTGTCTATATTTCTCAATTGGGCTTTTTAAGATGACTTTGGTGAAGATAATTTGTACCCCCATTTTTCAAACTTCTGAGGGGCACAATTCAAAAAGTGGGGGGCAATTGCGCAATATTTTTTCAAATTATGTTTCCCACTTTTTAAAACCTTGTTACACCTCTCTTGGCAATGTCATCGAATGAATCAGGTACGCAAACTTAGCACTAGAAAACTCCCACATGTTCGAAGATACTAAATAAATTCTGAATTTTGATGTAAATGATCGTCGTAATAACGGAGCAGTTGATCGATCGACCAACATGGCCGGATGACACACGCAGAAAAACGCATGTTTTTCACTGAAACTGCTGAAAGTTTATACTTCAGTAAACTTGAGGAACGCGGTTCACGGAATCAATGTTTTCAGCAGCAATTGCTGTACACGAAAGCAGACTGTATTTATATCAAGCTATCAACCAAGTATTCAGTATTGAGTGCCTCGAAACACATTGCGGGATCGAGTTCATGGAAACACTGGACAGAAGTCTTAAGGCAAATCATGTTTACTGTGTGCTGAAAATTAGACAGCTCATGTTAAGCAAATTGTTTATTTACAGCGACTGGGATTTGGACTGACAGTAACTGCTGCCCGTCGAATGGCGTATGATTTGGTCCAAAAGATGGACATCGATGGAGCGTTTTCAATAACGATGAAATGATTGCTGATGGGACTGGTACAAAGGCTTAATGAAACGTCACCCAGAAATATTAGTCTGGCACAAAGTATCTCATAAGCAAGCACATTAACAAACCCATGGCAAATTAATATTCGACATGTGCAAAGCTGATAAGTTTAATTTTTGCAATAGTCCACAGTGTATTAATAATGCTGCTGATACTGAATGACAACTACGTCTAAGACAACTGAAAGTCTTGGCAGCGAAGAGAAATGAAGGTGTTTTACGAGTAACAAGTAGTGAGAGGGAAGACTGTTACTATGATGGTATGTTTCAATGCTATAGGAAATTTTGTCCACCAATGGTCATATAAAAGACAACAATGCAAACCAGAGTTTAAAGATGACACACCAAATGGAACCTTGGTAGAAAATAGAAATGTCTCAGTCTGGTTACATTTCAGCGGAACTCTATTTATCCTGGCTAAAACAGTTCCAATCTTTCCAGGCCCAGAAAAAGCTATTCTAATCCTGGATGGTCATCTATCACATGTTAAGTGTCTTGAGGGTCAGAACTATGCCAAGCAGAATGACATCAAAATGATTTATTTACCACCGCATACCACACACTACTTACAACCTCTCGAGCGCAGTTTATTCAAACCACTTATGATATATATAACAACCAAGTTTGTAAAACATTTATTTCAAATCATTGAAGTGCTCAATCGCCAACAGGCATGGGATACAGTCGCAGCAACAGAGAAATGCAACCAATGGATTTTGAGTGTGTGGAATGCATCCAATCGACGGACATTCCATACCAGAATATGCATGCCTATGCACCATTATCAGCTGTCGAAGGTATTTGCCCAAGTTTTGGCATAAGTAGCAGGAGCTGATATAGAATCATAAAACGGCTGTGGATCATGAGGAACTGTAGTTTCAGCAGCCACCAATGCTGGCCCACCGACTGGTCAATCATCTGACTCAGGAATTTCAGACAACACCGCGGCACAGACCAACCAACAGTTTCTACAACATCTAGCTGTAAGATTTACCTTACGCGCCTTACGCCCCACACCTAAAATCCAAAGAACATCACGAATAAATGATGACCGCTCTTACCTTAGACGTATACCACAGAGCCTTGTTCAATTAGAAGGCTTCTGCAGGTGCGGGTTGCTGCACCAATCTGGCGAAGACGTGCGGGAGGATAATTGGCACATTTGAAGCTGGTAAAGGCAACAGGAAATAAGTAGACACTGAGAGGGAAAGGGAATAGAAAGAGGCAAAATGAAGAAGTCACACAAGAAGGTGAATGCTGATGACCGCTGTTATCCAAACAACTATTGTGCAGAATGTTGTTGTTCGTATTTTGATACAAATCAAAACGAGGAAACGCGATAAAAGTAGCTGCAGGAAGCGCACACGACCGCAACAATCAGAATCAGATCACAGAGTCAGATCTCAGCTGCATCATGATCGTTCTGACTAATTAGTCAAATGTGTGAAACTAGAGGAAGAGTGGATTAGGTGCTAGACATGTGGATGATGGTTTTATGACACAAGTACAAATACGATAAATGATATTTATTTCACCAGTGCAAGTTGTATTAAAGACAAGAAAAGACGAAAGCCAAAAAATATCGAAATTTTTCCTACGAGGGGATATTCGATAGTTGATAGGCTTTAGAAAGATTCTTGTATTTTCTACAGGTGGACTGCAAGGACTGAAAGTGGTATTGCTCTTGTTTGAAATGGATCATTAGCCCTCTTAAATATTATTTTTTGAATTAAACTGTGGCCTCATTTTAATCTATAAGTTATGTAAAACAGCTTAATGTGTCAAACTTTTAAAAACGCACTCTTTAATTATAAATAACTGCCTATGGTTTAAAAAAAATTATGATATTCATGTTCGATGGCGGTACGCCAACGTTAAATTTTTAAATGGTGGTAAAAAATTATGTTTGACAACCGCTGTTCTTAACTTCTAGGCATTATGGCTTACCACTCGAAACCTATTGCTTATTCATCTGGCATGATACGAGCATGATCGCTTTAATACTTCGATGATTTGTTAATACATTTACATGCATACGTATAGGCCTATACGTATAGGCCTGTACACGAGTATACACCTGGACATGTATATATTATATACGCATACGTATAGGGAATGAATGTCTAAAGGCAGTAAAGAAGGAATATATGTAGGCGAGAAAGGAAAGTTGGAAGAAAGCAGGAAGTCGTATGGAAGTAAGCATAGAAGGAAGAATGGATGGAACGATGTTGTTCCTCTCTCGAGTTTCTGTTTACTTGATGTCTCGTTGTCTGCCTTCTTGTGTCTTAGGACGAATTCTACTCCTACTCTTGTAGATGGATGGATGGATGGATGGAGGGATGGAGGGATGGATGATGATTGAATGATGGATTGATGTAGGGACGGTTGATAGCTGATGAATGGATGGACAGATAAATGGATGGATGATTGTCATGGATGATGGACATGGATTATAGGTGACGGATAGACGAACGAATTTAATTGTTGAAGGATAAGGGATAATGGATCGATAGATGGATGAACGGTTGGCTGATGAATGGATGAATTAATGGGTAAATGGATAGATGAAATATTTCTGTTAGTTATGAGTTTGTTTGAATTCACGAAGGCATCGTAGTTTGAGAGTGGATTAACCTCTGACCTTTTGATGATGGTTATAGAATCCGGAAGACTACGACTGTCTCGAAAGCTGTTCTCAGAATGAGACTCAACTACTAGATGGTAAGGTTAACTAAGTACTTTCAATGAATCGTTTATGCGGACTGATGGGTGGGTGTTTTGACTGATGGGTGGATGAAGCGTGCATCGGGGGAGGGTTAGAAGGGTGAGGATCAATGACGAGGTCATAAGCGATACCATGATGTCATGGCCGTTCGCATTGTTTTCCTAACTGATTTGATAATCTAGTTCAGTCCTGTGCAGTTTTTGACACCGTTGGTCACTGAATCAATTATTCTTGAAGCCGCGAACTTCACCAGTAAACTCAAAAGGAAGTACTGAAATTTATTAAAAAATATTATTTGTTTGAACATTTTATTATGGACTTATAGCGTGTGTGAATTCCATGTGTTCAAATGATAGGTCAAGCAGTGAACGAATAGCTAGCTATCTAGTAGCAACTGATCAAGAGCCCCATAAAGATTCATCGCTGCAGCGTCGTCCTGTCTCTATGCAAACATTCAAAGCGCGTATACATACATAAATACATACATACATGCATACGTACATACGTACATTACAGACATACATAAATACATACATACATGCATACGTAATGCATACATACATACATTATTATTTTTAATATTACCGAAATTTGATACCGCCCTTCTTCCAACATCTTTTGCTCAGAAGTGCATACACACGCCTCGACGCCGCAATTGCAGTTGTACTGCAGAGCAATTGTGCGCAAAGGACTTCTTCTTCTTCTTCTTCTTCTTCTTCTTCTTCTTCTTCTTCTTCTTCTTTTTCTTCTTCTTCTTCTTCTTCTTCTTCTTCTTCTTCTTCTTCTTCTTCTTCTTCTTCTTCTTCTTCTTCTTCTTC
Organism: Bimastos eiseni; assembly: GCA_959347315.1. Classification (NCBI taxonomy): domain Eukaryota; kingdom Metazoa; phylum Annelida; class Clitellata; order Crassiclitellata; family Lumbricidae; genus Bimastos; species Bimastos eiseni. The sequence goes on from OY365809.1 coordinate 10,746,624, forward strand.
TTCTTCTTCTTCTTCTTCTTCTTCTTCTTCTTCTTCTTCTTCTTCTTCTTCTTCTTCTTCTTCTTCTTTTCTTCTTCTTCTTCTTCTTCTTCTTCTTCTTCTTCTTCTTCTTCTTCTTCTTCTTCTTCTTCTTCTTCTTCTTCTTCTTCTTCTTCTTCTTCTTCTTCTTCTTCTTCTTCTTCTTCTTCTTCTTCTTCTTCTTCTTCTTCTTCTTCTTCTTCTTCTTCTTCTTCTTCTTCTTCTTCTTCTTCTTCTTCTTCTTCTCTTCTTCTTTCTTCTTCTTCTTCTTCTTCTTCTTCTTCTTCTTCTTCTTCTTCTTCTTCTTCTTCTTCTTCTCTTCTTCTTCTTCTTCTTCTTCTTCTCTTCTTCTTCTTCTTCTTCTTCTTCTTCCTTCTTCTCTTCTTCTTCTTCTTCTTCTTCTTCTTCTTCTTCTTCTTCTTTCTTCTCTTCTTCTTCTTCTTCTTCTTCTTCTTCTTCTTCTTCTTCTTCTTCTTCTTCTTCTTCTTCTTCTTCTTCTTCTTCTTCTTCTTCTCTTCTTCTTCTTCTTCTTCTTCTTCTTCTTCTTCTTCTTTCTTCTTCTTCTTCTTCTTCTTCTTCTTCTTTCTTCTTCTCTTCTTCTTCTTCTTCTTTTCTTCTTCTCTTCTTCTTCTTCTTCTTCTTCTTCTTCTTCTTCTTCTTCTTCTTCTTCTTCTTCTTCTTCTTCTTCTTCTTCTTCTTCTTCTTCTTCTTCTTCTTCTTCTTCTTCTTCTAACGACTTTCCGTCCGTTATTTCTGGGTTAGCTTGCAATACATTTCCGATTGTCTCAAAGGCTGTTGTGCATGTAGATGGCGCATTAGCGTCAGTGCAAAGTATTTCTTAGGTGATCTCTGTCAACAGTCAAATGTTCAAAAGGGACTCAAATGGTCTTAGCCAACCGTTGATCGGTCCGATTGATGTTGTCATTTATGACGATTGATGTCTTATGGCCCCTCTGAGCAGGCTCTTTAAAGGATCCACACGCACGCACGCACACGCCCATCAATTAACAAGTAAATGAAAATAAATAAATATATGCATACTACATGGGCCTACATACATCAATAAATAAATGAATCAACCATTGTATGTATGCAAGCACAGGCCTTCATAAATACATATACATCCTTAAAAATATATGCATAGGCCTACATATATTGTCATAGTCACATACATACATATGTATACTCACATACATTCAAGCTAAACCATGCAAACATATATATCTATATACATGTACATTTATACAGTATATACATAGATACACGCATACATTCAGCGTGCTAACTAAGATGGATAAATCTTCTGCGACCGAAAATTCGGCCGCAATACACGGGAAAATGTTACTTCTATGTCCGAGCCCATAAAAAATTTAGCGCGTAAAGACCTCTGCGCACGCGCAACCTTTGGCGCTTGCGCGCTGTTAAACACACCTAAAAAATTTAATAGGCCTAATGCTCCTTGCGGGTAGTTAAGGTAAGGTTGAGCATCATGAGTGTTGGTTAGGTTCAGATTAGGCGTCATGAGGGTCGTTCAGGGTCAGGGTTGTGGTTAGTGTCGTTTTTAGACAAATTTGGAAGAATTTTCAACGCGGAAATTATTTTCCGTACGTTGAGATACTCAACTATTCTATAGTCTACTTAATTTATTAGCTGGCCCTTACTTGCGGGACCCTTCCGCCTTAATTGGGTCTCCGGTGCAATGGTAAAACTATCTTTATTAGAAAGTTTTCACGTAAATTGTTCTTTGAATGCCAAATAAATTTATATGATTGATTAATTGATTGATTGATTGAAAATATACACATAAGTACACGTATAGGTCTACGTTCGTTCGTACGCATTCCTACCTGCATTCCCTACCTGCATTCCCTACCTGCATTCCCTACCTGCATTCCCTACCTGCATTCCCTACCTGCATTCCCTACCTGCATTCCCTACCTGCATTCCCTACCTGCATTCCCTACCTGCATTCCCTACCTGCATTCCCTACCTGCATTCCCTACCTGCATTCCCTACCTGCATTCCCTACCTGCATTCCCTACCTGCATTCCCTACCTGCATTCCCTACCTGCATTCCCTACCTGCATTCCCTAACTGCCTACCGTAGGCTACCTACATGCACGCATTGATTATATGAACGAAGAGGAATATCATGAAATCATGATGTCAACCTCTTTCGTAAGACTTATTTCTTTTCGGAATGTAGCCCTACTAAATTATATCCTATACGTCAAGAACTATATTTTTAACAATCCAAGACAGTTTGAAAAATTTAAATCACTATAGGTGTTTGCTTGATGTAACTACAATTGAAAATTTGTAAGATGCGTTATGAAAATAACTCTTTTGAGCTATGTATGTTGTTCTTACATTTAGACGTCTAGTACTTACATACAGATGATTTCAATCAGTACTAGGACAGGCAAACAACTATATGATTACTATAGCCCTATAAATCATTGTCTCAACGTGGCATACGCTGCATAGGTTTGTATATATATATATATATATATATATATATATGTTTGTCAGGTATGCATATGTTGATTCCTGCGAAGCCGACGTCGTTGTCCGTTGAGCAGAAGACGGCGATCATTATCCGAATAAGTTGGTCTCCATCGACGTCATATCCGGTCGATGATACGGTCATCTACGTTATCGAAGAGGCCGTTGCTCCTACCCCTCAGTGGTCCACCATCAGCCAGGTATAGACCCTCCTACATACGACCGAACATCGCCTCCAACGACAACAGTATTATAATAATAATGACAAATACTGTTACCACGACGATGATGAAGACGACGACAACGCTGGTGCTGATCATAATGATGATGATCTAATCAGCGACAGAAAATAATGATAATGATATCACAACGAATGCTAATACTATTACTACTAGGGCGAGGGTGATGAATAACAGGTTGATCTGTCCATCTCTCTGTCTATCTGTCTGTCTGTCTATCTGTCCATCCATCTGTCTATCTGGCTGTCTGTCTGGTTGTCCATTTGTTTAACTGTCTGGAATTAAGCTCTGGAATTCTAACCGAATACGATCGTTGGTCTACACCTTTTGTTAGCATTGACTGAGCACCTACGATCGAACTGCTTCCCACAACGTGGAAAAGACGTTACTAAGTGTTGGCTGTTGTTTGCTTTTGTGAAAAGAATAACGAGACGTGGACTGAAGTGAAAGCGGACGTCTGTTCCGTCGTCGCTTTCAGAGTGGCTTCAGTCAACAAATACGGAACGAAGGGATACACGCTTCCTATATTTAGAACAGGTTGCCATTGTTATCAACATCACCAACACAATAGCATCCTTTATCCCCTTCCTCTTTGTCCTCCTCATCCTCCCTTTCTCTCCTTCTCTTAATTTTTTATTTATTCCTCCACGTTGTCATAATATGCTATTTTAATCATCACCATCGTCGTTGTTATGGTAATCGTTTTTCGTGCTATGAGTCCCGTGCGCTTTTTAACCACTGTCATCATTTCATGGTCTGCTCGCTACTTGAGGACTTTTTTATTCCACGTGGTCTGTCACGCCAAGAATGGTTCATGCTGCAAGAGGCGCTATAAAAATCTCCAATACATTATCATAATTGCTTATCAATCAAGTCATCCAGCCCTCACACTGTTGCTCCGCGCACACCCAAATTCCCTGTAGGCTTAATAATTACAAATGGTGAATTTAAACATAGCTTTAGTTAGCATGGCCCCATATTTAATTAATTTAGTGATTGTTCAATCCTGCAAGCAATCATTCAGCGCAAATATACTTGGATAATATGATTTTCATGTTCGTAATCCTAAATTTCAATAAGTTTATCAGTTCTTATTGATCTTATTTTGATTATGGCAGCTCTTCCCGTTCCTGGTCCAATCATCGACTCGTATGAAGAATCGATCCAACTAAAGGGAGACTATTTTCATTTCGAGTTCAACTTTACTGTTCCAGAAGGTAACTTTTAATCAATTGCTGTCGTTAAATGTGCTTTGTGAATTGTTTTCATGTCAAATTTACGCCTCGTCGATCTGCTCCAATCCAATCCATCAGAATCCGATTGACCATATAGCAGTTCTTCCCATGTTTTGTACCAACGTATTAAAGACCTAACAACGCATGCAATCTAACCCCTTCGATAAATGAAATCGGTTTTTATTATAGGGGCCTACGTCAGGTAAGGTGAGAGTCAAGTCCTCAGCAATTGACAGACCTAATTTTATTCTGTGGATGTATTCGTTACAGACTGGAAGAGCGCAAGGCCAGTTGCATACTATGCATGCTGCAAACAGTGTCAGAACTACATACTTATTCCTCCAGCTCCATTTGAAGGCGATTTTATAAGAGTAAGTGCGACATAGGCCTAATTGAGGGCCTTTAGCAAACATAATGCTCAACGTACTTAAGTGATTGTGTTTCGAATCGTATCTGCACGTTTTTCGAATTTTATTATTTAATCTCTATGCAGAATTAAACAATAAGCTTACAATGATGTCATATAAATTATAAGCCTTTGCAACATCATCATCATACAAACTCACATTTCAAATAGGATTTTGGTGGCTAAGGGAGATTCCTTTTCAGATGAAGGCGCCGAATGACTTCCTCTTATATGTGCTGTACCTAAAATAAGAGATCCCAATATCTCAGATCCAGTGGCTTCCGTCTGAACTTATACACTGCGACTCTGTGCGTATTTGCATATATATATATATATATATATAATATATATATATATAAGCGTTCTCTATATTATAGGACATCAAATTGGTAAAAGAAGTAATTTATTAAAGCATTCACCAAATGTTTTGTGGACTCATCAACTCATTAGACAGCAGTTTGTCAACGGCACATGTTGTGATCACACATCACTTGCGCCTACAGGTTGATCTTAAATAACAATATTATGTAAAATATATGGCATTGCATGTCAAGCACAGAGGCCATTCATATCCGTATTAAATCCTATCGACGATCTCATTGAATTGTAGGCGACAGAGGAGAAATATATTTATCGCACGGCAGTTCATGAAACAGGATACTCATGTACATATGTGCTACAGATATTTCTCGAGTCACCGTGTGGCATACAAGGCCCTCCCTACACGACGTATATCAATCTGACAGGTAGGTCGTGCCAACCTTATCTCTATCTCTCCTTATCTTACATAGCTAACCCTGTATTGCATTGCCTACCAATTATTACAGCGTTTACTGGACAAGAGGGCTGGACGTACACGCAATTCCATTCTCTTACCTCATTTCGCACAAAGGCTTAAGCCCGCTTTTGGTGCGAATTCAAAAATTAACACCACGTAAGGTACCTAATTGATATTAATAATTATTTTAATAATTATAATAACAGGGCCTACCGATAATAATGATGATGATGATGACGACGACGAAGGTGGTGGTGGTGGCGATGATGATGGTGATGATGATGATTATGACGACGACGATGATGATGATGATGACGACGCCGATAACGGTGACGTTGATGATGAGGATGATGATGATGATGATGAGGATGATGATGATGATGATGATGATGATGATTACGACGCCAATGATGACGATAATGATGCAGACAATGATGATAATAACAGATAATAATAATAATAATAATAATTATAGTAATAATAACAATAACAATAATAGTAATTAATAATAAGATACGGTAAATATGAATCGCAATAATAACGGACCACTTGTAGAGCGAATGAGTGAAGGTATAGCTATCGTTTGCTCCGTTTGCATCTGTTGCTGAAATATACTTTCTGACACAGATCATAGTTCTCAGCTTTCACTTTCTCATTCGGTTCTCATTTTCCCAGCAAGCGTTTCTCTGACTCCAAATGCGCTGTTCTGAATTTAAACAAGACGAGTAGGTCCTACGTAGACTTATCTCTGGTCTGCCAGTCAGTAGACCTACCCCTAATGGTTTTTTACTGTAGGCCTAGAAAACGCAAACCCACAGTTGTGCCTACTCAGTACCATTTTATGAGTCGAAAATATTGTGTCAATGGCGACCGTGCAATCGTGCATTCTCGACCGCTAGTCCGCGGTGTTGAAACGGTCTCCCACCTACCGTTAGATTGGCCGACTCAGTAGAATCCTTTAAACCAAGCTGAAAGTGTTTCTGTTTTCTAAGGCTTGCACTGACTGCTGACTTTTGTTTTAGGTTGTAGGGCGCCTTTGTAGTGGACTAGTGGTTAGGGGCGCGTATACGGCACCTTATAAATGGGCGTTGTTATTATTATTGATTACTTGATTGTTCGAACATTTCAGATTGCAAGATTGTTGACGGAATGCAATGTCCGAAACCAGGTAATCACCACTAGCTGCATCTCTAATTAATGAATGTCATCACTTGCTGGAAGACCGATCTATAGACCTAGGGTAGGCCTAGGCGCCGTATAGTGTAGGCCTACATATCTCTAACACCTTCACACGTGGAAGGTATGCGCATTCCAATTCGCACAGTGACAGTTGAGATCGAATAAGAAACCAAAGCATTTAGGCCGATATACATGTGGCCTGGACTCTGTGTGAGAGGGTAAACTAAGTCAGTTTTAAGACACGAAACTACACAGTTACTGTAGCACATACTCTTTTCTTGGTATACTCTTGCTGTCAGGCAGTTTGATCATCATTATACGGACCTTCGAATACGAATGCGATCAGCAGCCAGTTACAGTTTGGTCATTGTTTTACCAACCAGTTACATATCGAGCCTGCGACCATATATATCTCTCTATACTATATAGTTTGTTAATCCAGGTGCGCTGCTGAGGGGTTGCAAATCGCTGCCAGAGTGGTGCTTATGAAATATTGAAGCATGGTGTAGAACTATGCGCATACGCTGCCCTTAACCGAACGACAAATGTAAAGACAAATAGATTATCTCATGGTATAGAAATTTACACTGTATTTACGTTCGTATCATGTAATTAGCTGCTGATGAGACCAATGGTTGTAGGCTATAAACTTTAATCCGCTTGGGCTGAATAGGCCTTACTCACTCTCCCTCTGTCTCTCTCTGTCTCTCTCTGTCTCTCTATGTCTCTCTCTGTCTGTCTCTCTGTCTCTCTGTCTCTCTCTCTGTCTCTCTGTCTCTCTGTCTCTCTCTCTGTCTCTCTGTCTCTCTTTCTCTCTCTTAGTCTCTCTCTCTCTCTCTTTCTCTTTCTCTCTCTCTCTCTAGTCTGTAGGCTACCGTATCTTTCTCTGCTTCGCTCTCTCTCGCTCTTTGTCTGTCAATTTTTAATTCACAAATTCTCTATCTATCTATCTATCTATCTATCTATCTATCTATCTATCCATCCATCCATCCATCCATCCATCCCTCCATCCGTCCATCCGTCCATCCGTCCATCCATACATCCATACATCCATCCATCCATCCATCCATCCACCCATCCATCCATCCATCCATCCGTCCATCCGTCCATCCGTCCATCCGTCCATCTGTCTATCTGTCTATCTGTCTATCTGCCTGTCTGTCTGTCTGTCTCTGTCTATCCATCCAACCATCCAACCATCCATCCACCCACCCACCTACCCACCCATTTATCCATCTATCTGCTTCCTTCTATATCCTTCCAACTAAGATTTATATAGCTGTATTTATTCTATACGAAGATAGTGTCCAGACACATAGTGACAGCCAGTCTCCTTCGTTTTGCTCGTTTCTGACCTTCACTTCGAAACTTGACCCCTCTCAATAACTAGACCAACTTACTATATATTTCTTCCGGGACAAGCTAATTACCATGGCAAGTCAATCTCGGATCTGCAAGTCATCGTTTGAGACCCTCTTATAACTCTGCATCCATTAGATGTTTCAGCTTCTAAATAGTTAACTGTAAAAAGCGTGTAGTCTACCATTCATAAGAAATCAAAACCTCTTACTTATTCACTCGCTCACTCATATTTAGACTGGTAGAACTTAACCATAATCATATATTTAATTGTTCCCAGCACCAGAATATAGTATAATTACATGCGTCAACTTATAAGGAAGATGGGGCAATACCCGTAGGGGAAAAATAAAATCCCAACGGGACTGAGAGTCTCGCCAGCAGTCTTATAACGCTAACCCTAATCCTAACCCTGATGGTAGCTCTTTCTTATAAACTATGAGCAGCAGAAGCAGAATATTATAAGACAAACTGATCAGAATACGACAACTTAACTAATTAATTAGGGATTGGTCAGTGCACGCACACATGTCATAATCGAAACCAAATAGAGAAAGTTAACAGTAAACTGTTGGGTTATACATGAGATGCTGAAAACTGCCGTAGGCCTGCTTCGGCCATATCGCGAGACAGCCTAAGGACAGCATGGAGAACAGCGTGATGTTTGGTATAGTGGAAGGAAACCGAGGTTGTGGAAGACAGAGAATCTGCTCGTTTGACAATATCGTGGCGTGGACTGTATAAAAATGCACAACATCGTGAGAGACAGAAAGCGTTTGACGGCGCTTTACCATTCATGTAGGCCTAGTCAATCGTCGCAAGCCTCTGGACGGCCACATTTGATTGAATACCTACGAGTATTAATTCGGATGCAGACTGGTCTATAGTTATCAGAGGATCATAAGACATATATATATATATGGATAGATAGATAGATTATGCATATATTATATATATATATATATTGGCATGTAAACTGTCCGATGAATGATTGAGGGTGGCGTTGGGGTGCGTGCATACAAAATAGCCTACTCCTCACTGAGGAACATTTGTATATATATAATGTATGTATATATATACGCATAGTTATCAGAGGATCGTAGGCTATATATATACATATATATCAATTAACAACCGTGGTCTCATCGCCCGTAGGTGTCTGATGCCTCTCTGACCACATCTCTCCACACGTCTATGTCTTGATTCCTCGATATCAGATTTCATTCGTCTTGTGTTTTACTGCCAGAGGATCGACACCCATCTGGCAAACTTTTCTCTTTTATCAGAGCCTAGGACTGACACAGAGGTCGGTGGCGGAGTTCACATATATATGGTTAGTGTTGGATATAGACACAAAGGTACATGATGTTCTCAAGTATAATAAGAAATACGGGATGGTAGTTTCCTCTTGAATTTATATGTAAATTCGTTTAGTTGTAACAATTTTTTTTTCAAGTCTTGTAACTCTTGTTGGGTGCCGGTAGTTTAAATTGATACCCATATGAAATTACAATAGGTTTAGTACAGATGCATCGTAGTGTAGTATATAAATTTATGCGTATAGGCTCTATTGCTTGGAAGTTGATAAACAATTATTATTATAGAAAAAATTCCATAGGTTTTTGCGATCAGACACAAGAGAAAAAAAGAAAAGTTTGCCAGATGGGCGTCGATCCTCTGGCATTGCCTATTCTTGGTTTGCCAGTTACCTGGCAAACAGGTACCAGCAAGTTAAATGTACTGACTATTTATCTAATTTTAAGCTAGTCAAGCATGGTGTGCCTCAATGTTCGATCCTTGGTCCCTTATTATTCTTATTATTTATTAATGATCTTTCAAACGCCGGTAACCTAATTGCCTTTTTATTATTTGCTGACGACACCAACATTTTTGTCTCCCATAAATCATATCAGAAATTGTTTTCATTGCTTAATAAGGAACTCAGTCATGTAAATGATTGATTTACTGTTAATAAACTCTCCTTGAACTTTTGGAAAACTAACTATATTCTGTTCTGCTCCCACCGCAAATTACCACCTATCATTCAGGGCTCGCTTTTTATAAACAACCTGCTCATCCCTAAGGTTTCTTCTGCAAAAATTCTTAGCAATACACATAGACCAACGTCTCACCTGGAGCAGTCATATTCAAGGCATAGCAACCAAAATTGCCAAAAATTTAGGTATCTTATCCAGAATAACTCATTTATGAGACAAGCAAGTCCGTTTGAATTTATATTATACATTGATCCACCCTTATTTCTCTTATTGTACCTAAATTTGGGCCTCTAATTATCCCACAAGATTGTCAAGACCAGACGTACTTCAGAAAAGAGCAATGCGTTTGGTAAATGCTTCGGGCTATATTCGCTCTCAACTGACCTCGTTTTCAAGCAAACTAAGATTCTCAAAGTTGACCAATTAGTAACCTTCCAAACTGCCGAGCTGATGTTTAAACATCATAATAATCTGCTTCCGTCAATCTTTTCCGATTACTTTACTCACTCATCACAACTTAATCCGTATGCGCTTCGAACCTCCAATACCAATTAACACTTATAGACCTACATTTGCCCGCACAAACACCAGAAAATTTTCCATTAAATATACTGGACCAACAATCTTGAATAGTGTGCCAATAATCCTCCGCCAAAAGCCTAATAGTGTGCATTCAAACAGAATCTACGCGCTTATCTGATGGATGATTGCTAAATAATAACGTATAGCACCTCGCATTTAAATGTACATCTTTCTCTCTTCCTTCTACTTGTCTACTTAGTTAACTAGTTAAGTTCGACGGCTAATTATTTTATGTCATTATTTTAAACCAGCCGTCTGTACGTTATTGTATCTCAAATGGATGACCCGATTAGCGGGACAATTTGTCCTTTTAGGGTTTTCTGTTCCCTTGTTCCCAATACGATTGTGACTATGTTTATGTTTTCTTGGATTTATCTTGTAATGTTTTTTGGTACCAATAAACATTATGGTTATGGTTATGATCATAATCGCTATCAATGTGCTCCTTAAATGTGAACAATTAGTCGAATTGGGCACCACGAGATTAAACAAATATATTATTATTAAGGGATATATAGGCTACCTCTAGGGACAAGTCCATTGCTAAGAAAGAATTCTCCACTTTTGTCAATTGTTTATTTAAGGTGATCGTTCTCCCAACCTTCATCGATAGACGTCGCCAGAGACGCTGGAGACGGCGCACATACTCTTAACGAATGTGTTGATGTAGCCAGATGAAGCGGTTTTATGGTTAGCATAACATGTAGTGCTTAATCTGTTTAAAGTAGTGCCAGAGATTGGAGGAGGATCGACCACTACGACGATCAGTACAACGACCAGTACAAGCCATCAGTCGCCAACCACTGAAACGGAGTCTCTGTCCTCAGGTTTGACAACGTTTCGAAATTTAGCAAATTAATTATCTTTTGACGATTTATTAGGACTGTACTTTTCTGTTACGTGCTTTTGTGCAAGATTCATTTTGTTTAGGCGCGTTATAAATGATAGTTTAATAATAATAATAATAAATTATTCCAGAGACTATAAGTTATAATACAACGCTTTATTTCCGTTGCTTTTGAAGGTTTCTTTATTGATCGACTAAGTTTAAAGAGTGGTAGCCGTTGAGGAGAGAATCTGTTCAGTTTACTAAAAATAAATTTATATAATAATAAAAAAAGTAATAACAATAATAGTAATAATAAAAATAATAGTTATAGTAGTAATAATAATAATAACCAACTGGGACGTATGCGCTATAGTCAGCATGCCTGCATACGTCCCATGCGCCTCCGTGAATGAGGATGTCAGTTAGCATACCGATGGCCTGGCACGGTTCATGTTCTGGGAGTCTAGAGGGTTTGGTACCGATTCAAAAGGATGGCGGTGGTGATGTAGGCCTATATAACCCGATCAATTCATTGAGGAATGAGCAGGGTGTTGGTCATACGGGGGTTACTTTACGAAAACATCTACAGTTACGTTGAACCTTTGTAACAGAAACCCTCTGTAGGTCGATTGACACTGATGCTGCCCTCTTCTTCTACCACAGATCCATCGACAGACAATTCATCTGCGGTCATCTACATCGCGGTTGCCTGCACCATTGCAGCTCTTGTTGCAGCAGGTATCATCTTCATCGTTATATGTGTCGTGCGTCGAAGAATTCTCAATGGAAAGACGAAACTGCCGACGAACACGGAACTTCCAGCGCTGAAACTTCAGCATCCTCTGCACCAGTAAATTATTTCTTTAAAATAAGTTCCATAGTTCCAATAGCTATATTTATTAATTCACAGTGGTCGCCTAAGTGTAGCATATATTCATACTAGTCATTCTTCTTGGAGTAGGACTGTAGGCCTACAGTCCTAACTCTTATGCTGCATAAGTCGTCTTATAATACGGCTATGGTTATTATCCCGGTTCCTATTTCATCGTGATACCAGCAACTATTGTACGTGAGCATAATAAGTATTATAAACCTCAGCAATTAACTCAAATTATAAAGCACTCGTTCAGGACTCCGACGATGAATAACAACCTGGCTCTTGAGGAGTTACGTTTCAGTTAAAGTTTGCCCTCAACGAAACTTAGCCTAACTGCTCCTCTGCGTCTATCACCTCCTCCTTCTCCTTCTCCTCCGCCTCCTCCTCTTTCTCTATCTGATCTCAATGGCAACCGGTCTCGGAAACTCACTTGGTGTAATAAATCTCTGGACTTGATTACGAATTAGAGATCCCTGCGCTAAGTTTTATTTAGAATAGAAATTCGAAGTTTACGGTAACGACTAACGATACACCTTAACGCCATTCCCTCTTTAGTTCTTTCTTAATCCACGGCTTTTATTTTGCGCTAAGAATTTCGACGATAATATGATTACACTAATACATTTCAACTTTCAAACCGGAGAAGTCGTCCTAAGTTCCTCTGCAGCTGAAGTTTTGTCGTAGTACGTCATGCTTGGTTGGGCATAATTTCATTTAAGTAAATACATGTAGGCCTACATGTAACTTACATATTCGCTAGATCAGCTAGATAATGTGTACTGCGATTTCGTGATGTACCTCGGTAGCAAAAAGACAGGCGTACAGTAAGCGTGCTGATAATACTCTTGCGTACATAACATTGCATAGTGAATGCTCGTCTCATTATCGCGTTTTTTGTGGTACTCAATGAAGGGGAGAAACAAGCCGTAGTGAAGCCGATAGGCCTAATGGCGACGCAGCGCTTCCAGAATGTCGTGGACGAATCAATAATCGTATCGCCTATTAATAGGCTACATTATTTTCTGTGTTGTTTCTTTAGAATGAACGTGGACAATGTGTTATACAAGTCACCAGCGTAAGCAGTCAATTATCATTAGTAACATATGTTCGCCTATAACATTTGATTTTTCTCTTTGTCTTGATCACTATAGGGTTTTTTTATTGTCGTCAGCGTCGTTATTATCATCATCAGCAACAGCATCATCATGATTGAATACCCTTATTATCATTATTATTTATTATTATTAATTATTATCACTATTATCATCATTATTATTATCATTATTATTATCATTATCTTCATCATCGTCATCGTCGTCGTCATCATCATCACCATCACCACCACCACAATCACCATAATCATCATTAGTACTATGGTCGATATTGTTGCTGTTGTTGTGGCTTGATAGGCATAAATCGCTCAACTTCTCGCAGATTTAAGAGAATAATATATAAATCAATCAATCAAATCATTTATTTACTCCTTTCAATGTACAGAAGTTAAGCATTAACTTCACAAAAATAATGGCAGAAAATGAGAAGCCCAGAAGGGTCGCAAGACCCACTAAGTAGGGTCACCCTTACAACAGTTCAGCTTAGCAGCAAGAGTGTTATAGACTATACAGGAGTCACAGTCATTTAAGTAATATTTTAACTAACATCTTAATTAATGACAAACATCTAGAATAACGACGAACAGCGGCTTACTATAACATTTAACATAGCTTAATTGCTCATTCGTACCAGGTATGAATGAAGAGACCTCTTAAATGACTGTAGGCTTGTCAGTTGCCTGATCCCCACTGAAATCCAGTTCCATGTAAGTGGACCTCTGGACCTGAATGCAAAAGATCTTGTATATGTCCGAGCAAATACAACTTGGTAATGATCCACTTGCCTTGTTGTATATGAGTGAATATCAGATGAAGTACTAAAATAGTTATCATATATCGATGGTAATTGCTTATTTGTAGATTTGTACATGAAAATGCATATATAATGTTTAGCACAGTTATTCAAGTTGTTATTGTTGTTCTTGTGGAGTGATGGGTGGGTGGTGGTGATTATGGCAGTGGGGGCGTGATAATATTCCTATGTAGACGTTTTGTTTGGATAGAGGAGGCTGTAGGCCTACATGTACATGTTCGGCTAAGCACATTTTATGGGCGATAATTTGACAATTTATTGCCCATTATTCTGTGGATATTGCAGGACCTATACGGACATAGTTGGTTGGGACGCTTGGGAAATATCATGGGACTGCCTATCGGTTGGTGAGGTTCTGGGCAAAGGAGCGTTTGGACAAGTGAGAAAGGGAGTGATACAGGTGACCGGTGACTTTGTGCCGCCCCGATGGTCAGTCACCCATGACGAACAAGGCCAGACAAGTCAAATGACTGTGGCTGTTAAAATGCTTACAGGTAATCGTAGTCACACGTTACGCGGATGTAATAAATATTATGCATATGACCACGTGATACAATCAGCTTATCCAGTCTATTTTGTGGCTTCTCCTGTTTCATATTACCATTTATTATTGAACCCGTTCTTTACTTAAGAATTTTCCTTGAAATATCATCTGAGTTTGCTATTGTTCTGTATATTTAATTGCTTTTGACCATTGCGTTTATGTTTCATGTTTGCTGTGTATGACTGACAATTTACTAATTAACTAGTTAAGCATTTAGCTACTTCGTTCTCCTGTATGTATCACTATGTATGTTATTATAACCAGCTGTTGTAACTTAAAATATGAAAGGGTTACCCTGCCAGCGGGATCTACGGTTCCTTAGGGGTATTATCTTTTCCCTGTTATTCCCTATCATTCTACTTTTCATAATTGAACTCTGTAATAGTCTGTCGTTTGTCTGCCGGGATTAATAAAAAACGATGGTTATGGTTAACTGTCTTCAAGTTGCTAATAATAATAGTAATAATAATAATAATAATAATAATACAATGATAAGAATAATAATGTTATTGTTAATTATATTAGTAATGATAATAATATGAATAATAGTCGTCTTCATCATCATCATCATCATCTTCCTCGTCCCCCTCTTCCTCGTCCTCCTCCTCCTCATTATTATTATTATCATCATTATCATCATCATCATCATCTTCATCTTCATCATCTTTATCATCTTCATCATCTTCATCTACATCATCTTCATCATCTTAAATATCTTCATCTTCCTCATCAGCATCATCATCATCAGTTCTTCTTCCGTCTCCTGCTTTGGCTAGGAGATCAGAGCGACGTTTACCGCCAGGACTTCCTGCGCGAGATGGAGCTGATGAAGAGCATCGGTTACCATGGCAACGTCGTCAACATGATCGGCTGCTGCACCAGGCAGGAGCATCCACTCTGCCTTGTCGTCGAACACGTCGCACTCGGTGACCTTCAGCACTACCTGCAAGACTATCGAGCGAATTGCCAACAGGTGGGTTGACTCTTACAAGACTTAATTACAAATTACAAGACACGTGAATCTATGTTTTCAATCATGCCTCTGCCCACCGATAGCTACGTGTGACTCACCTACACCCTTCCTCTATTTTTGTCCTTCCCTCAAGTCCTCAACCTATGTAATTCACTCTACCTATGTCTTTCTCTATGTCTATGTCCTTCCCTCTACCTATGCCCTTACCTCTATACAGGCACACTGAGAGGGGAAAAGGGGGGGACAAATGACCCGGGCCCTCGCCCCAAACTAAATAAATAAGGGCCCCCACCCTTTGATTATTTGTTAACTTTTCCTGTAAATATTAACAGATTTATTAACAAATCACATTTGGTTTCATTAACCAGATTTCTACTTTAATATTCTCAATTAATTTATAAGAGGACCGTACTGGCCTTAATTTTTGCTTGCAAAAGAATCACTAACTGAATCAAAATTTAAAGTTTTTGTCAACTCCGCTTCAATGGCCAATGTTGCCAATCCATTGACTCTTTTTTGATACACTGTTGCCCGCTGATAGTTTTTGACTTGTTTTAATACACTGAATGTACGTTCTCTCTGCACTTGCAACGTACTGAAGTTGGAAGACAACCAGTGTTGTATGCAAGACTTCAAACTTCAAGACCAATACGAGACCGAGACAGTGAGGACCGAGACCAAGACCGAGACAGTGAGTTACCAAGACCGAGACACTAGGTTCGAGACAGTAAAAGACAAGTGATCTTACATGTATATAAAAATCTATATAATACTAATGTATCAGTTTTCGGGAATAAGGTTCATTTACAATTTCAATTTGAAACTTATAATGTAGGCCTATATAGTACCAATTCCCGAGAACAGTTTTTATATTGTCGCTTTTTATCTTATTTGATACCTCTTCTTCGGCCTATCTTCTGAGTAGCATAAAGAAAGCCATTTTAGACACGTCTTAAATATTCTAGACGATTTTAAGCAAGCAAATTCGATACCAAATACCAAACGAAATTATAAATTTGCGCATATTCTTACTCACCCTGAGAAACTCGAAGTTGTTCCGATCCTTTCGGTTATGGTGGTTTTACATTAATGACAAACAGCACGCCATAGCTATTGTTTGTCAATAACTTCCAATTGCGTTAACGCAAACTTCACAATTTCAGATTCTCTCTCAGACTTTTTCCACTTTAAGATAATTGAACTGATTTCAGTATAATGTGATTCTTGAAGTGAAAGTTTTGTGGTGTAACAAGGTTTTGAAAGGGGGGGGGGCATAATTTTTTTAAAATTGCGCAAAGCACCAAATTTTTTTTTGCCCCATAGTTTTTTGAATTTTGCCTCCCCAGAAATTTGAAAAATGGGGGGGGCACAAATTATCTTAACAAAAATCATTTTAAAAAGCCATTGGAGAAACAAAAAAAGAACCGATTTGAGGGGCACTGAGCACTAAAACTGGGGGGGAGATGCCCCCCTGCTCCCGCTTGTTACACCCCTGTGTGACTCGCGCGTTAACCAGGATTACCGTTTCTCGTAGATTCCGGTTTCAGTTTCTAGCGCAAGATTGTAAGACAGTTAACGCGAAACTTATCGAGACCGCTTGTTCGAGACAGAACAAAACTTTCACTTCAAGACAGTTTCTACAAATTCGAGACACTACCTCGGGACAGAGACCGAGACAACAGGCTTCCGAGACCAAGACCGAGACACTAAAAAACTGTCTCGAGACGTCTCCACAAACTGGTGATAATGGCAAAATCGTTTGCAGCTTCTTGCGTTATTTTTTGCTCCTGACGGATCACGCGTAGTCTATAATTCTCTGGTCCGAAGCAGTAAGGATAATAATTAATTGAAAGGTTGAAATCAGAGACCCTCATTTCAATGGTGAGTCTCATTTTTGCTGTTGTATTTTTTTATGTTCACATTTAGTTTGATGCATGTTTTTAGACAAATGGCATCGACCATTTCGAATATCTAGTTGTTCGCGATTTGATGTTCTTTGCTCAACAAATCTCCGTCGGAATGGTGAGGAATTTCTCATTTCGAAACATCTAAATTAATATTTTAATATCGGCGCTTTACATATTAAAGTCTGCAATCATATTAAAGATAGTCTACTGTTGTGTTATTGGTTAGGGTCAGGCTTTATTTTGTCCAGCCTTTCATAGGTAACCTTGCCTTTCTCGTTAAAGTGCCGTCAACATTTAAATGAAACGCATTTTATTTGGTTCTAAATACTGTGACTCGCCTGATAGGCGGCTTGCCAAAGTTCGGGCATAAAAACTTACTTTATAGGCTTACATGAGGAACTGCACTGGCTGCCTATGCAAAAAACGCACGGAGTTTGAGTTTTTAGAATGCTCACTTTCACGAATGCAAATGTCTTGCAGGCCAAGCCCCAGTTTATCCCAGGGAGCTTCGAGTGCCGGTGTTTTTCAAACAGACCGTATACATATGTATTTATTCTGCCACGCAAAGCGACTTGGTGCTTCCTTTTGGATGTGGCCCGAACTTCCAAAGTAGGCCTACTCCATACGCTTACATGCTTTGCTGTCAATGCCGTGGTCAATCCATATTTCTTGAATAGATTAATTGCCTAGCAACCTCCACAATGATATTGGTGTAGGCAGTGTTGTCAGGTCGGGATTTATAAACGCCAGTGAATGGTATCCGCTAACTAATGCTTTGGACCGTGGTAGCCTACGTACATCGTAGCCTAGTAGCTTACAACATATTAAAGCGTAAATAGAATTACGTAACGACTGTGTTTGTTGCGTAGGAGTTTCTGTCTCAGAAGGGGTTCGTTCATCGTGACCTGGCCGCAAGGAACGTCTTGATAGGACACGAAAAGAAGGTCAAGATCGGCGATTTCGGACTGACCCGCTACATCTACGACGACCAGGTCTACGTGACCAACCGAGGAGGAAAACTTCCACTCAAATGGATGGCCATCGAGTCCATCTTCGACCTCACTTTCACGACGGCCAGTGACGTGTAGGCCCTACGTTCAATCATTCTACCCATTCATCGATTCATCCATCCACCCTCTCACCTGCCCACTATACTCTTCCTAACTATATGCGCGCCAAACTACGATGCCTATCAGTCCATCCATCCATCCATCCATCCATCCATCCATCCATTCGTCCGTTCGTCTATATATATATATATATATATATATATATATATGTACGATCGCTATATGAAACCGTGTATGACGTATAAACATGCATACACACAAATCCACTCATATATATAAACACACACTCACATACGCATAGAACCTATATATAGTTATGTATATATAGTTTATGTATATGTATATATATATATTATGTATATATAGTTATGTATATATGTATAGCTATTGGAATGCGTAGATGGTCTTTTGGCGTCGTCTTGTACGAACTGGTGACGCTCGGAGGCACTCCGTATCCCACAATCAGCAACAAAGCCTTGCTGAGAGAACTGCAGAAGGGATATCGAATGGAAAGACCTGACAACTGCTCTCCAGAAATGTAAGAAACACTAATTATTATCTGCATTGCTTTATATCATAGGTCCTACTGCGCCCATCCACTGTACACGCTGCAGGATAGAATGATAATGTAATGACAGTAATGTAGGCCTACTGGAATCTTCATAAATTTTTGGGCAGACACAAAAACACGTCAGAGAGACCAGTTTATTATACTGCACGATGCCAAATTAAGTCCATAATATAGCGAAGCTTCCCGTTTCGTTTTGAGTGCCAGGTCAAAATTTGGCGAACTCGATATACAATATCTGAGGAGACAACGTGGTGGTTGCTACGTGGTTCAATCACGGTGGTATACGTGGTGACGCATGAGTAGGCCTACAATCTATATAGGCCTACATGTAGGATAAGAGTTCGTTTTCAGTTGCCAGTTCAAACTAGCAGATGAGAGTGCAAACAGAGCAGAGGTTAAATCAATTAAGAGACGATAAAGGAGTAGAATCAAATTGGCGGAGATCTTTCGCCAGTCCGTCTGAAAACTACTTCTGCTTGGCGTATAGAGTATAGACTAAAGAACGGTTGCAGAAGTGGAGAGACAGTAGGAAGAGACTAGAGGACGAGTTCGGGAAAGACATAGGCCTAATGAGAAGCTAGTGGACTAGGGCGGTTGTAGAGTGCAGCTGACGAATGTAAGAGGGTTGAGAGGTTTGAAGAGCGTACGATGGAGGTAGAGACACAATTTTGTACAGGATGAAGCGATCAAGAATTTTTATGATAACACGAAACGATTTTTTTAAATGGCGGTGTTTGGAAGTTTTGTTGACTGCGTAGGCAGGAGTTCTGGATTGTTCACATCAGTTTTTTTCAAGAAGCCGATGTTGTAAAAGAAGTAGGCCTAATCACAATAGTCGAGTTAGGAACGAACATTTTGACAGGTGAAGGACACCCAATGAGGGGTAGAACATGTGGGGGAACAAACGTATAGTGTGTCCCCTCTCTGCAAAAGGTGGGGGAATTGTCCTTTCGATCCCCGCCCCTGGGAGGTGTCCAGGTAAAGGACTCTTCAGAGATGACTCTTAGATAAATGACAGGAGAAGAGTGAGGAACGGGATAAGTGACATCACATGATTGGTTAGGGGCCGTCCACATATTACGTACGCAGCGAGGGAGTTTTAAATTTCTGCAATTTTGCGTACGGGTGCATATGGTGCGGCAGGGGTCCAGAAAGTATGTACTTACGCACATTTTATGATTGTCTAATTTTGACGTCCACAATAAAGAATATGAAAATCAGAACTGTAAACCTAATCACAGACTATATTCCTGCTTAATCAATTTTATGTAGCATTAAAACGGTTTCAAATGCAAGTATTGTTAGTGTTTCAATTCTTCATAACATTTCAAAAATTTAAGCTGTTAAATTAAATATGTTGAACGGGAGAAGTGACATCGCTTAACAAAAAATAAATAGCCTGTGGTAAAATCAATGTCTTGAAGATGTTTGTAGCTATTTAACCTTTGCAATGGGGGAGGGGTAGAGCTCAAATGGACGTACGCACGGGGGAGGGTCTACGGAATGTACGCGGTGCAACAGAGGAAGGAGAGTCCGGAAAATCGATTTTTTGCGTACGTAACATATGGATGGGCCTTTAGCCTGCTTCATTACCCTCAGAGTAAAATGATGAGGAATTCTGTTTTGACGAGTTAAAAAGCACAGCAGATGGGCGGAGTAAACGCCGGATATATCATTATGAATGATGGCAGAGTAGACGTCGGTTATACTCGGAATGCTGATCAATTATTTTCACGGAAAGGACTAATGACAACTGTTGTCTTCAGACACTTAACAGTCATTTTAGTGCGATATGCCGCCAAAGTAGCCGATGATCTGCAACATAAGCTATACACACCAGGAGTAATTACGGAGGAAGTTGACAGTTGTGCATAATATTATTATTATAGCAGCATGGTTTCTTCCGGGTACGAAAAGTGCGGATGCGGTAGACCTACCTAACAAGAAGCGGTACGGGTACTTCTTGTACCACGAAAATTATGCCCGCACATACTGTATGTACAAACAAACATAACCCTGATTTTTCCGATTACAGTTATCGGCTGATGATCGACTGTTGGCAAACGAGACCAAGCAGAAGACCGACATTCACTCAGCTGAACGGAAGGATCGGCGCAATGATGGACGATTTCCTTGCCTCATCTCAACGGGCTCTACCGACCGATGGTTTCTTGTACGAAAATGAAAACAAAGCGAACAGTTGCGACCCTTTAACGCACGTCCCATGCCACTTTCCAGAGAATTCCTTTACAGAAACACCTGTAATCGATCTCAAAAGACCAAACCAATGTACGCCAAAACATGCAAATGTCAATCAAGACACAGCAAACTTTCCGACATCGCCACCAGAAAATCCCAAAAAAATGTCCGATTATCGCCAAACTCTGCTAGAAAACGAACTGGCAAATTAATTTTATAAATTATCGTACCTTGTTTTATAATTACTACCTGCATTAGTAAATAACAAATACATGTGTAATTGACACCAACTATAAGTTAATCATGCATAAACCTTTTGTCAGATGATGATCTGCTTGAAATATACATAATTATGTCTGAACTCAACTACAGTCATCAATTCATGGATAACCTGTCAGATTACGATATTTTGCTCTAAAATTCAAGTACAAGCACAGAAAACCCCAAACATTTCTGCAACGTTCAGAAACACCCGTAAAGACAGGCACAAATAAAGCGAAACTAAATTTCATCAAACGATAACAAATCACGAATATATCTCTCGTCGTCACATCTAATCTACACATACACCACATAGATCACTAGCTGCTCTGTTAACTGCTCTAGCAAGAACTCTTAAAATTCTCTTGTGCCTTAGACTTAAAAAGCATCGTAACATATAAAACATAACTGTCTTCAACTACTCGGTGATTTATCGACAATCTAGTCTCTAAATGAATAAATTTGGTAAATAATAAAATTGAGTTAACTGTTTTGTTGTAATAAACTGCTCACAAAGCTTGTGTCTTTTGATTTTTACACTTTTTACAACATTGATCCTATACTTGCATTTGTTTCCTCAACAGCAATCACATCTGTTGAGCTCATTGCATCGATGTCTCTAGAAGACTTGATTTCGTCTTTCATCTCTGTCGATACCAACAAATTCCCTTTTAATGTAACAGTTCCAACTCCTTCTTGCGATTCAGCACAACTGGTAGCAGAAAAATTGCCAATAACTGCAGCAATCTCTCTTTCCTTCAAGCTTTCTTTGCTTTCATCTGTTGTAGAACATGCAAATGGTGTACTGCTGTTGGTCGTTTTTTCTTCATAGGAATCGTGATCAATGCCCTCTGAATGCTCACCTGATGCCTTCGTTTTGTGAATGTCATCCACTGTTGACCCTGTGATAGGAAAGAGACTTTCAGTTTCCATGGAAACACCTGTCCTGGGTTCTTCCTTCAATGTTTCTTCCATCACCTCATTCCCGGTTTTCAATGATGAAGACAAGCTTGCCTCTGTCGGACTTTCCATTGCTACTTTAGCTATGCTCAACTCTTTCTCACAGACCGTGCTTTTATGCTCAGTTTCAGAAAACTGTCCTTTATTTACTTCGCTTGATATTCCAGCTTTACGTTCAGATTTTCCTAAATCCAAATCTTCTTCTACGTCCATATTTTCATTTCCAGCTACTGTTTTACATTCAGCCGCTACGCCTTCACACACGTTAGAAGCCACACCTGATATCATAAACCCATCATCAGATTTGGTGAGACCAGTTGTCTGACTACAACTAGACTCCAAATTTCCTTCACCTCTGTCACGCTTTATGACACCAGTCACCGGATCAAATGCCATAATATCAGAATCATTTGAACCAGTTATTTTAGAATCAGATTTTCCAACAGAATCTGACAACGGTAGAGCGGTAGGGTCAGTTCTGCGGGTGGAGAATGACTCCAAAGCACTGCTCAACTTCAACGGTCTTTCAAAGAGACTCACGGCAACTGCCTGATGACCAGACTCTGATGTTGAGACTACACGGAATTCCAAGGGTATTTCCGGTCCCTCGACAAATGCATCTGGTACAGAACCTGGCGGCAGTGTGATATTCAATCCCACACCAGACACCTTCAGTTGCTCTGGCTTCACTTGCACCTCCTTGTCGTCGACCAACAAAGTCAATGGGTTGGACAAGTTCAAGTGTCTTGCAAGAGCGGCTGGTATTACAAGCAGCTGGGCCGAAGGTCCACAGGAGACTGTGACTTCTTCCACAGACATGCCAGACAGAGAGAAGCTGTGATGAAGTATGTTGGGCTGATCAAGGACCATAGCAGCATCAAAGGCTCCATGATTTGATGGCTGCTGGACTCTTGGAGAGGACAGTGCCACCGCATTGGTGTCATCCACCAAATTTCCTCCATTTGACGTTGATTTATCAACTGCAGACGGTTTCTTTGGGTTTCTAGTAGCTACTTCAGATGACGACGTTTCTGAAGTCGGATTCTCACTTTTGAATAGACCATATGAAGTATTTTCAAGTTCCTTGTTCAGTTTTCCACAAACCTAGAACGAACAGACAGAATGCCATCTATGGCAATGTAAGCCCAAAACAAAATACCATCACATTCCACTATCCAGATGGAGCCACAACTATCACGTATGTTATATAATAATGAGGTCGCACTAAAATGAGGTCATTTTACACCACTAAATCTCTTGAGTGACCACACTTTCACTATGTTTATCCTTCAGCTGGGATGGGCTTCAAATATTGGCCTCCCCTGCATAAGTTATGGGTGTTGCAGTCTCAAACCAATTGGGTCAGCAATTGTTTGTCCTGCTCCTCTGGCTGTTGTGCGAACGCAGATGACACATTTTCACACAACAACCCAAGCAAGCCCAATGTGCCATTGCGTGCGTTTAATGTCCTCTTGAAACATAATCACTTATACGTGTTGTTGCATATGGAATGCTTCCATCTGCATTATAAAGAAGTACTCACTTAGATCGGTTCAATAGCCACATGAGCAGAAATTAAAAGGACAAAACATCTAGTGTCTCAATACAGCTTGGTACATCAGAATTTACACTTTTACCCAAATGTGGTGTCACAAGTGTTCACACATGCTCTTCAAAGGCTCAAAATAACTACTACATAAATGTCTAAATAACAAAGTACCACATAAAATGCCCTCATGAGATTCTTGTAGGCTGCTGTATAAATTTTCATATACACACATACATAAAATAAATTGACACCATTAATCCTGTAACGACCCGATTGGTTTTAGTATGCGCTGGTCGTTAAAGTGTAAAACCCGAATTTAATCGTGGTCTTAAAATTATTAGATAAGTTGTTATGGCATTTGAGTTCATAAGATTAATCTATTGGGTGTAATGGGCCTGGGAGAGGATGTAAAGTTCAAATTAATGCCATGCAAGTCAAGACATAAACAGCAAGAGATGAAGGAAGGATTGGTAAAACAGAATGAGGTTGTTTGCAATAAGTGTTGAGTGCTTCAATTAATAAAAATATCTTATAAAGTCAATTAATAAAAATTTCTTATAAAGACCTTATGATCCCATGTCACTTCACTGTGATGTACAGACAAAAGCCCAATCGCATGCACATGGGCGTTAAGGCAATGTTTTTTACCCAACAGGTGAAATTCAGCTGTGGAGTGAAGTACATGTGAGAAGTGTATCCAGCACATTCCGGATGAAAGAGACACATACAGGTGGCACACGGTAGAGTTGGAGGGATTCCTAGACGGCCTGGACAGTCCATTCCACAGATGCGTGATGTTTCAATAAGAGAGCTAGAAAAGAAATACAAAAGCCATTAATAAATCGCCACAGATGTGTGTCTTAATGCATATGATGATGATGATGATGGCAAGATGCTTGTTTGGCCTTAGCAAGTTCCCCCAAAGGACAATTATTGTCCTCGTCTCAGCTGATTCGAATGAAGGCTTTCAAAATTATGGCTATTCAGTTTCTAATCTTCGACCGTGGGTCTGCAGCAGGACATGTACTCGCTATATCAGAGACCACCAAATTGACTGCTTAAAAGCCTCACAGGTACAGATGACATATATATACTAGCCTTTCGACTTGTTTTGGCCCAACAAAGGTCGGTGTAACTGACGGTTTTCTCTCGGTAGACAATGTAGGTTTCTCGTTTGATTTCCCGTCCGGCTTGGGCAGAATCCTCACCACAGGCGAAGGCAAAGTCGTCGGAGCCTTCGACTTTGACGGTGGTTTGGCAGGCAAAGGAGCCACCTGCTGATTAGAACTCTTCGAAAGCTTCTTCGGAGACGGCTGACCGTCTTTCTTAGACATAAGCGCCTTGATGGCAGCATTGATCTTCTCAAATGAATTTGACACCACTGAGGGAGAACCTGCAGAAACAGGCAACTTGGGTATTGACTTTTTGAGTGGTGACATTTTCTTAAGATCTCGGAAGGAGGACTTCTCGGCCAGGCCAGGTTTAGGAGTGGCAGCGGTAGACAAATGTGTTCTGGCCTTCAGCTTTGTAGCTTTAGAAGTCATCGGTTCTCGAGATTTGCTGGTACTGTAAGATTCATCCGATCTCTTTGCATTTAACTTTGCCAAGTTCATGGCAGAAGGCGGACCTTTCCGCCGCCTAACGTTTTCCTCTGGTCGACCACCGCTATTACAAGCATCACTCGTTTTGCTAAGACTCAATCTCTTTATGTTAACAACTGGAGATAGACTTCTTCTCGATAACTGATGTTTGCCCTGCAAGGGAGCGCTCTTGGTCTTCACCGGAGGCTTTGACGACACAGTTTTGTCTTTGTCAGGAGGTTTAACGTTTCCACTCTGCAGCAGCGGGTTGTTTACAGTGCGCAGAGCATGGCTCATGTACGTCCGCAGAGCCATCGTGGCTGCTGCACGTACAGCCTGTCGTTTGTCGGTCTCGTCAACAGATGTCATTCCGCCAGCGTTTGGTGATACTTCCTCCTTCTTAATGTCAACCACAACAGGAATGACAGGTGTTTCCGCAACAACTTGAATCACAGGTGCTTCTGTTTTAACCGAGACGTCGGCCTTACAAGAATCTTGAGATGCAATTGTCTGCCTGACTTTCCTTTGTCTGTTTGTTCCAGTGGACGATGCCTGTGACAATGCATCGTCGTTTGCCTCATCAAAACTCTTCATGCTGCTTTCGCTGGAGCTGAGGAGCCCCGTCGGACGGCTCAGTCGACCGCGACTGAATGCTGCGGCACGCACCATCTCCTGCGGCTCCTTGTAAATCGCGGACTTTGTGAAAGTGAAACACTCGCCAGTAAGAGTTGACTTAACAGTTTTCACTGCAAATATAAGAAGAACACAGCATAAATTAAACCAAGAAGCATTCAAGTTGTTTCTCCTAAGGTCCTGAGAGTCTAATCATCCTCTTTAACTTTCACACATCACTTGGTCCAACACCAAGTGCTTGCTGCTGTGGTTCCATTGACCTGGAATGACCTTCCTCCATCATTTAGAACTAAACTAACAGATCGTCTAATGCAGAATCATGATGTTACATCAATGGTTGTGACTTTCACATGTTCTATACTCAAAAACACTTAAATTGTCAGCACAATATTTCATCTATTGACTTCCATAGCACCATCATCAATCACGATGCAAAAAGTATCAATAGAAGTTCATCCTAAGTGAAGTATCGTATTTAAAATGTCCTAATCCTTTAGAGAAACCAGTTATAAGACCGACAAAATTTTCCAGAGAGATTTGAAATCAAGCGAGAAAATAGATGTGTTTAAGTAAAAGGTGTGAATTGCGTTAGGAAACTGTCCGATTACGCAAAACTGTGTAGTTCAATATGTTTTACACTTCAAGCTAAATCTTATTTGGTCAGACACAAAAAACTGCTCCATTATATTGCAAAGCATGTTTACTTTGGGTTTTCACTCAAGAGAGGTGTACAGACATATAGGAACAAATACATTAAAACATATATTAAAGAAATAATGCAAAAAAGCAATATTTTAAAACACAATACTCACAGTAATCAATTATCTGAGGCAGAGATCTCTACAATGAGACAACAATCATATATTATAAATTTATTGACTATAAAAACAAGCAGTAACAATTAATTAAACAAATCAGTATTTGATATTCTAAAAAGCAATGTAATTAACTAATAAACTGCCATTGTTTCAACAAAGTTCAATGCATAATTCTGTGCACAGTTTTGACCCAATGGGTTCATGGATCATGCAGCAAAATATTTTAGTTGGTCTACATAGACCAAAATGTGGAATATCAACTGCTCTACAGTAGACATAAATGAACAACTTACTGTAGTAGACAAACAGCTACAATGATTCAGCAAAATAATAAAATTATAAGTTGAAACAATTACAAAACACACCATCCTAATACACTGGAAACCCATTACAATAGATTATACGATAAAAAGACTTCTGTTACAACCCAGTGAGAAGATTGATCTCAAAATCAATTTGCTCAAAAAAATAAACTCCAAAGAACTTGACCTCATTATACGGTGGATTGCAATATGGCTCTTAACAAGAGCAAACTACAAAGTGGCTACTTCGACCAATAAAAACTTGGAGAAAAAATTTCAAAATCAAATTGAATGTTTAATACCCACCAGTTTTGTATCGTCTGAGGAAAAGTAATAGACATCACACAAAGGCTTGGAAGATGAAGGAGTTTTAACTGTATTTCTGAAGACAATTTCTCTTCGCCAGCCTGCAGTGATACAATAAAGAACGTGTATTTCACCTTACACGTGGTCTCTGCTCGGTTCGTGCAATAACTTACCCCTTGAACAACCATTAAGCCACGCCCACCTAATGATTGACAGCACTTGGCAGGTGCTTCACCCACATGACTAGTCCTTCCATTCACTAGAGACTGCGCCCGTATCCGCCCTTTATTAACTACTACTCCACTGCAACTGCTATCATATGGCATTAACAATGCATAATGATAGCTCCAAGTAAAACAGACAGATACTCCAAATTGGGTCTCCTCTGATGAACAAAAGCATGACCTCACATCAAAGTAAGCAGTAAAACAGCCCACAGTATTCACGCACCATTAATAAAGTCCAAATGAGTGGCCTCAGAAGACGGAAAGATCAAAGCAAGAACATAGAAAAACAGAACCGATAAAGTTAATTTTCCGTGTGCACAAATCAAGAAAATAGAAATTCGTAGCATATAACTCAATAATATATAATCTCATAGGCAGTTTTTCAGCAGATGTGGAAACTTACCAAGCTTAAATGGTTTGAGCCAATCTGGTTTCACAACACCGCATCGTTCAACAAATAATGATGTAGGTGTCTCCGGAAAGCCTACAACATTTACCAATTCTACACTGTGACACGTTAGCAGGATAGGCAGCAGCCAAGTCAATCAGAAATTATTTGGAAGAAACATTTATGGTCAACAATATGATTATATCAGATGTCAGATTTGGAGAAGCTGGTCTTTTTGTATTCTGTATAATCGTTTAATAGAACCCCCTCTTTTTCAACCACAACTAGTTACAATAGTCATGAATAAAGTGTGTCAGACACTGATGAGAGCAAACAGATGCGAAAAAGAACACATTTTAAAGCACTAGTGCTAGAACATTACTGAATAGTATAACAGACCATATCCAGCTAATCTGCAACAGAGCATAAAACATAATTGAGATTGTTGAATGTCCAATTTGCATAGCTTTGCATAGCTCCATCTCAGACGATGGCTATGCCATCAACTGTAGTTGCAATAGTGCAAATGAAGCATTTATTCAGCTTCAAATGATGCCTAGAGCACACTTGCCATCATTATTGGACGTAATGGAACCTAACTAGAGACTACTACACATAAAAAGATGGAATAAAAATGCAGCCATTGCTCATGACCTCAAAGAGAACAACAAACAACGTAATATAATCTCATCGGCGACAGCGCATAAAACAAAGAGAACAACAAAGAACATAAAACAAAGAGAACAACAAATAACATAAAACAAAGAGAACAACAAATAACATAAAACAAAGAGAACAACAAATAACATAAAACAAAGAGAACAACAAATAACATAAAACAAAGAGAACAAATAACATAAAACAAAGAGAACAACAAATAACATAATACCTTCCAAAGTGGTGCTCAGAATTTCATGCTGGACTTTCGGAAGGACTTCCTTCTTCACCTTAGGCCCTGTCAGCTTTGGCTTACGGTCAACGCTCATCATTTCTATGGATTTTTCTTTCACATCCTTAGGCTGTCCTGTCATTTCCTTCGACTTTCGCTTTTCAAGTCCAAGCAGCACTCGTGCTGATGTACACTTATTGCGACGTCCACTTCGTTCCAATGGTTTACAGTCATCTGCTATGCCACTCAGTTCCAGAGATTTATCATTGCCACTGGTCTCCTCTGTCTGGCTTTTCTCCATTGCATATGAAACATCGAGCTGGCTAAGACACACAGACACAGTGGTGTCCGCTCCTGTGGTGGACAACCCCCTCTTTCTCTTCTTTTGTGGCAAATTCTCAGCACCATTTGGAGTGCTTGTTTTGAGATCTCCACAGTCTGAGAAATCGGATTCCTTTTTCAAATCATCGATGAAACTCTTCTCCGCTAACGAGACGACATCACTGCTGAGCTTCAGTACGATGCACAATTAAAATAAAATAGACATTGCAGTACAGATAGCAGTTGCAATTTAACAACAGTGTGTGAAAACCTAGATCATTAGCATTGCCCTCTTCCTTTATCCAGGCTTGGGACTGGCACTGTCAGAAAGCAAACAGTGGTTGAGTAAAAAAAATAATCCTATGGCACTTGCAACATTGCCTTGTGTCACCTTGAGCATGGTATTCATACCCAAGGAACATTAATGCAGTATCACGTGGTAAATTATGACATATGGTAAATTATGACATATGATAAATTATGACTGGAGCACAATGTTCCACATTGCCCTTCAACTTGAGTCCATTGTGACTTTTCAAGTGTTGTACCATCTTCCTGGAACAGTTTCCCAATACATATATGTACTGTTGCCTTCAGCATAGTGTACATCCACAAAATGTCTCAAAATGCACTTGTTTAGATCAGGTAGATAGTGCTACATTTGAGAGTTACTTAAAATGTTTTGATGTATACCTGTTCAAGCTTCAGCTCAGAGGTTAGGTTGGACTCCATTGCAAAAGTGCAAGACAAAAGTTTCAGTTTGAAATTAAATACTGACTCGAGTCTCCAAGTCATACACAAAATGGAAAAGTGAAGATATCTTTCACGCTTTGAGACCACCGCTACTCTACTTTGAGTGCACCAGGTCGTCGCTCTCTGCTCTATTGAGCGAGGTGTACTCATTGTCTCATTTGCTTGAACAACTACCAAACAATATCGAGCCTTCTCAGTGGTTGGCCACTCGCTGTAGCAGGCTCCAATTGTCATTGCGCTTGTCCCCCATGGTCCACTCTGACTATCTTTATGCTCGCCCTAAGACTGTTCATTTTAGCCATGATGAGGCTGGGAGTGCTTCTGAGCAGTGACTTTGAAGGGGCGCTATATAAATCTCTGTAATGAATTAATGAATAACTCTTGTATATCTGATGAAGAGCTATATAAAAGTTCTGGAACCATAAACTTGTGTAATTTATCACTTGTGTGTGACAACATATTATTGAGAATAATAAGTTGTTACCTTCAACAAGGCATCTTCATTGCAAAACTTCTTAGGCAGATTCCCTTTATCTGCTTCACCTACAAATAATGAATAAACAATACATGAAAACATGCTTCCTGGAATGAAAAATAACAGAAAAAATGCCAATAGCCAACTTGTTACATTCATTCTGCTAACAATCTAGCAAATAGCATTAAAAATGACTCTGATGAGCAAACTTTAACAGGTCTAATAACTCCATCAGCAGAGCAAATCTGTTAACTTCAGAATGATGAAAAGGATAGGTCGTTTTACGTTTGAAACAAACTATTTCTCCACAAATGATGAACTGTGTTTCTTTCTGCAACCAGTTCAATCAAATACATGTAAAATTTATGCCCATCCAAAATAATCCCCCCTCCCCATTCATTGGACAGATGGCTGGTTAAGGTTCTCGTTATTACAGAGTCATTCAGTCACATGGATATGTAGAAAACCAAACACGTCAAGAGTCAGTTTCCAAACATAAATGTTGTGAAAACGTGATATACATCCTTAATTAATTATTGTAACTTCAATAGTGCCAATCTCCAATGCACAAGCATCAACTGATGGGCTCTGAAGCCATGCCAATATCAGATCAACACCCTGAATGTAATGTAATGCAATCAAACATTTCCATAGCGCCCCTTCAAGATACCTACTAAGATAAGAGGTGCTCTCTGCAATGGCCTAGATATGATGTTAACTGTCATTTTCATAGATCAGTTAGCAAAGCAAAGAACAGCAAGCTGAAAGAGTTGCCAGTGGCGGGCCCAAGCACAAGCGTGGAACTAAACAACGGATTCCCATCGACAGCTGGCATGGATGTTAGGAGGTATGTCTGTCTCCTGGCAAGAGCTTATACTCTCAACTCATTAGCTGATAGTCTGGCATTCAACCACTAGACCATCATGCATCCCATTATACAATAAAACAAATAGTAATAAAAATAGCCATCCAACTTTATTAAAATCATCATTCCGTGATAATTACGATCTCTACCTGCTGAGCCGCCTCTCTTCCTTTTAGAACGAAGAGCACGTGGCGGACGCATTAGGTCCTCTGATTGCTCTGTGTCTAAACTATCATCCTCCATCTTGCAGAATCCTAAGTTCACTTTCTTTTGACCTGCACAATTTTAACAATAACAAACAATTTTACATGCAATTGCTACCACTAATCAAAACTTGTCTTCACATGCCACACTTCAGAGTAGAGTCGGGACAGCAATTAAAAATAATAATTTTCATTTAATTACATTTCTACTGACACAAGTAAAGCATGTACGGATGATCAGAAGTAAAAGCAAAGGACCATCCATCACTTAAGACATCCAATTTCACAAACACTGATTCCTAGCAAATGAGGGACTAACCATTAAATTTAATAGTCGTGTCCACTCCATAGTCATTTCGTACTTTGGTTTTTATTAATCAGCTGGTCCAAAAAACTATAAATTTACTGTTCAGTGTAGAATCAACAAGAAACAAATCTCGAAACAAATATTTCAATCTTGGTATCTGCAGACAGCGATGATCAAACATTATAAATGATGTCACACACCCGAGGGAAGGGATCACACATTTGTGACAAAGGGGAGGGGTATAAGAAATGTGATTTTACATCATCACATCAAAATGAGTAATTGAATTTTAAAATTTCACTCAATTAAACAAGTTTCACTTAACTGACAGAAATTGTACTGTAATTTAACAACATAAATTATTATTATTGTTTGTAATTCTTGGATTGTTGACCTTTATGCTCAATGTCACTTTTGAGGTTTTGGAAGTGAAGCCAATGGTACTTTAGTCCTATTAGGGTCAGGGTTTGTAACAGCTTTAGATATATGTGAAAAACCTATGGCTGCAGACGTAAATGGGAGCTTGCTGGATCGGCTTACTTACAACATCAGGCACCACAACTTACGCATAACATTATGGGTGTAGCTTGTGTGCAGTATGATGTCCTACGATTGGTCAACGCATATAGATATGGATTATAAATATAATGAGAACACACGAAGCAAGAAGTAACTTTGATATTTTAATGATAAATTTAATGTCAGACACAATTATAGCTAACTATAAGATTTTTTCATCACATTCAGCTCCTACTTAGGTCAATTATGATTATTTTCATCAATCCAGCTTTCATTAAAAAGAATTATCTTCATCACATTACCTTCTATTTACTTATTTACCATGTGTGGATGCGTTTGGTTGTATCGTTAGGTGCGCTCTATTTTCAGCCAATTCGGGGTGGCCATATTGTTTACATACACAAGCTTCTAGTCTTCAATTTTACCGGTTAAACATAGTGAGGGTCGTTTAGGGTCAGGGTTAGTGTTGTTTTCAGACATATACGAAGATTCGTCTTACTTACTCCATAGTGTCAATCATATGTCGGAAGTATTTTATTCTGACCAATTGCAGCAAACCAAAAGATCAAAATTGTGTGAGTAGTCCCGATGTTATAAGTGGGCCCCATGTTATAAGTAAGCCGTTAGATCGATGAAAAGGATCATTTGCTTAAGTTGAAGCTGGATTGTTGTAATGATTTATGCTGCTTTGGGACAGTTTTGCGTTTTTCTTGAGTACATTGCTTGCATTAACGTTAATAATAATAAAATACGCAAATAGTTTGTTTGTAAAATTTCACAAAACCAAAATACGATAAACTCCGATTTGACTCCTAAAACATTTAAGCTCGCGTGACCTTCAGCTTTAATGCATTTAAAAGTGCGTTTTGCACATGGCTGTGACAACGTTCGTGACAGAGACACTCGGATTTTATCATATCCAATTTTTACATGATGACTACAATGTGAAATATAATAAAGTCCTGTAAACATACATCACTGCAACGTTAAAAAGTGTGACCAAATACAAAGAAATGAAAGTTTTCTTAAGAATTATGTTAAACAAACCTAAAACAAGCATTTAACGCTAATAAACCGCAAAATTCGCAAATTTCGAGCCACATGCGGAATATATATTGAAGAAACCACGCGACACTCAATTGCCACTTTTACCTAAAGTTGACCCATAGCGCCATCTAAACGCTGGTTCAGTTCTCAATAGATACGCCCCTCCATTCGCCAGAGGTGCAAATAATCAAGATTTTTTAAATCAAAAGTCGTTGTTTTTGATTTTTAGTTTTCCTTTGGATCTCGTAACAACAGTTTGTTATAAAAAGCATCAAACACACGGGAAAAAGAGCTCCAACATGTTTATATAATTAATTTAGCTTGATTTCCGACTGAACAACACTCAATTAGTAATAAAATAGTAACATTAGCAAATTTAACAAAATATATTTTTTTAAACCCCAAAAATGCCATTTCTGTTTTTTATAACCAAAAACCAACATGTTTGCAGCCCTCCTCTGCAAACCTCATTCCTTATATTCTAGCCTTACAGAGGGTGAAAGCGTAGGTGACTCTTGTTTGCCTTTGTCTTGTTCTTTTTCCTTCAGATTTGCTTATAATGAGTAGGGGAATGCTTCAGGTCTTAATCTTTACTATGGGTAGGAATGATTTATTGCATTAGGTTTTATTATGGAGAGGAATCATTTATTCTTTTAGGTTTTATTACGGGGTGGAATCATTTATTTTTTTGTCTTATTATGGGAAAGAATCATTTATTTTTAAGTTTTATTATGGGGAGGAACGATTTATTTCTAGGTTTTATCATGGGGAGGAATGATCTATTACTTTGGTGGCCTTCCATAGACGAGATACAGAGGAGCCCTCAGTTCGCGACCGAACGTCAAACGGTTATGCGTAAAACCGGTCGTCTCATGTAGAGAGGAGCGATAGGCAGCAAGCGTCAGAGGCAGCATCTCGTCCCAGTTCCTTTGATGGTCGCAAATGGTTTTCCCCAACATGGCATTAAGTGTCCTGTGAAATTGTTCAATTAGTCCATTTCCGCTCGGATGGTAACTCGAAGTTCTAACCTTATCAATGCCTCACAGCTTGCAGAGCTCACGGAACAAGTTTCCATCAAAATTGGTCCCTTGGTCTGTTAGAATTTGCAATGGGGCTCCATAGCGTACAATGACGTTCTCCACCAAGGCCTTAGCAACGGTCGAAACTTCCTGGTTTACGATGGGTATCGCCTCAACGAACTTCGTAAAATAGTCCATGGCTGTTAATATGTAGACATGCCCGCGCCGACTTCGGGGATGGGGCCCAGTCAAATCCCCACCAAGTCGCTCCCATGGCTCTCCACATGAAAATAGTTGCAACGGTCCTTGACGCGGAAGCTTACCACGATGATATTGGTTGCATTGCGAGCAACATCGACAAAATCTCCACTTTCTCCGACCATCCTACCCAATACGCTCGTTGCCTAACTTGCCATCTAGTTCTTCGGATGCCCAAATGACCTCCAGTTATTCCGGTATGAGTAAGGCCCAGATATTCCTCCCGAAGGGCCTTGGGCAGTAGTAGTTGCTCTAACCCGTCCGGTTTCTTCCGTTACATCACGCCGTCTCGCAAGTACAACCCCTCGCGCTGATGCCAGTAGGTCTTCACACGCGAACTCTCGATTAGGATGTCCACCAACTCCGGAACCAACGCTCCTTCCTCTAACCAGGGACGCACCTTGAGAGATCAGGGACTTCGGCTTAAGCTCTTTTCAAGCGTTCCAGCGTTTCAGCTTCCGTGCTCAACGGAAAACCCTGAGCAATCGTAGTTACAGCTGCTACTAAACTCCGCTCCTCCTGGCCACACTGAGGACATGGTCTACGAGAAAGAGCGTCCACGTTCCCATGCCTCTGACCCGGTCGATGGACTATCTGGAAGTCAAATTCTGCAAGACGTTCCAGCCATCGTGACTGCTGTCCAATAGGTTCTGGAGTGCGCTGCAACCACTGCAAAGCAGCATGGTCGGTTCTCAAGACAAACTGCTTCCCCAACAAGTACTGCCGATATAACTTCGTAAAGTAGACGACCGCTAACAGTTCCTTCCGGGTGACGCAGTAATTGCGTTCGGCGTTGGATAACAAACGACTACCGTAGGCAATCACTCTTTCTTCTCCGTCTATTCGTTGCAACAAAACAGCACCAAGTCCCACATCGCAGTCGTCGCAATCTAACAAGTAGACACCTTCAACAGTCGGTAACGCAAGAATCGGAACTGTAGTCAACAAAACCTTTAGGCGAACAAATGCATCCTGACAAGTGAAGTCCCAGGTGAAAGCACGTCCCTTCTTAGTAAATGCGCATAGCGGTGCCGCTAAAACCGAAAAATTACGTATGAACCTCCGTCAGTACGAACACAAACCCAGAAAAGCACGTACATCCCTTAGCCTTTCCGGGAGAGACCATTCGACCACGTCTCTTATCTTGAAAGGATCAACCGCAACTCCATCCGGGGTAACAACATGGCCCAATAACGTTACGGTCGGACGAAGCAACTTGCACTTGCTTGGCTTCAACTTAAGGTTGGCCTCTCGTAATCGGTGGAACACTTGCTCCAGTCTGTCTAGATGTTCTTCCGGCGTGCTTCCAAAGATGATAATGTCGTCGAGGTAGACCAAGCAGATATCGAAATTCAGACCCGACAAAACGATATCCATCAGTCTCTGAAAAGTGGCCGGAGCGTTACAGAGCCCGAAGGGCATTACTTTTCAACGAAAAATGCCTTTCCTCGTGACAAAAGCAGTTTTGTCCGCGTCCCGTGGATCCATAGCCACCTGATGGTAACCGCTTCTCAAATCTAAAGTACTAATCCAGCCTCCGCCTGCGAGAGCGTCAAGACATTCGTCGATTCTCGGGAGTAGGTAAGAATCCTTCTTCGTCTTATCGTTGAGTTGCCGATAGTCGATACAAAATCACAACGTGCCATCCTTTTTTCGTGCTAGAACCACATTCGCGGCCCATTCGCTCACCGCTGGTTCTACAATTCCTTCTGCCAACATCCTATTCAGATGTTCGTCAATGGCAGTTCGGTGAGGAAGAGGTTGCCGTCTCAATGGCTGTCGTATTGGCTGTTCATCTCCTGTTTCAATTTTATGCATACTAATTGAGGTACGTCACAAATCTTCCTCCGTCACTGAAAAGACGTCTTGATAATCTTTCAATAATCGCTCCAGTTGTTCTCTGATTTCTTGAGGCACCTCTTCAGGTAAGTCGGCCAGCAACGTCTCACATGGCAACACCGTCCCAACTTTCCTGTTGTCCTGTTCAACACACCTGTCGACTTCAACTGGGTGTAAACCTCCTAGCAGCTGATCCTTATCCAACGTTACTGCTCCCTCCGTTAGATTCATCACTCGATTCTGGGCGTCGTTCTGTTTATCCCCTAACACTACCCGCGCAACATGAACTCCTGGTCGGACCTCATAAGTTTCTGTTATCCAGGCCGATGAAACGGCAGATAAACTCCCATAGAGTTCTAACGGAGACGTCCTGCTGGCTTTTGGGCGACACTATGACCTGTTCGGCGACGATCACGCGCCGACACCACGCGGAACCATTTCCCCGAACTAAGGAGATACGTCTGCGATCTAAGTACAAAAATCCAGTCCCAAAACTTAACCTGACTCGATGCCCTCTCAACCAATCCATACCTAACATGGGTTCGGTGATCTGGTCGGAGACCAAAAAGTCGGTAGATAGCACAGACCCATTGCGGACATTAATCGGGACAGTACTTTCCAGTAAAACACGAATTTCGGCTGTCTCGTTGCTGCGGCGTGGCTGGCGACAATTTCGGGCGATATGGCCGGCCCGGCCGCAGTTGTGGCAGGTAACTATTCGCCTGGCGGTCCTTTCGTGACTTCCTCCTGGATGGGCGTTCGGACCCGGTCCGTCGTTCGGCAAGGCATGAGCACGCTGCAGATCCTGCAAGTGTCTGTCGATGCGGCTTTCCATTGAGCGATGCCATTTCTCCTGTTCCTGACGTTGCGTCGCAAGGAATCGGTACAGTTGCGACTGTATCTGTGCACTTACGTCTGCCTCTTGCATAGCCCTCACTCGGTTAGGTGGACGTCGTCGGTCGTCGGTGTCCGTCGTGCGCTGTCCATAGCCGTCCAACGATTGTGTCTCGAACACACTTCAAACTGGGCGAGGAACGACTCCAGAGATCCCGTCCCGTCGAACGTTCCGGGTTTCATGGGTGTCGTTCGGTTCATCAGGTGGACGCCGACACATTCCGGTTGTTTCGACATCGTTGTCGCCTCTTTCCTTTTCTCGTGGTCGTCCAACAATATCGACCTCGGTCCGTCAAAGTCAATACTCTCAAGCAGACAATTTCTGCTTCTGGGCGTCTCGGCAGTCGATTTCCGAACAGCAGGCGTAAAGCTACTCGCCGGTGGATCGGCGAGGTCCAGAAAAGTGTAGATTATGGTGCTCTGTTCGTCCTCCATCAGATCTTGTCGTCGCGAATCGATATAGACCCAACGCGCACCCCACTTTTGGTACCAATGTGGCGAAATCTGGGGGTCTCTAGTACAAGGATGTAACGCGCGAATTTCGGCCTCTCCGGTCCGGCAGAGGACATAACCACAAAAATTCCGCAATATTTCTGTTATTTCTTGACAGACGCTAAATCTCGCCCTGGCCGGTCGTCCTCTCAACGAACGAGTGGCCACCTCCTCTCAACCACACGGCCGTTCTTTTTCAGGAAGTCTACTGTTGACCGGCAGACCCCGTGTCGCTATGTCGGACTTATTCGAACTGTTTCCTCGGCTGGCGGAGATCGGGCTGTTCTCTTCGGCTCGATCAGGCCGTGCTTCGACTGCTCCATCTGACGGTCTTTCTCCGACTCTCTTTCGACTAAAACCGGGCCCCCTTTGACAGCGCTGAAGCCGCTCTCGACCGTGGGAAAGAGAAGACCTGGCGAAGATCTCAGGGAGCAAATTCCCACCAAAAACGGTCACACAAAGGCATCGCAGACAGGCGATGAGCAGGCTGACGACAGAAGGCGAGGGAGGAAAGAGCAAACAAGAGCAGTGCCAACAGATAAAGCGTGAGAAAGAGAGAGCATTGAGAAGAGAGCTGATGACAGAAAAGCGAGGGGAAGGAGCGAAGCTTGAGTGGGAGGGTGCACGATCGGGGAAACCGAGGAGCGCTGACCGTGGGATCAAGACCGACTAGAAAGGGAGGGGGTCTCCTAGTGCGACAATTTCTCAACAATACTCAATACAATTATTTATTACATACAAAACAACAAATACAGCAACTTAAAAAATTTGCACAACAATTTCACAATCAAGCTTTTCAGCGCGCTCAATACAGTCAATTCTACCAGCACAAGTTACCATCCATTCTACAACAAGCAGATTTAAAGGCATTTCCATAGTGCCCTATGTGCTTTCGTAGCTGTGCATGTTTTTGGGGCTTTGCACTTGCCTAAATCTGTTGCGGCATGACGACCTTTATCAATCCATGACTGCATATATATACGGTAATGGATTCAACTCACTCAAATGCGGTCTAACGACAGACAAGAAAAGGAGAGAGGAGATGATGTGCAACGCTTGTGCATGACCTTAGAGCAGGGGCTACGATCCAGAGGATCGAGGGGTCCCCCCAACTTTGCAGAGATGGGACATGTTATACGTGTGTATCCCACATATATGATAAAGATATGAAAATAGAACAAGATTGTATTAATTAAGAAATTAACCAGTTATAAAACAAACAAATAAAGCAAGCCTCACAGTAAAGTTACTAAACGTCTTGCCGGCTAGATAGATAAAATTAAAATTAAACAATACAAATCATAGGACTTAGGACAAGTGCCTGGGGGCCATTTTGCGCATTGTTATTATTGCAAAATTTATTTCAGTTGATAGGTGCGAAAGTCATTGCAAGATAGACATGGGGCGGTATTGCCATTTTGCAGCGTGTCTATTGACACTAGATGCCATTCGATGGGGTCCTTCGGTATATCGTATATGTTAGTTTTAAGTCGAAAAATAGCAAAAGCTTTAGGTTTAGACAAGAGCAGCAAGAATCTTGAAGAGTGCAAGTTATACAAAAATAATTTTTTATTTATTTTCGCCCCGAAAATGCCGCCCCTCGGACAAGTGCCGCCTGGGGCGGTTCGCCCCCCTCGCTACGCCACAGCCCCACCTGTCAAACGAGATTGCCGCCTCTGCCTTAGAGGCGTGTCAACTAAATTCATTCAGCATTGCTAACAGGCATTGTGTGGATAGCACTGAAAAGTCTCTTAAGTGTCTTCCCAGACAACTCAGGTCCCTTTACATCTTTGAAGTCTCTATAGTCCTGCTTCAATTCGTAATTAGTATGTGCATGGCACCAATAACTTATTACATGCCAGCTTAAGTTTATTTCCCCCATATTCTGACGAAGCAGTTGAAGGCCAATAAGGGGGTACCAAAATGCTGACAATCAATGGTGGGTTTCTCAGACTCTATCAAAAGTCTATCTATGTAATTTGTATAGCGCTTCTTCTATGGAACTGTTCAGAGGTGCTCCCACCCAGCCCCATTCAAAGAGAAGTTTATAGGAAGAGCAAGACAGGCCCCGCCGGAGAGAACGCAGGTAAAAAGGAAGATTTCCAAAAACCCTGGGCCAAAATTGAGAAGGCTCTAGACCTATTAATTGTGTCTGGTGGCAGTGCGACTCTGTGCAAGCATGTGGAATCAGAAAGTCACCTCTGGAGGCTGAAGTTCAGGTGAAGAGATAAACACGCACATTGTCGAGGACACGGTGCCAGGCAATAGGGGCGATTGCCTGGCAATGAATGCGCTGCTGGGGACATCAAACCTGCTGGAGTCCACAGTACCAGGTGGGACAGTAATCCAATTAATTAACGATAAGGGCATGACTCCGCATGAGCCAAACTGGAGCAAGAGATAA
This sequence comes from Bimastos eiseni, assembly GCA_959347315.1. Classification (NCBI taxonomy): domain Eukaryota; kingdom Metazoa; phylum Annelida; class Clitellata; order Crassiclitellata; family Lumbricidae; genus Bimastos; species Bimastos eiseni. The sequence goes on from OY365809.1 coordinate 10,787,127, forward strand.
AAGCAGGAACGAGTCAACACCGTGATGGAGTCAACAAAAGACAGTGTCTTAACTTCGACCGTACGCACAATATTTCCGATTATTCGTCGCAAATAAAAATAAATATAAAGCTTGCTCATGTTATACATGTTACGCAGATTGGAGGTCCATTGCTTGTGATGCATGGCTCAACGGTTAAGGGCTCTGCATCAGCCATCGTGTTCACGGTTTTCACGTTCATGTCGTCATGAATCAGCAAGTAATCTCAGCAAGATATCAATAATCTGGATACAAACTCATTCTTGCCTCTAGGCCTACCTTTAGAGTAAAATCATGTAAAGCAACCACGTGCAGTCTACAATACATAGATGTAAAAAGAATCTTTTACGTTCCTATTGCTTTTATACAAAAGCGTTTTCTATGTTCAAAAATTTTTAAACATATTCCGATAATAAGATTTTAAAAAGCCTTGACACACAAGTTTACCCTATAATAATTTATTATAGTTAACTTAGCGTATGTCGGGCAAATGATCTCTATTTTAAATTACTGTCAACAAAACGTGTTAATACTCGTAGCAACTTACTCATGTAACTTACTCCGTATATAAACTGAGTAAGTTACATTCTAGCATCAGGACATTTGAAGAAAGAGGATATCGTTTGCTGACTGCTAATTCGCTTCATTTCAGGAATGTTTCTACGGCGCGCAAACTAATAACAAGATAATAGTTAACTACGTGACTTTACAGTGGATAGTCAGTGCTCACTTTCAAGAGAACGTGAGTGTAAAACAGTTACTGAACTTATTGTACCTCATTTTCGGACTGGCTGCCAGTGGCTGGCTGACTTGCTGGTCTTGCGACTGGGAATGGGCTCCCTACCATGGTTAGTCATAGAATGCTCTCAGTGTCAATTACATATGATAATAGTTTGTACATTTGCGTGTGCACACACACACACACACACACACACACACACACACACACACACATATATATATATATATATATATATATATATATATAACGTCTTGACCGCTAGCTTAGGCTGACAGGCTGTTATCGGCAGAGATCTACTAAAAACAACCAGCCGCAAGCTCGTCATGGCTGAAATCATTTCGAATATGTGTGTATAATGTATATATATATATACATATATATAGGCTTATATATGAACGCGTATATATATCTGTTTCGAGTCTTGCATGTGCGGTTTATAAGACTATGAAGTATGAATGCGTAGGCTATCATCCGCAGGTAGTGTCAAATTAAGGTCCAAGTAGATATTTTTCAAAGTAGTAGGCCTATATTGTGAATATAAAAAACTATCCCATTCACGATATGTTTGCAACAGATCCGTCTATCATGCATTAGCGCTTCGGAAAGGTCGTCTTACCCGGCTTAACGACTACCTTTCTTCTAACTCGCTGCTCAACCCCAACCAATTGGGCGTTACTAACACCACTCCACATAAACTCTGCTTGCTTCTCACGACAACAAACTGGCGTCTGCCGTCAGCAAGTCTCCTGCGAGTCCTGCCTCTGTCTCCTTCACATCTCCGCCGCATTCGACACCATCGATGACAACCTTCTTCATCGACTGTTTTCTTGGAATCTTGGCCTGATGTAGAGCCTGCGAAGCTGGTTCCTGCAACTTAGTTTTGTGGGCGCTGTAGAAATGTTGAGATTACGATTATAATATGTCTTCCTGACAAAATAAGAAAATCCATCATCCATGATCCGTATATATATATATATATATAAATATATATATGAGCGTGTTAACCCGTGAAGAATCACGAGTCGGAAAATATAATAGCTCACGATTCAACCAGTTTCCTCCCACTGCACAGAAAGGCTGCTATAACTTGCGCACCTAAGGCAACGAAACGAAAACCCCTCTGAACAACATTGTTTACACCCGTATATTAACAACGATTCAAAGTCGAGTTTCATCCAATAGGCCTACGTGTGCATTTCGTGTTAATAACTGCAAATATACTTTAATACATTAGGCCTACACGATGTATTTAATTTTAATAACTGCAAATATAATTACAGGGACGTGAATGAAACGTTTCTGAAACTCGAATCTGACATAGTCGGACACTATGTTTAATAATCTAACTCGTAAACAATAGCCTATGTAGGTCAGCAGCAACGCTTCCGCGCTGTCCAATCACGCGCTGTCCAATCACGGCGTTGAATCAGACAGACACACGTAGGTCACGTAATTTAGGTAATTATATAGACAGATGTATATCTACCTACTAAATCTTCACTCCTTCCCAGACAACTCAAGCGTCTACAACTTATTAAAAACTCACTAGGCAGAACCCTCACTAGCACACCCAAGCATCATCATCACATCACTTTAATCCTCAAATAACTGAACTGGCCAAGAATCCCAGAGTGCGTCCATTTCGAAGTCCAGCGCCAACCTACAAGTCTATATAGATAGGGCCTACGATATTCCCAGCCCAAACATGTTCTCGAACTGTTTACCATCCAGCCAACCCGCTCTGCCCGATCATCCTCTCGAGTCTTGACTCTTGTCTCACCATTTCTCGACCCGTGTATCATCTCAATGATCTCATCTCAAGTTTTCCAACCAAGCCATTCAACGATCTGCCTCTTGAATTCCGTACTATTTCGGTTCTCTGTTGCCTGTCATCCAACATAATCTGCCTAAGGCTCCTCTGTCCATCACCTTCTGGCTTTCAATTCTAAACTTAAGACTAATCTTTTCAAGAACTCTTGCCTCTTCCAATGTTCGACACCAAATGACACCCACCTTAGCCGCTACCCTGTCTCCTCTGACCGCTGAAAACCGGACTCTGACTTCCCACGGACTTGGCCTACCATTTGGACAACCCCCAGCTGTGATTCGACACAGCTTTCCTGTTGTCTCGGTCTCGCGGCAGTGTCTCGAATTTATAGAAACTGTCTTGAAGTGAAGGTCTAGTTCTGTCTCGAACAAGCGGTCTCAATAAGTTTCGCGTTAACTGTCTTAAAATCTTGCGCTAGAAACTGCAACCGGATTTTTCTACAAGAAACGGTAACTCTGGTTAACGAGCGAGTCACATGATACTGAAATCAATTCAATTATCTTAAAGTGCCAAATGTCTGAGAGAGAACCTGAAATCGTGAAGTTCGCGTTTGCGCAATTTGAAGTTATTGCCCAAATAATAGCTATGACGTGCCGTTTGTCATTGATGTAACACCACCATAACCGAAACGATCGGACCAACTTCGAGTTTCTCAGGGTGAGTAAAGTTATGCGCAAATTTATAATTTCGTTTGGTCTTTGATATCGAATTTGATTGTTTAAAATTGTCTAGAATATTTTAGACGTGTCTGAAAAGGATTTCTTTATCCTATTGAGAAGATAGGCCGCCTAAGAGATATCAAAATGATACAATGCGCGGCAATTATAAAAACTGTTCTCGATATTGGTACTAAATACATTCCAGAAAAGTAATACATAAGTTTTTACAGCCTTTTATATAAGATCACTTGTCTTTTACTGTCTCGTACTGTCTTGGACCTAGTGTCTCGCTCTTGGTACCTCACTGTCTCGGTCTCGTCTTGGTCTTGAAGTTTCAAGTCGTGCATACACTGGATTACGTGTACGATCCTGGAAACCACGGATATTTAGCCAAAGCAGGCATCGATCTTCGCGCCGGACACGTTCTTCTGGGTCTTCGCGCTCTCGTAGCTTTTAATTCTGCAAACTTTTATCGAACTTTTATCCCTCTGAGTCTCTGACTACGGCTGCCGCAACCAACCATTGCACAGAAAACCATATTCACTATCTATAACAGACGCCGTTCACAGGCGTATCCAATGTCAACAAGCAGTTGGGTGCGTACCAAAATGGCAGATGTCATATGCAAATTAGTCTGTTACGTCACTGTGCAAACGGTCTATAGTCCTGCCCAAATGCCATCAACACAACTAGTAATTTTTAGTTTCATTTTAAGTAAAATAAAATTAACATGTGACAAATATTAAAGGTAATAGAAATACAACAGGAATGTATCCTTTGAAAACATTTTCAAGTTAAATCAGTGTCTTAGAAAATCATCCAGTGTGGCTCATCAGGAATATCCGAATCGTTGCCAGTGGCTGAATAGTGGCTTGAAATTTCCCAGTCAGAGGAAGAGTCCAGTATAGCATATTCCTCATCTGACTCAAGATCACTTTCAATCGCAGAGTTTTGCTCACCAGTTTCTGATGTAGATGTTGTTGTAAAACTTGTATTTTCAGAGTTACTAGTACTTGTTGTCAAATGGCTTTCTTTAGCTGTGCCAAATACATGTGTGTAGATATCAGCCATGTGTAATTTAGCCATCTCATCATCATCATCCTCGTTCCAGTTGTTACCAGCATTTTCATTTACTAACTGCTGTTCATATTCATATACTCTCTCTATTTTAACTTGTACTGGCATGTATATATTCCGTTTGCGTTTAGTCGTGTACATCGCATCGTAACTTTTGTAACCCATAGCCTTCCTTCTGGCATATTTAGTACGAAGCGCTCTAGCCCTGGTGTGGTCGAACCTTTGCGAATGCTTGATGATAATTACAACAAGGAATACACCAACGCATCCAGCGTTCCAATATCCAAGCATCCTCAATCCGGGCGCCCAAGCTGAAATAAACCACAATAAAACTCTTAAGACAATTGTCTCCCAGGTTAACTGGACTGGACTTCTACAACTCTGCAATACAACTATGAATTCATGATCTTCCTCGTACCCAGTAGCTGCTCTGGTACTTTTCCAACAGAGGGCCACGGATCCCGAGGGCCCGCGCGGAACCTGACAGTGAGGTCAGTTGCACGCCTGGCTTCGTCAAAAGTTAACTGGACTAAAATTTGGAGGGGCCGCAAACTCAACTGGTGCGGAACTTGACCCTTCTGGCCCCATGCAGAACCTCCATTGCTCTTACGTAGCAATGTCAGCAGCCTCGATGTTCATCTAAATCTGCAGGCCTATCCACGAAGCAGTAACACTAGCATCAAAATGAACATATGCGACATAAGGATATGGCCGCAAAGTGAATGGTCCCCTACCGCAAGTATATGCATTTTCAGGTTTACGACCAGTTGCAGTAGGGAAACACTAATAGATTCTGTGGGCATTGCCGGTAATCTACAAACCATGGTATCTGAATCTGATGGACCCATTTTTAGGGACTCGCCAGAGGCTGGTAGATCTACATAACGTAGGCCCCTTTGAGTCTAGCGAACGCGGTGGCCAGGGTCTGTCGCCAACAGAACAACCAGATCTCCAATCATTCATGATCCTAAGCAATACAACACAGAAGTTTAGTTGGTTGTTTAACAGTCCACTTTCAGGGATGGGCAAATTACAGGCTAACATATGCAATTGAATTACAAATCTCCAATTACTGGTGAAAATGTAATTAAATTACACATTACAAATAACTTTCCAGTTTTGTTGAAAATTACAAATTACGAAATTTCAATTACATCAAATTACAAATAACTAACATTATCAGGGTCATTAAATGCAGACAATAATATTCTGCCAGAAACATGCATGGGTATGCGCTTTCTATTATTCATTTATTCTGCATAACATTGTCAGAAACCGCTAACCTAATTTATACGAATATTTTTCATCAGTAAGCAAAACAGTACACATTAAGCTGAAAAATTAGCCAGTTGTGGATCCATGCATAAGCGAGGAACCAATCAACGGATTCCCAACGACAGCTGACAGATGGCATGCGTGTTCAGATCTCTGAGGCCCGGTTGCATCTATAGGGAAGAGTGAGGTTTAGTGACAGCGTCTGCAAACACGTTGACGATGTCGGCGAATAGTTCCTCAATGTCAAGGCACAAGGAGTAAGCAGAAAAGGCATTCGTCGTGTGTAGATCGAAGAGCCAGCTATGACTATCGGTCAAGGTCACTCCAATGGCAGCGTCTCTCATCCTCCACTGAAACTAAAACACTCCACTACAGGAGGCATATATGGTCCGCATGGCTGAGACTTGACTGTATATCGACATGATAGGCCTGATGCAATCACATGCGATCAGATGGTCTAGGCAACATGCTAACAAAATAGCCTTTAAACGTACAAAATCCTTGACAAAGTCAACAAATAAATCCCACAGGCAAACCTGACACTTGAAAACTCCAACATGCTCGAAGATACTGAGCAAAATATGAATTTAGATGAAGATATCTATCGAAATGTCGAAGCAGTCGATCAATCGACAGACATGGCTGATGACATGCATAGGAATTCCCTTTGTCCTCCCACTGACCAGATCTATCGTGTAGGATCAATTGACTGTTACATGAGTTTCATTCACCGACGTAATAATAATAACAATTCAAATAACATGGATTCTTTTTTTATTCACACTAACAAGTGCACAGTAAAATTACAAGACACAGTAGTAACATAAGGAAACAAGTTGAACTGTATGGCAGCCATGCAAGTCGACCATCTGCCTACTATTCATTTTACCAATGCCTTCCATCGAATTAAAGTCAAGTCGACCCTTAAGGGTAGCCGGGTATCAATCCTACTAACTACCTGATGTTCTGCTCTTCACACCCATGTGTTAGCCATCGTTCTACGGGTCCCATAGCTACATTTAGGACTTAGTCTTAACTCCTCTTTGACTCGACTGATCTGGTTGGCAACCAAATAGCAGCTCCTTCAACTTAACCTCCCACTCCTCACATCAATGTAATATTTATACCAACATGACTGATGCCCTAAACTGGCTTCCTGTTACCTCTTGTATCCAATACAAGGCACTGCTCATAGTCTTAAGAACTCAACAGGGACTACCTCAATAACACCTTAGTAGCTTAATGTACAAACTGCTCTGTATACACTTTCTCTACCTAATCTCTCTAGTCTGTAGATCGACTTGATTTCCTACTTGCCCGGATCAACTTTATCTCCTACTTGCCTGGGCAGGGATTGCCATGTCCCATCAAACATGCTCTTCCACGTGGGAATGACCTCCCCTTAAAATGTAGTAAGGTTTTAGTTGGGATCCCACACTCATCTCTTAGCTGCTTGACCAGTATCTTATTTCCCCAGAGCCGTCAAGCTGATAGCGCCTCTGAATAGCCATAGAACTGTACATAAGAGAATCACCTTGTCACCTTGTGCTGTCAGTTCTTTGAACTCTAGCGACCGCCATGATCAACCTTCTCCATTTCTATCTTTCTGAGGTTGCATTCCTTAATTCCTCCAGGTTCATTCCGGTTTTTTTGAATATCTCATCCATCCATTTTTTCTTGGGCACCATCTTTTCTTCCTTCCTTCTCCACACGCCAGCATCATTTCCTGTTTCCATTACATCTGATCGCATAACATGTTCGAAGGCTCCGACTAGTAATAAATGCCCAGAGATGATATGATACATAAAGATAAAATTCTTAACAATCAGACTTACCACCATGATCCACATATTTAGGAGTGACTGCAAAGAAAAATTTTCAATAAAATTTATACTTTCCAGCTTATAACATTAATTAATGTAAGTATACATCATGATGCTGTTTTAACAAAGTAACGACGATAGTGTACACCTGCTAAAAGCAAAGTTCTAGGAAATCAATGCAGTCCATAGCAAATGTGTTCAAGAGGTCATTTTCTAAAGACACACAAACTCTGTGATTCAAATGTATACTAAAACATGTTATATAAATTGCTAGCTATGCCTAAATTTACATGTAAAGCCTATCTGTTATTATAATAATCATCATTATTATTGTTATTATTACATGGACATAAATTTGTAAAGCAGCATTCGCAGGTGCTGCAACTAGGCTGATGACAGGCCAGAGAAATTTAAAATCTTTAAGCCATGAAGAGATGCAGTTGATATCCCACAAGCATCCCACTGGGGACTGCCGAGGAAGGTTATTCCATAGTGAGGGTGAGGGACCCACTACAGCAAAAGCCCAAAGATTGAGGTATAAGAAAAACAACTCAATCAGCACAGCAAAGAACACTAGAAGAACGAGCAGATAGTGGCCTACATATCAAGTCTTAGAGATATTCAGGCAATAAACCCTGCTGAAACTTGGCAACCAAATGCGAGACCTTATATTTTGTTTGACACGAAACTGGGAGCCAGTGAAGATTAATGATCAGTGCAAGCGGAGATTGGGGAGTATCAAGAAGACGAGCCATCAGCCTAGCTGCAGCATTTAGGACAGATTGCATAGGGGACAGCTGAGTCTTAGGGGCTCAATTAATAGCGAATTACAACCATTGATGGTTAATGGTTATACAAACAAAGGCATGGTCATAAACATTGTGAAAGACATCGACTGCTTAATGCCTTTATTGTGCCTCGGTTGTAGTAACAGGAAAGGATCATCAGGAACAGCCTGGACAGTGGACAGGTGTTCAGCAAACGACAAGACACTATCAAGAGTGATGCCTAGATTACGAACGCTGGAGAGAAATATCAAGTATTGCATTAATGGGGCCACAATTCTTTAACCAGCTGCTGCTTGGAACCAGATAACATGTTGTCGAGTGTACAGGGATTGAGTCGAAGTCTGTTTGCCGTCATCAAAAGATGGAGGTGTTGTGATACCAACGCTAATTGTATCTACTACATGGAGCTGCTCAGAATGCGAGCCATGAACAAGGGCCTGGACATCATCAACATAGAGATATCCCACGGCCTGGCGTGTAGCTAGGGCAAATCAACAAATAACTCTCTTACCTATATACTTTCATCTGAGTAGAGACCTTAACCTTTAAAGGGCACTATACAAATTTAACCTTCTGTTGCAGCAAGCAGGCAGCAACAGAATTTCTAAACAGATCAAGAAATTAAAGAAATTAAATAAAACCTTAAAATTTCTTTTAAAACCAGCAAACCACATCTACTCAAAATTTTATATTTTGAATGTTTCAAGAAGGTGATGTTAATCGAGCTGTCATCTCTCATGAAACAAACAACTCTATCTTCCTTTATCGCTCAAGAAAATCCACACTACTTCCATTCAAAACCATATAATCAGAACCACAGACAAAGATAAATAGAAGTTACTGCCATATTCTGCATCACCAGTCTTCCGTTATGATACAAATAATTTTCACATGATCTTACACCGTCTCAAGCATAGGTTCCGATTGTATGGTCTTGGTTGGTCCACATCCTACCTGCCCATGTATTAATTAAATCTATTGTTGAACGAGTTCTGCACCAATTGTCTTAAATTCTGGCATCCCACAAGGTTCTGTCACTGAGCCCACTCATATAAATAAATAATATTGTTATCCAATTACATACTTAGACAAATTCACTTGGATGGATTGCTTGTTAATCGCTCTAAATGTGCTTGCATTATGGGGATAATCTTTGACTACACCATGTCATTTTCAGACAATGTTCAAGCAATATGCAGTTACCTCACTTTCACATTCAGGATATTTGTTTCATTGGCAACTACTCACTGGACTTGTTATGAGTGATATAAAAAAATACACAGACCAATCAACATATCACACTCATATAACACTCAATGCCTGTGTAGCAAAGAATCCCTCAATCATCTCTGCTCCATGCTCATCCCTAGTGCAATCAAACATTGCACTCGATAGGACATGGACACTTTGATACTAGCTGGCATTTCTGGTAGCTGATCTGAAGTTTGGAATTCTCTGCCCCACTCTGTCAGTTCTTAAATGTCTTTCAATTCACAACACAAGCATAACTTGCTAACCCACCATACACAGTCTCTCTGATAGTCTTGACCTAACTGAACTTTGACGACATTTCTCTGGTGGATTTCGATTCTTGACTACGATTTCATTTGATGCTGCTATCATCTGAAGCCTTCTGCATTAGGATTGTGGTGCAATCAGTGCCGGATTAAGGCATAAACCAACAAAACCATGGTTTAGGGCCCCGGGCTGAGGCGGTGCTCGCCATCCCACAAAGCTAAACATTCTCTCTTAGCACAACAGCCATAATGTTGTCTGCACGTTGTGAGAATCTTACGGAAAATAAATTTTTAAAAGGGCATCATATTAGTCGTCTTTTAGGTAGAGTATTATAAAAATAATGAGACGAAATATAATTTTAATTATTTTTAAAATTTTGTTAGACTAGCATGTTTCTAAAAAACCGATTTAGGTCAAAATTTTAAATGCGTCGGCATGAAAGTGGACATAAAAAACGGAAGAAGGAAGTTAGCTGCAAAGCATAACACAAAGTTCCTAAACTTGATGGTTCCCTAAAAAAAAGAAGTAGACAATACTGAGTCTGAAACTCTGAACCATTAGGCTGTGCTATTTCTACCACCGAAGCCTCTAAAGCGATGTTCAAACAACTGGATCATCAAGACATGAATAATGTCATTTCTCAAGATGACATTGAAAATGTTTTTTCAAATGTTACTATTGTGCTGGGTATGTTTTTAACACTAATGGTAACTAATTGATCTGGTAAGCATTCATTATATCAACTGAAAAGAATTTTAAAAAACGAACAGAGAACCACAATTGATCAAGAAGGTTAGGTTCACTTATAGCATGCTGTGGATTGAATCGGATATTATGAGAGAAATACGGTTTAACAACATTTGTTCTGATTTTGCAAGACAAAAATCCAGGAGATTGTGCACGTTTTCATCTACCTGTTTATTGAAATAAGTGATATTGTCATAAATGGTAAATGTTAAAAAGTTGAAATTATTACATTTAAAATTTGTGTCTTGTCTGTCCGATTCATTTGTCCCCATAACAAGGGCCCACATCTGATGCCGGCTTATGGCCTCATTGAGCCTTAATCCGGCCCTGGGTGCAATAGGCTCACACAAAGTTGTACTCCGATTCCCTGCATGTCATATTTAATCTAGGACAGATTTGAAGATAAAATATCGTTGAAAAATACAATTCCCTGCTTCTTAATAAAACATAAAACAATGGTTGAGGCAGAAGATCCTGCAGCTATTGAGAAGAATTTTACTTTGGAGAGCAGATCAGTGGCCAACACAATTGCACCTGCATAAAAATTGCCCAAATAGCAACGTAAACCATTAGTATGGAGTGCAAGGTGTCTAAAAATCCAAAACAGGTTTCAAGACGGTCATAACATGTGATCATATATTCAACTAAAAACAAGGAGATTGAATTCAAACCTCTGAAGTCGTACAGACAACTACAATTTCACTATTACCACCTACATCCTGTGGTTGAACTGTCACTGTAAATCAGTGGGTCCTAACCATTCTTACATCAAGGCACCCTTACCAAAGCCATTGAGTCAATAGCACCTCTGGCTCTAATTTCATGCTAGTTTTCTTCCACTGAGTTCTTAATTTTAATGACAAGCAATGGTCTTCGTATTCGACCGCAGTGCTGCGACTATTTCTACACTACATTAGGTATTTAAGAGAGTCATAGGTCTATGTTAGTGCTGATAATCAAAAGCGTTTAATATTTTTATGTTCTGAATTTAGCAGCTGCACCCCAATGACAGGTTCACAGCATCCTTTGGTGCCACAGTGCCCAAGTTGGTAAACACTGCTGCAAATGATGTTTGTGTGGGTGGATGTGTGCGTGCATAATGCATGACTGCGCGTGTGTGTGTTTGATGTTCCTTGTTGTTACTCAAGTTTTTCTTCAATTCAAATTTGACAGTAGACAGAATACGAGTAGAACTCAATAAATATACTATGCAAAGCATGCCAAATTACCTGCTAGGAAGTAGTCTACCATCACCTTCGAATCGACATAGCAGGAATAATGGCCAGAGTCAGACACCTCCAGGTTTAAAAACACCAATCGAAAGTACTCATCATATTTTATTCTGCCGCTGCTCTTAGCGAGCGTTTCTGTTGGATTCAAAACCTCCCGCCCCTTCCTCCATTCGACTACCGAGTCTTGATATACACTGAAAGGTAAGTTATCCAATGCAAACCATCAGCCGCATGGAAATGCAAGTCACATAAAAGAGATACAATGTAGATCTGTTAACATGCAGCCAGTGGGAGTCAGAATTACATTTATGTCTCTATAGCAAAAACCCTTTTTTTACTTTTTCCTTTTTAATTAGAATGCTATACTTTTAAATGTATTGCTATTTAAAAAACAACCTCATAATCCCCACGACCACATGACCGTGTTATTCCACAGGCAAACAATCTAGAGCGAAAATCGTTTTTAAATAAAATCCTGAAATGTATTGTACACCAGAGTGCGATTATGCAGTTGGTTCAATAAAGAATATACTTACTTACTCATAGCATATAGGCTGCTACTTTTAAAGGCCACATTACCAGACAATAAATGTTTCTGGATACATTAACATCCAATGTCTCCTGACAAAGGACAGTCTCCAGACTGCATGAGACCCATCCTTCTCAAGAATAGGGTCAAGTCTCAACCATCCAGACCGTGTACACCGCCTGTCAGTACTTGGGGGATCCTTTATAGTGAGACCCTTATGATCAATGTTCCCTCTAATGTTTGGATGGAGTATGCATAGGAAATTTTGCGTGTGCAATATTTTATAAATGGTTCACACTTTTGTGAGCAGGTCCGAGCTGAATGCCATGATAGTAAAATGAAGACAATAATTTATCGAAAAGTCCATGGTGATTCATTCTGATAGCCTAAGAAGGTCCTCTGTCTAAATGTGTCTTAGAGCAGATGATGAATACATGCAGTGCTTTTTTCAGCCAGAACACGCTGGAACGGCGTTCCGGCACTTTTTTCCCAATAAGTACGAATAAAAATATTAGTTGTGCAAAAACTCAGGAATTTGATATAAAAACTACACAATTCAATTTTTTACATTCTAAATTTTATAAGTAAATGTACAGCGTGTGATCATTGTGTCCATAACATTTATTTTATTTGGTACCGTAGCTAATATTAGCGACATTTCTTTCGGCAATACACGTGCATTCCGGCACTTTTTTTAAAGAAAAAAGCACTGCATAAATTGTAAAAGAATCTTGTGTGAGCTCACCCCATGGTCCGTGTGCATGTGCACATGTGCACAGCTTAGAGGGAACACTGCTCATGATAACTGTATCATGAGTTAGTGTTAAATAGGTGTAGTTTGGTGCCATGATACAATCACCAATTTAGCAAATTCACTCATAAATATGTCATATGCAATCGAGTCTCACTGTAGTTATTATATGCCTATTCTTGAGCAAATTTTGACAATAATTACTGGTCCAATAAAACCTGATATATGCACATTTTGATGATAAGCTGGCATCATTGCCATGTTTAAATGTCCTGAAGATAATAAATAGTACACTAAATATGCTGCCATTCATTATTATTATTATTATTATTATACTCAACAGTTTCTCTCTCCTCAATGGTTACCCCTCTTCAAACTCAGTCGACCAACATGGGAACCGGCAAAAGCGACGGATTTAAAGCATTGTATTAGAATTGAGAGTCTCTGCAATAAGAACATCGTTTCCTTCGCTTCATCTGTCGCCTTAGACAGTAGAGATTATTAATATTATTAAGAGAATTTACACATAGCGTCTCTTCAAGGTGGCTACTCAGAGACGCTCCCAACCCCAGCGCGGCCAAATAAAGTAGACTTAAGAAAAGAGAGGAATGCCTGAGAGGGGACTCTAAGAAAAGTGTGGAGAGTCAAAGGGAGGCCATTCCAGATCGATGGGCCTACCACCGAGAAGGCACAGTTCTGCCTGGTGACAGTGCGTGCATGTGGAACACAGAGGAAGCTTTGCTCAACCGAGAGGAGGGAACGCAAGCCTCGAGCACATTCAGTTAGGGACATGAGCTTAACTATGTAGTTACAGTAAATGACCAGATGTCTTGTGTTAGACAACGGGGTGTGGGGTGCACAATGTTAACAGTGTATCCAAGGAGCATTAGTTTGAGTTTTCACAAGGTACGTCTACGAGGGAGTTTCGGTGTTTTTAGGCTTTTGTTGTAGACTTCATCTAGTTTCTCTACCCTGCTTTGTGCAATATAAAGCATATAATTATAAGTTTATTAAGGAAACGATTGTCTAGTGTAGACAAGACAACCCATCGAAATGTAACCAGACATCACCTTGATCATTAGTACACTAGAATCAAATATTCAGTAGTGTTGAACTAACATTGGACACTCAATATAACTCTATAATTCAATATAAAATAGTGTAACATATAACTATGTAATGAAACATATAACATAACTATTTTATGTAATATATAACTATAACTCAATATAATATATATATATATATCATATAACTCAATATACATCAATATAACAAGATGACTCAATATAACTCTCTTTGGAAATTATAACATAATTATTAACAACGCTATAACAACTTCTCTAGATCTGAAGTTCAGGCTTTTATGAAGTTTATTGTTCCCGCCTAGTCTCTGGTGTACTGTGGACATACTCGAACTGCTTATTTGTTCTTGGGGACAGTGTTAAGTTATCTGTCATATAAAGTATGTTATGAGAAATTATATACTAAGCCACTTACAAAAGAAAACTACCCAAACATTTCCCAGTGTGACATCTCCAAAGAAATATTGTATAAACTAATTTGCGAAGTATTGCAACAGTGAATAATATGATGGAGCAATTGAAAGAGAACAACAGAATAACAAAAACCAGACTAGTCACAACGTACCTTGGACAGTAAAGCTTTAGAAGGTGTCCCTCGTCCTCTTCAATAGCTTCCTGTGTCTCTTATAAACAGCACACAAGAAACTTGTTCACTTTATGCAAACTTATGGTCAAACTAAGGCTAAACAATGTAAACAAAGCTAAGGTAAGTGATAAAAAGCAGCCCACTTGCTTTAGGCACCTATGTAAACAGTATTGATCATGTGTCTATGTATGCATCTGGCTATTTTTTTAGCACTTTTATACAACACTTTGAACAAAATGACAACATTGCTCCCTGACAGAGTTATAAAGATGTACATCTTAGGTACATTGACAAAATGTCTGTGCAGTCACAGCACATATACCAGAAACTCAGTACATAAATAATAATGTAAGCAATATGAAAAAAAAGATGAGTCTCATGTTTAGACTCAAATTGCAATAAAGAACTGATTAAATGAACAAATTTTAAAGCTAAGGACCACAATAAGAACCCAAGAAATGTCAGTATCCATGGTGCTGATTTACACAATCGTATCAAGCATCACATTAAACACATTGACCGCGGGAACATTTATTACGTGGGCGCGAGGCCATATAGGCATAATCAATTATCGGCATTGCGAAGAAATCACGTAAAGCGCTAACTATTGACAAAATGTAAAGACTATGAAATGCAAAGAACTTGTTCAACACTAAAACTACTCTATAGAATTCTGGTTAGAAGTCTGGCAAAACAGCACCATACTCATCAGGCTGGGATTCATTGTCTGAGCTATCTGCATGTATATCCACGCCCTCTGGCCCTGCTGGGCATCATAGGCCTCGGTTGCTTGATTGTCCTTGTCACTAGCCATTTCAATGTTGACTAATAATTCCTTATCAATATCGCGATCATTCTCCTCTTCAAAATATTCGCTGTCTGATAAATCAATCTCTTTCAGAACCTCCGAAACCGTGTATCTTTTTCTCGACACCATGAAACAGCATGGGATGAGACCAGTGACACACACAGTGACGTAAGACAGGCCATATATTGCAATATATACACTAAAAATACATCGTTATACACCAGATAACATCACGCAACATAGACTGGACTGGAGTTTTTTCAAAGGCGCCAAAGAAAAGCATCGGAACTCAGAGGTTGCATGGAGGACAGCTAACGACGAATTGGAGGGAGGACGGCGGGGGGCATCTACCCTATACGCCTTCAGGGACTATCGAGATGCACTTAAGGAGCGACCGGCGTAAAGTCACCGCGGCGACGAGGTCATCCATGCGAATCGCCACGAAGACGAAATTCGTCGCCAAAGGCTGAATCTAATCCCTTAGCTGTTCGTCCAGGGATAGCGGTCACTTTCGCGACGATTCATCGATGAGAGTCCTCCATCCACCAGGGCAGCGCTCGGAAATATGAGACCGAAGCAACCGGTCTCAACTGGTTCCGACGCCCGATGAAGTGAGGGCAGGGGGAAAAGAGACGCCTAGGATATTAATGGGTCGACGGCGTAGCAGGAATTTAATCCTCGGAGGCCTATGATCTCCTTTGGCGCTATAACTCTTTAATCTCAACGGACCTCTAGAACGCCATTAACGGTATACTAGAAGTGACTCGACTTTAGTAATAGAGGGGGCGTCCCACGAATCAGCGTCGAGGGGTGGGCAAGTGAGGGTCTAGGTGGACCAATGGGACAGCAGGATCATAGTCTGCATCACAAGAGCGATGGCGGAGGACTGGGTTTATCTGCGGTAGCAAGTAGGTCGGAGAGCGGAGGACGGTGAAGCGTGTCGATGAGACAAAGCGCACCACGTGATCGCTGAGACGAAGACCTTTTGTTCGTTGAAACAAAGACTTCTTTCGTACGGTGAGCGATATAGTTTCATGTGTTTTACACGTGTCTAGGTTCATTTTCGAAGCTTCTTGCCATTGTGTTTATATTTAACTATGTAGTTTTGTGTGTGCATTTTAGAGTGTTCTAGTTTATATTTAGTCGTTTCTATTTCTAGTAGTAGCATATATTTATATATATTTAGATACATGAGTCAAATTCTGATTTAACCTTAGATTACATTTCATTGCGTATCTTATGCCTCTCGCTAGACATGAGTTCTAGTGAAAGGGTTTCCGCCTCCGTGTCCGAGTCTCGTGCTCAGACCGGCGTTGGCGTGCCGATGGACCTGACGGTTATGACTCCGCGTAAGCGGATGAACAGCAGTGACGATTCGTTTGAAAACGTCAGTCGCTTCTATAACGGTTCTGAGGCCGATAGTGAATCGGGCGATGATGACGGGGAGGAAAGGAAGGGTCTCCCGTATATGACCGTGACCGGTAAGGCAGATCGTACTGCTAAGCGCGAGAAAAAGAAAAAGATTCGGCTGTCTGAGGCCAATCTGGACTTTTACAGAAAGGACAATAAGGTCGTCCAGCGGCCGATAAAGAAACCTGCCGTCAGGGTTGCAAAAGCTCCTGTACCTGAAGTTTCGAAAACGAAGGTTCTGCTGCACTGGTTACGGCAGCGAAGGAGGTCGCCCCCGTCCGTGTCACAGTGAGCAGGTCGGTCGAGAACCGGTTAAAAGGCAAACAAGCGACGACAACGACCAAGGCAGCCAAGACGACGGCGACGGAGGCGGCCAGCAAAACGACGACGACGACGGCTGGTGCATCGAGCTCCGGGGTGATTGCTACGGCGGCGAGCTCGCGCCCCTCTGGTCGTCCCAACCGTGAACCGACGCAGGTCGTCTCACCGACCGCGCAGGCTCCTAATGTACCAGAAAGAGACCAGGCGACTAGGTGCACCAGAAGGGGGTAGTGATCGATAACAATAGGGCACAGAGGGCGGCACTAGATGCTCTCACTCGTGCCTGCACCCTGCTCGTTAGGGCGTTGGAGGCAACCGACAATGGCAAGATCCCTGCTGCAAAGCTGATCGAGATCCTTGTCAGTACATTCCATGTTGCCTTCAACATCCCTCTCGAACAGATGTGCGGCGCGGTGACCCCCGCCTACGCAATTTCCTCTGGTGCTTCGAGAGGCGCGTCAGCCACTGCAACCGACATCCTCCAACACGGATCTTCAGATTCTTAAGTGGAACGCATGTAGCCTCAGACACCGCGTAGGGGAGCTGAGGCACCGCATCTCAGTACCATCGATCTAGAAATGCCTGGTTACACCTGCGTGCGGCACGACCGAACCACTGGAGAGGCTGGAGGAGGTGTTGCGACGTTCGTAAAGGTCGGCATCGCCTACTCAACGGTCAACACTACTGACGTCGCGGAGTCGATCACCATCTCGCTCGACGGACTGCGAGGATGTCTACCATCGACCACTCCAATCCGGAAACCCATCGCTACCGGCTACGTACTCCCGTTTCTTTCAACAGAGGAGAGCAGTCATTCTGGGAGACTTCAACGCTCACAGCACCCTCTTCGGGTCCAGAACCACCGATGCACGAGGACGCTGGATAGAGTATGACTTGGAGACCAACGCCTACGTCGCCCTAAACACCGGCGCCCCAACCTTAGTCAACAACGCTTCCGGAGCTGCCGGACACCTAGACCTTGCGATGGCCTCGACGCCCTTGGCACGGAAATGCACGTGGACGGTCCTTGACGACTCCATGGGAAGCGACCACTCACCCATCCTCATCAACATCGAGGAAGCAGTCCCTGTCGAGGAGGCCTTCATCCCTAGGTGGCTTCACCGAAAGGCTGACTGGATGGCCTTCAAGGAAGACTGCAGGGAAGAACTCACCGTCACACTCACCGTTTCTTCGACTCACTGATGGAGATCGCCATAAGACATATTCCACGATCGACTCCACCTAAGAAGTAGATCAAGAGCGTGCCATACTGGACCGACGAATGCACACGGCACGTCAAGGAGCGCACTGAGACCCGCAAGAAGATGCAGAGGACGAGGCAACCGGAGGATGCTGAAGAATACCGACGCATCAAGGGAATCACCCAGAGGGTCATCAAGAACGCGCAGAAGACCTCCTGGAGAGACTACTGCATCACTCTGAACGACAAGAGAAAGCGAGGAAAAGTCTGGAGAACGATTAGAAAGATGTCCGGAACAAGATCAAGACCGGCTATGCCAACGCTCAGGAAGGACGGACGCGCCCACATGACAAACCAGGAAAAAGCGAATCACCTCGAAAGATGCTTCTCTGAAGTCAGCAGCAACAGCAACCATACTGCAGAATTCCAAGAGCGTAAATCCGCCTTCGAAGACGAGCACACGGAGGAGCTCCATGGAGGACAGTTGCCTGCTGACGACCAGCCCTTCAACGAGCCCTTCACCATCTATACACTGAGAATCGCACTACTGCGCTGTAGGAAGGACACAAGTCCGGGAGAAGACACCATCACCTACGAGATCCTGATCCAGCATCCGCATCCAAGCCTGCTTGCCTTGCTGAAACTCTACAACACGGTGTGGCAACAAGAACGACTACCATCCTGCTGGAAAAACTCCATCGTTGTCCCTACCCTGAAGCCACAGAAGCCAGCACACGACGGAAACTCTTACCGGCCGATTGCACTGACGTCAGTCTTGTGAAAGCTGATGGAGCGACTGGTGACCGATCGGCTGACCTGGCACAACCACCGCTTCAACAGGTTCCAGTCTGGCTTCCGAAGACTGCGGAATTGCCAGGACCACATCATCCGACTCCAAGACGACATACAACGAGCCATCCAATCCAAATACAGCCTCACTGGAGTGGATCTAGAGAAGGCCTTCGATCTGATGTGGACTGATGGACTGCTGTTCAAGCTACAGCAGCACAGTATCACAGGCCAGATGTTCAACTGGATCCGGGACTTTTGACGGACACAAACGTCCGAGTAGGATCATCACTATCAGAACTCTTCCACATGGATAACGGATCGCCGCAGGGCAGTGTCATCAGCCCTGTGTTATTCGTCATCATAATGAACGACATTCCGGAACCAAAGAACGACGTTCGACTTTCACTCTACGCGGACGACAGCGCCATCTGGAGAGCTGGACCAAATCCCGATGTGAACAGGCGACATCTTCAGACATACCTCAACCGGCTAAAAAGCTTCTTTGATCAATGGGGATTCAAGGTATCAACAACAAAGACCATCGCCGTCGAATTTCACCGAACCGGAACCCCTGCAGCCCACCGACCGCTGAAACTCGGGACCTCTCGTCTATCCTACAAGAACAACGTCAAGTTTCTGGGAATGATCTTCGACCAACATCTCACCTGGCGCGACCACATCAATTACATCGCCGATCGCTGCAAGAAACGACTCAATCTTATGCGCGCTATCGCAGCATCACACTGGGGAGCCTCAAAAGACACCCCCCCCTGATGATTTACCGAGCCCTCATCCGCTCCGTCATCGATAATAGCCTCTGGAGCGCTCCTAGGAACCAGCCTGGCCGCCCGCGGGTGGAATGCGGAGAGATGCCACTTCACTTACGACGAAAGCAGCTGATGATGGAGTACATCCTGAAAATCAACGCCATATCAAACCATCCGACGCAGACCATCGTTAACGGACGGAAGACAAAGGCGGCGAAAGACGACATGGACCCGATCCGAGTCAAGACGCGACAGATCGACAACGAGATCGCAGCGCCTATCATCTCTACGCCCACCTACGGCGGAGAACCGCCGTGGCAACTACGTCCGCCCGTCATCGACACCACTCTGGTCGACAAAATCCGCAATTCGGAGGACCCTCTCAGAAGAAAAATACTCGTCGAAAACCACATCCGAACTTACGACGGACAGGTGGCTATCTATACGGATGGATCGAGAAGCCCAGCAAGCAGAGCGTCGTGCTCTTTCTACGTACCCTCCTGCGGTCACCATGGAAGCTACCGGTTGACCGATGGCGCGTCGGTCCTGGCGGCGGAAATGGAGGCCATTGCGAGGGCGGTAGAATGGGCGTCCACATCAAACACAACTAATATTGTCATCTTTTCAGATAGCCTTGGCGTAATACAGAGCCTGGAGCGCCAACAGTCTGGGGCTCGTCCACAGTAGCTCGCAGGCCTCATGTATGCTCTTGGTGACAAACGGACCGACATTTCGGGTCCAGTGACGATCGTCTGGATACCTGGTCACCTTGGCATCGAGGGAAACGAGACTGCAGATGCCCTTTGCAAACAGGCTCTACGTAACGGCGAGGTGGACCTTTGGATGATGCCGGAATATCAAGAAGCTCGGAACATCTACAGAGACCACTTCCTTCGCCAATGGCAATCCGAGTGGACCACCTCCGACACCAGCTCGGACTATCGGGCCATCGAACAGAGCGCCAGCCTAACCCGGAAGTACACCGACCCAAACCGGAAGAAGGAAATCGCCATCACCAGACTACGGCTGGGCCACTGCCTTCTCAACACTCAACACCCAGCTGAAGCAGTGGAACCTACATCCGACCGGAAGCTGTGACGAGTGCGGTGACGTCCGGGAAACGGTGCGCCACTTCCTACTGGAATGCCCCACAGGTGGGCCTCCAGAACGAACTCATCCGGAAGTGCGCGCGGGAAAACTGGATCTTCGACCTGCGAACCACTCTCACCCAACCCAGCTGCCAGAACATCGTCTACAAGTGGCTAGAAGTATCCGGAAGAAGACTATAGAGAGTACTATACAACTGTCCCGGCTAACCCAGGCGGTCCTTGCGCCCTTAAGCAAGGAAGGATACGTGCTAACCCAGGCGGTCCTTGCACCTTTAAGCAAGGAAGCATCCGTGTTAACTCAGGCGGTCCTTGTGCCTTCAAGCAAGGAAGGATACATGCTAACCCAGGCAGTCCTTGCGCCTTAAGCAAGGAAGGATACCTGGATACCCTGGCGGTCCTTGTGCCATAAAACAAGGAAAAATAGCGCAAAAAGGTAAAGCATTGAGCTCTCTCTACCTGCCCTCAAATGGTCGCCATGGAAACTGCCTGATGAGTAATGGCTCGTCAGTCCTGGCAGCAGAAATGGAGACCACGAAGAGGGCAAGACAAACCAGACATCCACGCTAACACCTGTCTTGTTGTTGCTTTTCAGATCCCTCCAAGACCCGGACGACGAAAAGACAACACAACAAATAAAGACCAAAGAACCAAAGGCGAAGAAACAAAAGACAGAAAATAAACACTGAACGATTATGTATAAATTAGTCTAAAAAGACTTAGTTCATGTTAGCCATATTGTATTGTGACTGCATAATATATTATCAGAGCCTGACGCATATCATCCTCGTCATGGATGCGTCGTTAAATAAACTTATATCAGTCAGTCAGGCTACAGCATAGAGCGTCTGGACTTGGAAAGACGTCGGAGGCCATCAACAACAGGGCGTAGAACGTGACGATCTTCGAGAACGAAGTCGACCTCTGCCCAGTTAAATTCTAAGCTACGTGTAAATAGATAGTTGTATGTAAGATATTAATATATTCTTTAAACATCAAGAAGCGTCGTTGTTCGTGTTTGGTGGATGAGAAAACGAACCGTCACGGATCAAGATAGATCGTGACAATAGCAATAACGGAGACGCGCCAGAGTTTATTGCCTGGACGCTGATTAGGCCATTATATAGATGTCTAATGGGCGCATACTTTATGAGGTATATTTGCGGCATATGCGCACAGGAACACTAAAATAATGATGTACATTTACGGCATATGCGTTCAAAGTGTTAAGTGACACTAAGTTGCAATTGGTTCATTTTATACAGGTGAATTAATGTTGGAATTAATGTTCCCATTTGTGTTACATCAGATAACAAAGCATGCTAAAAGAAGTCTATAGTGTCGTTACAGTGACTATGTATGATGCCAGAAGAATGGTCCAAAGCACACGAAGCTCTCAAAATATTACAAAAGTACAAGACTACTTAAGCCTGTGCATGCTGAAAAATGATTGCTGGTTTACTTTAGAGTTTAGACGGTTCTCTGATTTATTCTGGGGCTACATCGACCATGAAGGCTCATCAGAGCAGTAATGCACTGTTGCATTGCAGAAAGATACATACTGTCACCAAAAAATTAACTCTAATGGAACTATCTTTCAATTTTACATTGTCTGATCCTATAACTAAACACAACAGACATCAACACAATTTCGGTCCAATTCAATCGTTATTATACACTCACAAAATATAGCTGAATGTAGAAGATCCTCATATGCCACTACACAAATATTCAGATGTACACAGACATACATGCATCAGTGATGCTCATAATTTGACAGCATTAAATCACTGTTAAATCAGATGACCCACCAAAATGCATAAAGTTAAAGAAAGGTTAAGAATTCTTGCGTTTACTTATTTCAGTCAATTTACAGTACTTAGTAGACAGAAGATAAGCCATTTAACAGCAAGCATGGCTTTGCCTTACCTTCGGGAACAAACTATTCACACATTTCTATGGCCAATAGAGGAGCATGAATGTCAAGGAACTTAATGTTTCACAAGGACAGACAATGCAATTCAGTATTCAGTGAGGAAACACGGTTCCCTCAATAACCATTTGAACAAATGCACATTCACTCATACCCCTACAGACACATGATCGAGTTCAGTGTGATGCTTACCTGGAGGTACAGTAGGTATATCATAGAGATTGAGCGACTTCCTAAAGTAACCAATGCTTTTTCCGACTGCGTGCTTTGACATGCGTGCCCCAAGAAATTCAGTGGCTGTGAAAACAGTAACACATCTTCAAAAGAAAGCAGAAGTGCAAAGTTGTTTCACTGGGATGCTTGTAATAATGTTTTTACAAATAACTTCAAAATTATATGTCTGGCTTGATTAGTCTGCCTCTGCTTCAACCACTAATTTTAAAATAGCAGCCATTGCATTGCGCTCCTCCATCATTTATTTTACAGAATCCAATTATTACGGTTGAACCTGATTTAAAGAGTTTTCTAACTAACACTTAGTTACATGAGGCTGGAATTAAAGTTATCACACACTTGTCTCATACCTAATTTATATTATAGTGAATAGTGATGACTTAGCAGTAAATATTTAGTTTTCGCCTTATAATTTGGTTCTATGAATAATTATTATTGTTATTATTATTATTATCATCATTATTATTATTATTAATATTAATATTATATTATGCTGTTATCGCCCATGTGGGTGAGCTAAGTGAGTGGTGGCAATGTCCCGAAGAGGCAGGCGGCATTCCCACGCCTCTTATTATTATTATTGTTATAGGTTTTCGTCCCCATCGGGCTGAACAAAAGAGCCCCTGAATGCCACTGCATTAAAACATTGTGTACAAATAGATAGACGTTTAAAAAGATGAGTTGTTTCGCGAGGGTCTCCCGTTGCCTGTGTTATACGGCAGCCCAGCTCTTGTAGAAACTCCATTCCAGTACGGTTTATGGGGCCCAGTGATTCGATGGCTCCTGGCACAAAATCATGTGTGGTAGGGAGGGATGAATACTTGATGCACTTTCGTTCTGCGGCATGTTCTGCTGCTCCACTGGCTGTTGATGCTGTCAGATGTACATAAGAGGATGCGCATGTGTGAATGGCTGTTGCGTCCCATGCTAGGTGTCTGCCTCTCGCCCATGGGATTAATGTGGCGCCATCTGGTCTCTTGCCATCGGTGCGGATCAGTCCCGATGGTTCTCTTGAGCTCGGAATGTCCGCTTTCAAGAGAGCTCTCCAGATTATTTCATTTATGGTAGAGTGTCGTGCTGCTCTTCCCATTGATCTTCTGCAGACCAGACCGTGATGTCCACCTGGATCGACGCTCTCCCCGCATTGACATGGATGCGGTGCACAGAGCACTAGTCCTAGGCGAAGTCCTGCCGCAACCCTGACCGCCTCATCGTTTAATCCCAACCCGCAGGAAGCCAAAGGGATAGTCCAAAGCCAGTCTCCGGCGTGCGGGGCAGATAATGCTCGCATTCTGGCTTGACTAAGTGGTTTGTCGCATCCGGACCAGACTTTCGCTTTATCTTCTTTTATCAAAGGTCTGTCCCAGGTCTTCTGTTGGATCGGAACCGGTATCATCGTCACTGGAAGGGAATCCTTACGAACGATGAACATTTCCTCCTGGTACATGTCGTTCCACTCTTCCATGGCTAAGATGGCGCCCACGAGCAAGACGGTCGACACAGCTGACGCCAAATAGGCTGAAGTTGCCAGCATCAATACCCGCCTGGTCTCAAGTCCTCCATCTCTAATCGGGAGCGAAGCCTGTAACCACTGAATGTCATTGAGCTTCGTGTTGAGGATCTTCTCCAGTCCTATTTTAGTCTGATGGTCTATTGTCTCCAGTAACGGTTGGTTCCAGCACGGAGAAGTCCGCAGCAGGTAAGTCATCTTTGCCGCCCCGAAACAGGATCTCAGCATTATGAGGGCTGCTTGTGACTGGAGGTCCATAAGGTCTTTCAATATTCGTTCAAATTGTTCGCTGTGTTCTTACAAGGCTTCATCAAGGGCCTTCCCTCTGAAAAGTGGAGAACCCAAAAGGGTCAGTTCCTCTGGTTCTCGTCTTATTGTTATTATTATTGGTTATAACTTTATACCAATAGTGTGTTCGTAAAAATCAATAGAAAACATTCATATAATAAATAGGCCTACCTGCTTCCAACATCACATGTTAATGTTATTCATTTATTAAAAAATGTAATTACTAAGAAGCAATGAAGCACTAAAACATTAATGAATCATGATGAAACACCCGATGATGAAACATCCCATGATCCATGATGAAGCGCCCTCACAAAAAAATCCAAAATATTTAACACATAAGGAGTCATTACATAATTACGTAATGCTCAAGGGTGGGTGGGTGGGTGGCCACAAACCGTTACGAAACGTTACGGAGGTGAGTGGGTTAGCTGAACGCTACGTAATGCTTTTTATTTTTAAACTAATAAGTAAATAATTAAAAATACTCAATCTATTGTAAAAACCAAAAGATTAAGTTTCGCCTTTAGTCGTGAAGGCTCATGCACAGAACACTCTGGCGATATGAAATTTCAGCAAAACGTTCATCTCCCAATTTCTCAGCTCACACAAATATTTTCAGACAGGCGGGGTTAATTTAAAACGTCATACGAAAGCGGGGCGAAATTCAATATGCAAATTAGGTCCGTTTGTCATGCGTCAATATTACCCATTTTCAATCGCATCATCTGAAGGTGTATTAGTCAAACACCTCGTGACGACTAACATGCAAATGTTGTACTAGTCAGGAGCACCAAAACGAACGGAGCTGCCACGCGAAATGGCGGACCCGCTTCCTAAAGAGGTCTGGTGATACCTGCGTTAGTTAAGCAAGACACAATTGGGGCACACCCGCCAAGTTCAAAATTCAGTTCCAAGCGAAGCTAGGCTGTAAGGCCAGTAGGCTCAGCATATAATATTACACTAAACTAGTGCTTAGACACAAAAAAAGATTAATGGGAGCAATGATCTTCCCTACAGTACTATATGGCTGTGAGACATGGACAATGACAAAGAACATGGAGAAGAAGATCAACGCATGCGAAATGTGGATATGGAGGAAGATGAAGAGAATATCATAGACGGAGAAGAAGACAAACCAAGGGGTGCGTAGGAAAATTGGAGTTGAGAATGATGAGACGTTACAACAAACAGCGTTGAGAAGGAAGCTGGGGTTTTTCGGACATGTCATGCGATCAAATGGAATGGGAAAGAAAATGATGCTGGCATGTGGAGGAGGAAGGAAGAAAAGAGGGCGCCCAAGAAAAAAGTGGATGAATGTGATACATGAAAAAACTGAAATGAGCCTGGAGGAATTAAGGGATGCAACTTTGGAAAGAAAAAAATCGAGAGGATTGGTCATGGCGGTCGCTAGATTTCCAAGAAATGAAAGCACAAGAAATAGTGTCTAGCCTCGGAGCCTACACGGAGTGGTGAAATAGAAGTTCAAACATAATATTAAATGTTATCTACCATTTATAGAGGTTAAATTTGAAGATCTGGGATTATATAGGCCCAGGTAAAACTATACTGAGTTTTGTTCAAAATAAATACGTAACGCTCATAGGGGTGGGTGGGGGTCTATCGAAACGTTGAGATGCGTTACAGGGTGGTGGGTAGAAAACAGCCATTTTCAGCATTACGTAATTATGCAATGACCCCTAATTGTATCACATCACATAAAATTGGCTGGGAATTGAGAAATTATGAACATGTATAAAAAGAGTGTAGAACCAAATTTGGCATCTGCTACCAACCATTTCCAACCATAGCCTAGCGCTTGCCTCATGGACAATACATTGGATTATAGCAGAGGAAAGAAATTTTTAGTTCTTGCATGGTATCATTTCCTCAGTCAATTTGAGTGTGATGCCAACTTATAACCTGCTTTGGGTTTTGTAGGCAGCCAGCTGTTCATTAAGGAGCAGCATACAATGCAACCTTGATTGCAAAATTGACTTAAGGAAAATGCCTTCCATTTCCATAATTATAATGAACTAATGAGTAAGTTTTCTCAATCCAGCAACAGATATGTAAACTGTAATCCGTTTAATGAAATGCAATATTGTGTGACATACCGTCTGATCCGCAAGGGAGGTTGCATGCGATGACTTCAACTTCATTTTTTACACCCACCATTATTTCCTCATCTTGCAACAGTGATGACAGACAGGGTGCTCCTTTTGGATACATCTTCAGAATATGTTCAAGGTAAGCAGGCTTTGCTTTTACCATATCCTCAATCTTGCGCAGCATGCATGTTCCTGTTGCAGAAAAACAAACTGTATCACCAAGATCACCTTGCAAAGCAAGAGACAGTTCTAAGACAAACATAACATAGAAATCGCCTGGGATATTGATGAAACTGCGCTTCGAACTAAACTTCATCCTCAATAATGACAGTCACCTACCTGCTGAGTATATTAAACTGCAGAAATTTAACAAATTACAAAAAAGGATACAGCAGTCAATCATAATCTCCAAGTCCTGAAGAACAACTGCAAAATTAAACGAAGGCCACACAACTCACTCATAAGTAATACAATTCTCTAATTCTTATCAGACAGTCCAGGTGGTCATCAGTGTGAATTCACCACGCAAATCGGCTAGCCGAGCTCGAAATCAACTGCAGAAGGCTATACAAAGACAAAACTCTAAGGACAGAAAATTAAGCTTAAATTTTCTCTCCTCAGCAAGCATGAAATTGTCACTAAATGCACACTGTACACATAATCCCCATCGATTGTTGGACCGGGACAAAAATACACAGTCAAGATTATGACACAGTCCAGGTGGTAAATCCAATTCCACAATTGTCTTCATTGCTACTCATCAATCAAAACCAGTAATCATATAATTTTAAGCCTGATTCTTATATTATTCATTGTGTCAGCTCCAAGTAGTGTTTAAGACTTCATCACTACGCTAGTAATCTTGAACAGCGAGCACCACAGGTCTCTGTGTCTGCCAACATGTGTAGCTCAAACATTTCCACTCTACTAACTCTTCTTCTGGAGATCTACATTGCATGTGATTGCAGACTTGCTCAATGAATGGGACACCAACAGTGGTCAAGATTTTTGTATCTGCTAAGTGGCGTGGCAATGTCATACGGTTTTGCAATAGGCAGCACAGAAACCTTGCTTCAGTCTTCTGAACATGGTAGCCTACACTTGACAGCAGTCACAGAAACGAGCTAAGTTTAACCTTGATAAAAGATAAATGAATTATCACAATACTGCATGCGGTTCAGAGCAGTTTACATGACATTACATGCACAATTGCAGATGTCATAAATGTGACCCATAATACATCTAACTAAAAGTAAATCCCAAACTTCCTAGTCCAGCACAGAATGGCTGTAGTAAGCCCATCCTTCTGCAACATGAACTCCATAGCCTCTCTGGTACAATACAAATCTGACATTATAATAAAAATTACTAGTGTTAAACCTGCTCAGTTTGTTTATTCTGAACCAGCCAAACCGAATTAAAATATCAATTTTAATGATCAGCATCAACAGTGTGGATGATTTAGACGGAATTACATTAGCCAAGCAAGTTGATGACAAACAAGAGAAGATCCAAGCATCAGAAGTGTGAATTTGTAGACAAACAGAATGATTTAAGAGCAAGCAGGACTCTGCTAAAGATAAGAAAACTCCAAATATGCAAGACACTGCCAGACAGAGAAGAGGAATCTGACCTGCATCCACTGCATCTCATGTACAGGAAATTGCAAACCTTCCCAAAATGGCACACATATTATCTAACAGTAATTGTGTGACACTGCCCAGGGCACACCATTACAGTATATGCCTAAGTATCATACACAGAAAAGGAACTGCAGAAAGCCAAACTGTCTACTTCACTGCCAAGCATTACCAAAATAAAGGTCACTCACCCTTTCTGTTTCTCTCTCCATTGCTTCCACATTTAGAGCATTCTCCCCACTCTCCCCACTCCGAGTAAATGATCCAGTTTGATTTAGCTAGAAAATATAAGGGTAACAGATATCAGTCATTGAGCAGGAGAGGTCTGTCACAGTGATCCACTGGTATTGTTTGTGTCAACAATAATATAGCTGTTCAAGACAAATGGTCACCTTGTGCTGTCATTTCTAGGAAATCTAGTGACTGTCATGACCAATCCTCTCCATTTTTTTCTTTCCGAAGTTGCATCCCTTAATTCCTCCAGGCTCATTTCAGTTTTTTCATGTATCACATTCATCCATTTTTTTTGGCACCTTCTTTTCTTCCTTCCTCCTCCACATGCCAGCATCATTTCCTTTTCCATTCCATTTGATCGCATGACATGTCCGAAAAACCCCAGCTTCCTTCTCAACGCTGTTTGTTGTAACGTCTCATTGTTCTCAACTCCAATCTTCCGGCGCACCTCTTCGTTTATCTTCTTCTCCGTCCATGATATTCTCTGCATCTTCCTCCATATCCACATTTTGCATGCGTTGATCTTCTTCTCCATGTTCTTTGTCATTGTCCATGTCTCACAGCCATATAGTACTTTAGGAAGAGCATTGTTCTCACTAATCTTTTTTTGTGTCTATGCTCACATGTTTGTCTTTCCAGATCTTTTCCAGTCCGTTCATTGCAGGTTTCCCTATCGCCACCCTTCTCTTTATTTCCGAGTCACAGTTTCCCTCTTTTTCTATTAATGATCCCAGGAACGTTTATTCCCTCTCTGTCTATCTCGAAACTGTCCCAATCAGCTGCTGTCATTATCTTTGTCTTCTTTAAGTGGAAGTATAGGCCTGTCTTCTCACTTTCTCTCTTCAGTCTTCTTATCAATTTTCAAGATCTGCTTTCTTCCCCGCCAGTAGTGTTGTGTCATCCGCATATCTTAGATTATTCAATGTCCTTCCTGCTATCTTTACTCCTTCAGTTGCCTCTTCCATTTCTGCCCTCCTCATTATCCTTTCTGCATACAGGTTGAAAAGAAATGGGGACAGGATGCACCCTTGCCTCACCCCTTTCTTGATTTCAAATTTGTCTGTGTCTCCAAATTCTGTTCTTAGCACCGCCTCCTGGTCTTTGTACAATCCCTTTAGTAGTTGTATCAAGTGTTTTGGTATTCCCATTTCTATTAGAGTTTTCCACATCAGTTCATGGTACATATGCGTATTTTTTGTTCATATTCCCTTTGCCTTTCCATTATCCACCTCATGTTGGCAATATCATCTCGCATTCCCCGGGATTTCCTAAATCCTGCCTGATTGTCCGGAAGCTCTCTCTCAATTGTGTTCTCCATTCTTTCACGAATTATTTTGAGTTGTATTTTACTTGTGTGTGATATCAATGCTATTGTCCTGCAATCTGCACACTCTCTTGGGTCTCCTTTCTTAAATAAAGGGATAAATATTGATCTCTTCCATTCCTCTGGCCACTCTCCGGTTTTCCATATGCTATTGAATTTTTTTTTATTGTCTTTATCATTGCGTCACCTCCCACTTTTATCAGTTCTATGGGTATTCCATCCTGACCTGGCGCTTTGTTGTCCTTCAGTTGTTTGATTGCCCATTCCACCTCTGCTTCCATAACCACCGGTTCCTTTTCGTGTTCGGTTATATCGTTTTGCTCTATTTTTACTCTCTTGTCTTCGCTGTACAGCTCCTCCGTGTAGTCCTTCCATCTTTTCTTTATCCCCTCTTCATCACCAATTACGTTTCCATCTCCTGACTTCAGTGAGCCCATTCTACATGTAAATTTTCTCATTATTTCACTTCTGAGAACATTTCTTTCGTTCTCCCTTTCTTTCCTTCTTCCTCCATTTCCCTGCACATTTCATTTAAATGTTTTTCTTTATCTTTCCGTGCTTGCTTTTGGAACACACTGTTCATTTTTCTTACTTTATCTTTGTTTCTTGTGCTTTTTCAGCTTTCCTTTCTCCTTCTATACTAACAGCTTCTAGCAATAGCCATGGTGTTGTTGTGAATTTCTTCTTCTTCGGGATGTGTTTCTCCGCAACTTCCAATATCATTCCTTTCATCTTCTCCCACAGGTTGTTTGTGTCCTCCTCTACCGCCATCACATCCCTCTCCAGTACTTCGAACCTATTCTTTATTTCCATCCTGTATTCCGGTGTGATGCCTTTGCAGTCGTATGTGGTCATTCTTTCTCCTTTTTAATTTCTTCAGTTTCATTTGTAATGTTACCATTAATAGTTCATGATCAGTTCCACAATCCGCTCCTGGTTTCGTTCTTACACCTCTTATTGTGCTTTTCCAACTCTTATTCATCAATATGTAGTCAATCTGGTTCCTGTATTTTCCCATCTGGTGACGTCCATGTGTATAGTCTTCTTTTCGGTTGTTCGAACTATGTGTTCATAATTCTCACGTTGTTACCTTCACAGAACTCTATCAGTCTTTCACCTGCATCATTTTACTCCCCTTGGCCATAGTTGCCCATCGTGTCCCCTTCTCCTCCCGTGCGCTTTCCCACTTTCGCATTAAAGTCTCCTAAGACCATTAATACATCTCCTTTTGCAGTTCTGTCCATTACGCTCTGTAACTCAGTGTAAAATCTTTCATGTTCCTCTTCTGGTGCTGTTGATGTTGGAGCATACACCTGTACAATCGTGGTGTTTACCTTTTCTCCCCGGAATCTTACACTAAATATTCTATAGCTCAGTGTCATATCCCATTATTGAATTTGTATTTTTCTTGTCACACATGATTGCAATCCCATTTCTTCCTCTTTGTTTTTGGTCTGACATTATTATCCTGTATCCATTCCAATTAAAGTGTCCTTGACCTTACCATCTTGTCTCACATAATCCTATTATTGCTATGTCTAGTCGTTTCATTTCTTCCCGTATGATATTCATCTTCCCATTCTGCATACTTTTCACGTTCCAAGTGGCTACCCTCATCCTCTGTTTACAGCTCAGGTTAAGTTTTTGCCTTCTGATGCAATCCACCACTGGACATCCTTTCGGCTTTGGGCCTGTTGTTTCATTAGATCCGATGGCTCTCGACTCACCGTCTCGCTCTTCCCCAGTAACTGTTGAGTTGCACTCCGGCCTGGGAGTCTCGCCATCTGCAACTATCGCTTGTTCGATATTAATCATTGCAGTTTTCTTGGCACATTGACAAGGGTGGTTTGCTTCCCTGGGTGTTTTTATTGAGACACCATCTCCTTGCGTTGATGACTTCGACCATCCGTCCTTCAAGATCTTCTCCCCTGGGACTCGCATATACCGGCGAGGGCTCGGTCGTCCACCACACACTGCTTCCAACAGGGGTACCACGGGTAGGTGGTGTGGTGGGCAATTGAGCAACAGAGGCTTTATGAGACGCATGTTGCCCCATTTTACAAATGGTCATTCTAATTAAATCTTCAGTTCTTTTGGCACATTATTGCAGCTTATGTAATCACACAAAAATGTAATTAAGACTTCTTTAAAGATAATCTAAACCGCAGTTAGCTTTAGTTTATTTCTAGCAAATAATCATTCACAAGTTTCTGAACACTTAAAAGGCATATGATGGCATACTCAACTATTTTTTTTTGGTGGTACAGGCTTGGCATATCCCGGAACAGTTAAGGACACTGAAGAAATACAATAATGCACAAATTTACCAATGATAAGTAAAGGATACTATTCTCAGCAATGCTCTGTATAGTTAATCAATGTGCATTATGCGCCAATGTGAACAAAGCATCCTACGCTTTTTCAGTACCTATCTTTGCCTAGAGTTGGTCAGTTAACCGGTATCGCATCAATTGATCCCACATCAGTTGATCCCCCATCAGTTGATCCCCGTCAGTTGATCCCCCATCAATAGATCCCCTAGTCAATTGATCCCCTGCCTATTCGTCCTAACTGAATCTGTAGGCTGCGCGTCACAGACTTGTAGCTGAGACCATTGGTAAACAAGCGATTGATTTTACAGATTTGGAAAATGACAAAGCAATGCCCAGGGTTCATGTCACTCATCCAAGCTTCATGTCTTTCGTCCAGGTTTTGTGTCCCTCATCCAGGACGGACTATATAAGAATCTGTTTCGCCACAGACTTTTAGTAAACAAAGACTGATTTTACAGATTTGGAAAAATAACAAAGTAATACCCAGGACGGTATGGATCATCAGGCAACGAAAGATATCGCTTGCTTGAGGCTCATGTCTACCGTGCTGTAAACGCTGACGGCCGGTCGGAGATTCTGTTATATCTCCGGGCAATGGCTCACTTATCCCATGCATAGACACTCATGCTTAGGACTTTTATGCTCATAAATTAATCATATTATGACTCTCAATTACGCTTTTGTAACTTCTTAACATTTTAAAATTTTGTGCTGTTATATCGTTCTTTTAATAAATGGAGAAGGTCATAAGTGGAACATGAATGTTGTATCAATTGGGCTGGGTTCAATAGGTAGAGGATCAATTGACGAGGTGATCAACTGACGGGGGATCAAAAGATGTAGAACCAGTTTGGCGAATTTGGTATTTGCTTTGTTACATTAGCATTGCCTGTCAGGAATTTCCTGGAAGAGGCGTAATAATAAATAACAATAGTCAAAATAAACGTTAAGCGATTTGAAGCGAAAAACTATTATGGGACCCACAAGTGGCATTGCGGCTTATACAACTTAGTAAAATTCTACCATACTTCACTGTACTATACATTGCAGGCTCCTTTTGGAGCCACTTGAATGTGCCACACATATTTGACAAATGAGAAATTGAAGACAGCATCATTTGCAAAATGTTTTAGCCACATTTTGGTGAAACCCGAAGACAGATGAATTTACATTTAATAGTAAAATCATCCAGCCAGAACTTATATACCAAAAATATTCTCATTATTTGCAATTATTACAAAATTAATTTCCTAACATGTTGTTCCTATAAGATGCTCATGAGCAATAGAACAACTAATCCTGCTAACAAATACTCACCCAAAGAAAGACATTCAGATAATATTATAACAGGATAATAATGTGACTAGAAATATTTAAACTCACTAACCAAATTCTGAAGGTCCACGTCCTAACACTGGAGAAGAATAAATGACAGTTTGAAATTTGTAGACCAATGCAAAGTTAAACAACACATACTCAAGAACATTAATTCTTAAATACAGAAATCCACATAGATGAATTTCATTGTTCAATGTAATTTCTAATTAGAAACTTTCATGGTAGACCTACACATATAATATAATATTATATGCTCATTATAATCTTCGAGACTCAGCAGAGTCTTGCCCCCAAAATATCTGGTGGAAATATTCTTTGGTCCTAATCAGATTCCTCCCAAAGTCCACTTTGTTACTCCAAAAGATTTGACCTTTTGGATCCCTGTTCTAGAACTGCTATGGCTTAGTCGTGATCCTTTGCTTCAATTCTCTGGAACTCGCGTTCTCCTTCGGTTAGCTCTAAAATTCAATTCTGGTAGTCTTGCATACTCTTTCTGGCAGCACTTCTGAACGGTTCACCCTACTAGAGACGTTGTACACATGCAAAAATACATTAAAACAAACAATAGTGTCAAGCCACAAAATTGCCATCTATATGTCCATTTTCTCAACTCCTGGATCTGCAGCACACCTACAACCAGTCCACTCTGACAGAGACCTCTACCAATCCCTCCCCCGTGGAATGAGAGAAAAAACCTCACTCGGGCCAGTCGCATTAATTTTCAGATTGCAGACTGCTATATAAATGGAAGTCAAAACCCCATTTAATGTACAAAACGCTACACCAACCAGTTTCCCACTTCTGGCAACCACGGAAGATCCTCCCCACTAGCAGACCCCGCTGCTCCATAACAAAAGTTAAAATCTGTCCTTATTACCCAGGGTGACCGGACAATTCGGCGCCGGATAATTCGGCGAAGGGACAATTCGGCGACAGACAATTCTGTGCCGGATGAGTTTGTAAGTGTATTTAGACCAGATATTGGTATGTAGTAAATGACATTTTTAAAATATTCAAAATGGGAGCAAAATAATATTCTCCATTATACCCAGCACATGTTTAGTTATTGTAGTCATAGTCAACACATAGTGACCGTGTCACCTTCTAACTAGAGTAGTCCTCCACTGTAGAGAAAACTAAAGATTATTACAAATTACATCGATTTCGGTTTCTGACTCACATAGTATTTACTAATGGCAGTATCTAGAAGTTGATAAATCCATGTCTTAATATTACTGTACTCTTTAATCGCAATCACTCAAAGTCAGTATTTTAGGGCTGTTGCTTTCACCAGTCGCTATAATAACCAGACACGTGCTGGATAATATGGAGAATACTATTTTGCTCCCACTTTGAATAATTTAAAAATGCCAGTTACTTCAAACCGAAATCTGGTTTAAATACACTTAAAAACTCATCCAGCGCCGAATTGTCTGGTGCCGAATCGTCCGGCGCTGAATTGTCCGGGAACCATTCCCCAGACATATCATCATTCAAGGTCATCAGACTGATTACATGTGGTGGTCTTACCTAAAACAACAACTGTTTTTTGGATGAATGAGTTTTTCAGTTGCTGGACCAAGATTATGGAACTCGCCCTGTATCTGTTTGTTCTGCTCAGTCGCTGATGTCATTTCATTAATAGCTAACTCATATAACTTAACCTCATTCAACTTGTTTATCCCCCACAGACAGGCTCCACAGACTCTGTCTAGCAGTGACATGGTGGCCAATTAGTTGGAGCGGTCGGCCCGTAACACTCAGAGTGCGCTGAGAGAGCGGGTTCAACTCTCGTCCGAGGCGTCACTGTGTAGGGACTTCAAGCAAGTCATAAGCACACAATTGCTCTGCATTCTAAAGAGATGCGTGTGCGTTTTCGTGCACGACTTGTTGTGTTATAGCGTGTTATAATTGCCGAGTTGTATTGTATTGCTGCATTGTAGCAAAGCGAAGTTCTGGGTGTTGACCTGATTATGTCTTGGTTCTGATGTGCCATTGGTAAGGGGAAGATGAGGAGTTGGGAAACGATTTCTGAGAGACCAGTGTTTCAGTTCTGAGTGAAAGACTTGTGGAGAGCTAAAAGGGACAAGGTTCTGAGTTTAACAGTTGGCATGTATCATTTGCATCAAAAAGGCCAAAGGTCGCCGTGACTGCATGGACACGGCCGTCACTAAACAGAGTTACGCTATAGCCGTCTCAGATGACAAAGCTAACAGATCTATCCAATACTACCTCTTAGGCAATGCCAAAATAAATCTGTAATGGTCTATCAGAAACTTGGGCCTTCGTCCCAAACTGTCCCACAGATTGTTGCCACAGATGGTGTTTGCACATTGAAGCACCCATGGCCCGTGCGTGTTGTGCAGCAGCGCAAACACCTACTTCTTTAGAAAACATCAGGCTTTAGGCTATGATATTTTCCCCAGATGACATAAACAGATGTTGGCAGTGCATGGTAGCAGTTCAAGTTCTCTGAGCTGCTCAAATTGACACAGCATGACCTACCTAAACATCACAATCACTGTCATAATACTTAGCCGATTTGTGTTACTCAACCACGAAACATAACAACAAAAATCATTATAATAAAACCAAAGACCATTAAACCCAATTTTGGACTTTCATAAGTTGTATGAACTTGATAAA
This sequence comes from Bimastos eiseni, assembly GCA_959347315.1. Lineage (NCBI taxonomy): Eukaryota > Metazoa > Annelida > Clitellata > Crassiclitellata > Lumbricidae > Bimastos > Bimastos eiseni. The sequence goes on from OY365809.1 coordinate 10,823,781, forward strand.
ACCTAGCTCTTGATATTGTGATAGTGGTAGGCTAACAAATCTTACTATCAATGATCGTCATGAAGGTGATGCTTGATGAGCCAGAGACAGCTTTCCAGCCCAGTAATATAGCCGATGGACTTGATTGTCTGACGTCAGAAATTTGAAATGAGAATGGCTTTAACTTTTCAGCCGTCTTTGGACGGAAATCCTCACAGAAGTATGCTCCCATATCGTCTGTTTGAGAGTGATCCAATTAAAAATGAAAAACGAAGTATAGAATAGATCTATAGACATGTACAAGCATTTATTTTGCTGTTGCATTTATTTTGAATGTAGCAAAAGGATTCTGATTTCAAGGGCGCTGCAAAAAATTAGTTCACTCATAACTTCGAAATGATTGCTTGGTAAGCATAACAGTCTGTGCACCATAAAAATAGAAGCTTTATTTCACTTGGTCTCATTTTTCATCTTCAATGCCATCTTGACCAGAGACTTATCCATATATAAGCTTAGCATTTTGCCAACAATATCATTTTATACTTGACTATACCATTTTCGCCATCATTTAACTAGCCTGTGAGTACACTGAATAACATGAGGCTTTGAACATACTCTGAGAGTGCACTCAGCCAGGTCATGAGTGGTCTACGTGTGTGAAACACAGCTATTCAAAACTTAACTGTGTAGGCTATAAAAAGTAAATTCTTTTCAAAGACATTTTGCAGCATGTGTGTGAAGACAATATACTCAGGATTTATGACATTGTATCTTTTTCGATCCATAACAAAGGAAATAATACAGATAAATCATGGCACATTAAGAGCATTGCAAGGAGCCCTAACAAGGTACCACTTTACTATAATACAGAACTGATTGATATCAAAACACCAAAACAGTTCTGTGGAAGGTTCTTCAGAATTATGCAATACTTACTGAAGAAAAAAACCCAGAATAAAGCAGAGTGAAAAAAGCAAAGAAAATTTTGAGATACTTTGTCCAAAGCCTTGAATGACAAGCGTATGGTCTGGCTCGACACGAATTCGATTCATTTTAGAATCATCGTGATGCTCCACTTTGACTTCTTCAGCAGAGAAAACAGCAAACCCTGCAGAGGACTGCCTTCTGAATCTGAACCAGGTCTTGGCATTCAAAGACTGACGATTGCCTTCACCGCTACAATGATATTGCAACAAACACAGCTATAGACATCAAAAAGGTAGAAGGCCTTTAAGCAACTTCTGTTTTCGCCAAATCACAGAGAATTCAGCAAAATTTCAGCTGCAGTAGATGTGTTTATGTATTGCATTTTTTCGAGGTACATAGGATCCCTCAGGCACTAGAACATTATTTAAGAATAATATAAAGTCGTCTGTATTATTATTAGACATTTATGATGAGTGTAAGGTCACAAAAATATGTGAATCACAGGCACGGCTAGTCAGTCTCCGGGGAGGAGGGGAAACAACAATTAGATATTCAAATTCTTTATAGCCAATGAGAAATAATGAGTGTTGAGACGTTTATGTATGTATGTATAATTGTACATATACATGTATGTATGCATGTAGTGGCAATGGCAGGATTTTTATTGAGTATGCATCACAGGCAGGAGATCACAGGCAGGCTGAGGCCACGGGACTGAGTGAGCAATCTGAATGAGGGGCAAAGCAAAGATATCGTGTAGCGCTTCCAATGGCAAATATTGACCACAGCAGACAAGGGGAAGGATGAAACAAAAGAATTAAGTTCTCTTGTTGACTGTGTTAAATTGCCAAGTTATTCCTTAAACCATGCTTCTGGAGGGTAGTGTTGATATAAGCAATTAAGCCTACATATTTTATCATACCTTACTTATAGTAAGAATCTGAAAAACTTCACAAAACTTTTATGTGATGCAACAGGAATTAACTGCTTGCTCACTACTCATAAATTCTCAAACGAAGAGCTGGAGAGACAACCATGGGCACAAATTATTTGGCAACTCAGTAAAAAAGGAATGGGTGGCCAGTCCTCTCTCTTGCCATCTGATATTCCCACTGACTCGATTTATGGCCAAGAAAACTTTTCTCCGTGGATTTGAACCGCCATATTCTACACTGACAATCCATGCAGCATGCCAACCGCAGGACAACAGTGCACATGTTCTGGCTGATTGTAAGGACGTTGCCCATTGACTCCAATCAAAACAATTTCCATCTCACTCATCTAATCACTGACTTTGTAAATAGCCCACTGAAAGAATGAAAGTCTCACTGGGCTAAATTCTGGTAGCTGGCTTCTGGTTTCTTCCCTATCCAGGGCCGTACCGAGCCATAATTGCGCCCTGTGCCTAACATCAATCTGCCACACCCACATTTTTAAAATAGTGCATTTTATGGAATAATAAGTTATTCCATCCTGAAATTTGTGCCCTTTCCACCTTAGCACCCTGGGCCACAGCCCCACTGGCCCCCTCGGTACGGCCCTGAACCTATCTGCTTGTCTCTGGCTCATCTTATAGGTTCTACCAGTTCTTCAAGATGCCCATCTTATCTCCGATCCTTGTGAAGGTCAGTGTCAACCACTCCTGATCACAGAGGCTTGTTATTTGCTTGGCTAGATTAGATCATTCACTACCCAGTACAAAAGTATTGCCATTGTTGCCCTGTATTCTGAGTCCTTCTCTTAAAGTTAAAAGTGACCTAATCAGTCTGAAATATGCCTTCTTCTAAAAGTGCTTTAAGTCTTTATTGTTTGATCATTGAACCTCCCTGCTTTGGTTGGGAGTGCTGCTCGCAAGTTTTTTCTCTGAGGTCACACCTATAAGCTTTTACTTTTAAAGTTATGTTCGGGTCTTTTCTGTATTCATGCTCTAACTAATCTCTAGCTCATCTTCATGCATCTCTGGCCTGTGCTCTGGTCTCAACCGCCTCCCAAAATCATTATTTATGCCTTATCTTCTGTGATATATAATAACACAACAGAAGTCTGCATATTAAATTAGATGAGACAGATCCTTTGGAAACTGCTTGTGCAATATGCTTACCAGAAGCGACATGGCACTTTCACAGTATCTCCTGATTCTGCTAAAATCCCTGTAATTGCGTTATCAGCATTGAAATCATCTACGCAATTCTCGGCTGATCGTTTTTTACGGATTGATGTTTCATCAGCCTTTTTCTCTGGGACCGCCAATGAAGCATCGTTGTTCTGATCAGAAGTATACCGTCGTCTCAAGGCTATAAGATCATTAAATGAAGCAGTTAAAACTGGTGGATAGAGTGGTCCACATCTCAGCATAACTGGCAACTGTGCCCAAAAAGTCATACTAGCCTTTTGCACTCTGCATTGATAGCTCTCGTCAAAAAGAAACAGAATGTGAATACACACTAGTTTATGAAGTACAGTCATGATCTAATACTCATTTGGAAAATAATACAAAGAACGTGCTAGTTGCATTTAAAGTGTGTAACCTACATTCTAAACCCAGCCTTATGCTATGTATAGTTGTATACCAAATACAAAATTCTCCATCTCTAAATAAAACCTTGTCTAGTTGTTTAATAAACCTTTGAGGTTAACTATTTTCATGATTTTAAAAGTAAGCGTAATTTTATTTACCACTTTGCATGAGGTCTGTCGCTTTTTCATCCAACAAGTCAATATCTTTAAAAACAAATATTGATCAATTCATGAAGTCTTGATAAATTGTGACAAAACAACAAATTATTTTCAAAGCTTAAATTATCAGCTAGTACCAACATCAGTACTGAAAACACGCTCCTCACCCTAACCCTACAAGGCAGCTATGGGTAGGATATGATGGCAACTTCAGCCTTCTTAGCATCAGTACACGTGGGCAGGTGGCAGGTCTCTCCCTTGCAACTTTTCTTCTCAAGGCATATTGTCAGTGTACGGCCAGTGTACTCATCTTTGAACTGACTTGGCTAGGGGACTCAAGTGGGATAAGAAATATAAAATGTTTATCTTATACCTTTCACCTAACAGTCTGGCAACTAATCATACACATGTGCCTAAATATAGCACATAATCACAGGAAGAAACTTATCATTCATTCATTTTAATGTTTGCATAGTGCCGCATCAAGAAATCTACTTACAACTTGTAAAACAAAAAGTGTTCGACTCCTAGGCAGTATGCTTATTATTACAAGCCTAGACACTTAGCAATATCTACTCTATTCACCAAAAAAGCTAGACCAAATGACATTTTAAAATTTGCATAATTTTCATAACCACAGTAAGCATGAGATGACAGTGATTATGTTGATTATATTACAAATTTCAGGATCCAGGAAAAAAGTGTGTGTGTGTATTATAATATATTAAAATGCTTGCACTCTCTTAAGCACAGTACCTAATACATCACTCTTGTGGGTCCACTGTTCCACATATCCTTTATCATCAGTAACCTCAAGATATACTTCAAATTCCGCATCTGAATCTGCAACTACAGCAAAAACACTTTATTATCTGACAGAGGTAAGAGACTTAATTCCTAGAATCTTTAACCAGGGCCGTACCGAGCTATAATTGTGCCTGCACGTAGCATCAATTTGGTGCCCCCACATTTTGAAAATAGTGCATTTTATGGAACAATAAGCTATTCCATCCTGAAATTTGCGCCCTTTCCACAGTTGCGCCCGGGGCCTAGGCCCTGCTGGCAACTCCCTCGGTACGGCCCTGTTTTTAACTAACTTGAACTATTGACCAGATTGGGCAGTGTAGTACTATAGAATTATTGGGATCAGTTGCATTCTCATTGGTCTAAAGGACCAACTGTGTGTTTTATTACTCATATCTGAAAAAGGGCCAAGTCATATATCTAAAAAAATTTCTCACATAAGTAGGAATAGGACCATCTGCAAATACTGATAATTAATGCGACCGAAACTGTGAAGTTACATTACTGAATCTAAGAATTCAGTCTGTCAAATGTCAACTATCAGAAAATAACCTCTGGTCATCTTTAATTAGTGATTAAATTATCAACAATTAAATTCTGTGAAACCTTGACAAATCTTACAATAACAGTCAGAGAACTTAAAATTTCACTGTGCTCACTAGACTAAGCTTTCTAGTACTTACTAAGTAAGCCTAGGCTTACAAGAACTTACAAGCACGTTCAATATAGGATCTCCTCTATTGTCTGGCACTGTGTTGTGGGCAATGCGCCTGTCTATCTTAGGGATCTGTTCACCTTAACTTCGGCTTCTTCCCGTCGCTGATCTCTTCGCTCGACCTCTGGAGGCGACTTTGTGGTTCCACATGCACATACTGCAACCAGGCAAAATAGAGCTTTCGAAATGGTGGGTCTCCGTGTTTGGAACAACCTCCCATCTGATCTGCAATCTCTCCCGCACGACCTGTCTGGCTCTTTCTATAAACATCTCAAGACTTTCTTTTTTTGACCGGGCCTGGGTCGGGAGCACCTCTGAATAGTCATCTTGAAGAGGCGCTATATAAATTGCATTGATTGATTGATTGTAGTAGTACACTGAAACATGAGCAAGCACTGTACCTGTTATTTTAAACTCACATGCATCTGCAACAATTACGAAATTTGGAAAGAACCTCAGTACCAGAGGCAAAAATTATTCATTCAAAACCGATGAAAAAGTATGCACACCTATCGTGAAATATTACTCACGGTCCGGTTCCATTCTGCTGCCACAAAGTAGCACACCTCACAAATTTGAGTTGACTACCATTTTACAACACCTCTGACTCGACGCAGCGCTCGTAAATTAGCTGGTATCCCGCTCTTGGCTCTCGAGTGGCGCTTTAGAAGTTTGGAGACTAAGATTACGACAATCGTCGATAGTGCTTATTAGGCGAAGATCGACAGTTTATTTCAAACGCAAAAATCGACTAGTTTGGGTAGACTACTTACCATTGTGGCTCACGGTGCTCAAGAGTAGCGCAAGCAGCAGCTGCACACACAGAACAAGATTTTGATCAAAATTAAACGCCATAAATTATATCTGGAGTATTTTAAACATTCAAATAGTGTCATGCGTAAAACCCGATAACATTCACCGTTGAAAGACAACTCTGACATGACGTAATTGTTGATTCGACGCGTGAAGTAAGTTGCTGACTGACGCGAGCTTCGATCAGTGGAGCCGTGCTTATAAAAATAATGCTTGAAGTCTTGCGCTGGCTTCCTATCAAAGTTTTCTCCTAAAAATGACACTTAACCTAACTGTTTCTGTAACGCACCTTTCAGTAAGACTCTGTTTTATTAAGGCGCGATATAAGTGTTAGTTGTATTGTATTGTATTGCATATCTCTCTGCTATTTTGCGAAAGCCGTTATGTAGAACTTCATCTCGTTCCATACGCTCTGTGGATCGTCTAAATATCTTTGTTCCTAGGACTAAGACTGCCTTTCCCACAATAGGGCCAATACCGGGCGTAAGCTGGTGTGGGTTCATCTGCCTGTAATGAACCTTGGTCCTTGCTTACCAGCTAGTTTTTTGCAATGCCTACTTACTCACCTCGTCATTTGTTTGAGTCATTGTCTCTGTAGTGTCTAACATAATACAGATTCTTTGAGTATAGATAAAAGAGATAAGAGTGGAGTATCTTCTGTCCAGTCTTGTCTTCGCTAGAAAAGTTTATTCGTCTGAAGTATGGTATGTTTGAATTATAGTTTTTAGCCACCCAAATTAGTAACCGATTGGTTAAATCACTGCTGCGATTGCGGCTGCCAAAAGTGGCAAAAATCGAAGTTTTGTATGAAGGATTAGGTATGACTCACGGTTGTCGCTCGTGTGTGTGGTCGAAGAGTGTGGCTTGTTCAAACTGAATGACTATTAAGATGAACGTCAGGTGCTAATTTGTGAGTATTTATTGCCAGTAACATAATGAAAATATATGTGTGTAATTAGACCAGTCATTCAAAAATTGCTGAAAGCAACCTACATATTTGTCGCTTTTAGCGTATTTGATGAATAAGATATTCAATATAGGAGACGCCTGAAAACTTTTTAAAATGTGAGTAAGCAATTAAAATAGATTAAGAGGTCTGTATGTTTCTTGGTAAGATAGCGTTAAATTAATGCAAGACTAATGGAAGTATAAGTCTCGAGATCTTGTATTTATTCAGGCTTCTGGAGTGCACGTTGAGGATGAGTGCAAGGTGGCTTTCCAGGATGTGAAGCTTGGACACAAGTACAGATATGTTGTGTATAGCTTGACTGATGACTTAAAAAGCATCCATGTGATAAAGCGAGCAGAACCTGGTGAGTGACCAATTGTTAACCAGTGCTGGCTCTATAAAATCTGAAACTTGTTAATATAGACCAATTTTATCTTAATGTTGACTCAAGGTCAAAGTCTGTGGGCTAGAATGAATAGTCAACATCATTACGTATGATTTTCGTTCAATCGTAAGCATGCCAAAGCAATTTATTGCCTGGAACCTCCTGAGCAAAGTAATATCAGGTCCTCCAGTTGGTCCAAATAAGGATCCAAAAACAGCAGAAAGAGGACGCTCCATCACATGATGGCAGAAAGCCATCCAGGCTAATTCTTGCTCAATCATATTTTTTTAAGCAAAAAGCATTTCCCAACGTAGCAAAGAATAATTAATAACTAATAATAATGTGTATTTTACTGCATTTTGATATTTTTAAAACCAGTGTACAACCCAATAGTTCAACACCAAGGGAGTAATAATCTCCAATTGACTGTGGTATAATGAGAAGAATGTTCGGTCTACCTCTAGAAATGCTCCAATTTGCTTCAAATTTGGACCATATCTTACTTTTGTGATGTAGAACAGGTTAAAACTTGTGTAGACTAGTTATTGTATCGTGGACCACCATAATATATATATATATATACACACACAAACATATTTATTAAAAAAATTTATATAGCATCCCTTCAAGGTTTCTATAATTATAATTCTTTTCCAATAAATGAAAACACAAGAAGACTCAGAGCGATATATATGCTGCGATGATGAAAATACTATTTAAAGGTATTTTGAGTGTAAGTATAAATACTTGATCACAAAAGTATTTAAAATGCAAGTTGAAATATATTTTCACACTAGTATTTTATATACAAGTACAATGTACTTGTTTGGGAAAAGTATTTGACATACTTAGTACAACTACCTTGAGCCAAAGTGTATCACAAATAGGCACCCTTGTAACAGCATGGTTGAGTTATGCCACCATATAGATATTCATTGTTATTAACCAAGGCGAGGTGTATGAAACAGAAACTAACATTCTCAATTATAGTAACTTGAACACCAGCAAGACATTTAACCAGTTCTTTTCTCCAGGTACATGTATACATACATGATCATACATGCAGACATACAAGCATGCTTGCACACATACTGTATATGCAGACATATCAAGTATAGTTTTTAGCTCTTCTTGCCTTGCAACTGACTTGATTTGCTAGAAAATGATATTAATACAAACGAATGTGCAAACTGTTTCCTCCTGACTCTCAACCATGTTGGATCCATTGTCTTAGATTCATTGTCTGTGAATCTGAAGGTGATGTTTGTGTGGACAAGGTCAAAGTCTTAATGAATAGTCAACATCATTATGTATGATATCCATTCAATCGTAAGCATGCCAAAGCAACTGCTTGTCTCGCAATGTCATATGTGATTCATTGACCCTTGACTCCAGTATAGCTCTTTTCAGGCAACTCCAAACATCTGCTGTGGTGCCCATTACCGGCTGTCTGACAAGTTGTTGACAAAATGTTAATAAGAAATGTCATATTTATCAGCAGGCATCTTTCTCATTGCTTTGCAGCACATAACAGTAGTTGATTGTGGCAAACCATGTAGTGTCGCTATACAATTTGGTTCATCAGAAGTGCACAGTGGTCTAACTTCTTCTGCAAGTTATAGTTTATGATTAGTTCATCAACTCCTTGTCTTGGGTTGACTGTAAACAGTTAAATTTGACTCCTGTAGTAACTTGTCATCATTCGTTCATGCTATGTTTTTAATCATACTGCAGATTATAAGTTGTGGAATTAAACGAAAATTATTATTATAAGAATTATTGATCTCATTGTCTTTCTTTTGTGTAGCTAAAACTAGAACTGTTCTTGGTGAATGAACTCTTTTGGTCACTGAACCTGTATTTTAGAATTCTCTTCCTGTATTTATTCATTGTGCTCAGTCACTTCTGTCAATTTGTTCACTGTTCAGACTAGTATTTTAAAACTGCTTTCCCACCTTTCTCTTAGTAGACTAATGGTTTGAATGTGGCTTGGTTTTGGATACCAATGGTTAATGCCATGTGCATTAGATAACAGTACTATACAACTTACAAGTATAGAACTTTGCTGGTTAACCATAATAGCCTCATGTATGGACTGGGTTTTTATGAGTTGCAATGAGCAACTAAATGTTTACATTTTTTATGTATTCCATAATTAGCATTCTTTCTCATTAGGCACAATCATTGGTTCGAATCTTAACCTGTTGATGTGTTTGATAAGATGTGGAGTACAAAGACTTCCTGGCTGACATGACAGAAGCAGAAACTCTGGGGCAGTGTAGATATGCAATATATGATGTTGAATACCAGACCAAAGATGGCCAGCCACGGAATAAACTCGTCTTCTTCATGTGGTAAGCAAATCGCCTTAGAAATGTTTTTCTTCAGTCTGTTTTGTCAAGCTAGTGTAATTTTACTCAGAAAGAGTTTTCAGATGATAATGTAAGATGGTTGTCATTTGTTGACCTAAAGCAAGCCACCTAACCTTGCTGTAAATGAGTGAATACCTGCTCGTGGTAGCTTGAACAGTGAAGAAACAGTATTTTGAGAATTTAAGTGCAGAATGGATGTGTATCATATTCTCAGTACAGCAAAAATACAACTGTTATTTAATGGCATTCTTTAATGACTAGCTGCATAGGATTTCCCATTAACAAATTAGCATACCCTCATCATTAAAAGATTAAACTGGCTTCAACACTTCTGTATAAAAATCAAGACTTGTGAGAAAAGATACAAGTAATGATAGACAAAAATATTGAAAGTCATGGACATGCTAAAGAAGGTAACTGGGCATATCAACTGTCAAGTCTTTGATATGAGACAAAAATAAGCAAGATTCGACAGTGATTGAGTTCTAGTACAACGAAGTGTTATACTGCTTGGTGCTTGTTTTTACCTATTCTTTATTCTATCTCATTCTTTGTCAATAAATGTTTATTAAGAAGTGATGCTGTTAAATAATTTATCAGCAGTTGCAGTGGTGCCTGATACATGTGCAATGCGGACATCCACAAAGGGAGTGGAACGCGGACAAATGCAGAGAAGGGAGGGGTGTAAAAAAAGTAGGATTTTTGCGGACGGCCTTCATGGACGACCCCTTAGCTGTTTTAATATGTTTTATATGTGGTTATAAAAGAATGTTTTTGATTGGTTGACTTAGGAGCCCAGAAAAGGCGATAATTAAGCAGAGGATGGTCTACGCAAGTAGCAAAGATGCTCTAAAGAAGGCCCTGGGTGAAGGCATTGGAAAAGAAGTTCAGGCCAATGACCATGGCGATTTGGCTTGGAACAGTGTGATGGAGATAATCACTCGAACGGAACGCAACTGAGTGGTCAGGACTGGTCGACTGGATGTGCCTTCCACGTAATGATCATTCCACTCACTAACTAGGAACAAACATTTGGATTTGTATGGTCTTAAGAGCATGTCTTTTCAGACTTATCCATGAGGATGATCAGCTTAAAGGCACAGTTGTACCTCGTGATGGCTTAACATTCCTTTTGAGAAATTATTTGTTCTCGCTTTACATCTATTTAAGCAGTGGACATTTTGTGTGTGCCAAATAAAGCCCTAGTCTTAAAAAGATGCCTCATTGATTATTGGTGCTAGTCCTGTTTTTGAGCAATAATTATGCTCCAATCGGTTGCATGTACTTGCCCTTGATGTATTCTGGTAAGTGTTATAACTAGTAATAGTGTTATGGTTAGGCTGAAATTGTGATACATTGCCATTCCTTATGTGATATTGAACATTTTCCAGGACAGTTAAAGAATTTTTGTAATCTGGTTTTTATACTTGTTTCAATGATGGTGCCTTTTGAAATTACATAACGACTTTCCTGTTCACCCAAGCACAGACGCCCATTCAGAGCACTGCTGATTCGAGTGGCGCTATATAAATGCTTGATTACATTACATTCCTCTGTTTGAATGACCTGGTTGTTGCAAATTATGCAAAATTGGTGCCAAAATTCCAGTTTCATTGTATATACTTTGATTGACACTGTACTGCTTAATGGCAGGATATCAGCTGAAGTTGCACTGTAAATGGTCTAGATGAGCGTTTCCCAAACTGCATTCCGCGGAACCCTAGGGTTCCATGAGGTGAGAACAAGGGTTCAGCGGAAAACCTTCAATGTGAACAAATTGTCTGTTATCGTTTTCTATATCACTTACTTTATAAAATCTATAATGTGTCCTATTTATATTGTAGGTTGTATATGTCATTGTCATCTATGTTTGTGTTCTCATTTTTCTAATCTAGGCCTAAACCTATAAATGTTTGCATTTCTCAAGCGCTTGTATGCCTACCTACCACAATGTGTTTTGTTTTGGACAGGGGTTCCACCAAAATATTTGAGATCAAAAGGGTTTCATGGCAAAAAAAGATTGGGAAACGCTGGTCTAGATAACCTATTATGATAGTTGTTTATCCTTCCAATAAAAACATTCACTTTGTAATGATGTGTGGTCGATATTTGCTGATAGTATTAATAATTCCATGACTATGTGTAGCATTCATAACCTTTCAGCCAATAAAAACCGATCTGCTTCAGAGTTTTCATTTACAGCATAGGTGCTGTGCAGTTGGTTGGCTTTATGACCAAGTAAGAATAGCAACGTTAGTACTCTGTAGGCATAATGAAGCGATAGAATGAAGTTTTTATTATAGACATAATTGATAATAAAATCAGTTGCCATTCGTGACTTGCTAATGTCGAGTGCATTTGTCAACACCACCTTGGTGCAAACATCTAGCTAATCATGAACCAACTTGCATTTTGAAAGCCAATGCCAATAACTACCTTTGTAATTGTTTTAATTTAGGACTGTTGCTATTGTTCCAAGTTTATATATTCCACTTTAGGAACAGAAGGGCAATTTTAAGCATGTGAACATTATAAATAGCAGGATCTTTGCCATAGACAGGAATACCAGTCTCATAGACATTTTTTGCACCCACTTTAGAGTTGTACCAATTAATCAGCCGGCCGATTATAGGGATATCTGCAAGATAATTGAAATTAAATTTAAAATTTTTTTTCATTTTATAATATTATTTTTAGTCTTTAAGAGCAAAATGACGACAGCAACATCATTGCGTCTGTGAAGGACAGAATTCCGTTCGCTTCCCATAGCATGAGGAACTCTGGTTTCTACTTCAGACCACCAAGTAACCATTGTGCTAGACTGCTAGAACCGTGGGAAAGTGTTTACAGCTGTAGCCAATTGTGCAGAGTGAGTCATAGTGCCTGCTTAATTACCCTGGGCACACTCATGTCATTTTAGGCCATATTGGCAAGTCATAAAAGTAGCCTGTCTGGGGAGGGAATGGCACCATTGGCATGTTAGAAGAAGGCGTCTAGTTACGTAGATTATCTTTCCTCTCCTTCATCATGCAAGGTCGACAACGGGCGATATGTGTCTAATCTGTTTTGGCTGCCTAGGATTAGTCCCCAACTACATGTATATGTCTCCTACAGAGGAAGTGTTTGCTTGTATCACAACAATAGCCAGTAGCAGTAGGTCTATCTTTTAGAACCGATCATCTTGGGAAACACAATTAAATAATCAGGTATCGGCAAACCAGTAATCGGTATCAGCATAATCGGCATTGGTACAGCTCTGACTCACTTCAACCATTCTCTACTTCGTCTATGACTCTACATGATAGGAAAAAAACAGGTTTGATAAAAGCAAAGTCAAAGTGACAACAGTGATGGTTAACAAATGACCAGCTGATTGACAAACAAGACTAAAACCTTAAAATCTGGTGCAATATTATCAAATATGTGCTCAAAGCATTGCACAGACTGTCGTCAACAAGTCAAGATGTATATACCAGAGAAGTTACTCGACAATACAGTAATCTTCACATTGTTGAAGAACAAACACCCTGAGAAAACCATGAAGATTACATTAAAGCATCAAGGGCAACTAAACCCATTGATGAGTTGATGAGTCAAGATGAGATGATTTGCATCTATGGCTTATGGATAGAAGCTGGTGACTCCTCCTGAAAGTCAAAACATTACTTTCTGCTACTGCACATAATCCCAATACATGTCTGAAACTCTATTACTGGATACTTTGAAATGGGTGTTTGATATAATTAATAGATAACAATTTAATCGATTAGGACAAAGCTCGCAAGAAAACCTGAGAACAAACAATAAACAATGTCATCAGAATATCAGTGAACTGTGCATGAATAAATGAGCGATGCCAACTAACAGGCTGGGTGTAAATACTTGTCTTATAGCCTCCTTCAGCACTAACAACTGAAGTACTCACTCCACATATTTATTCAGAACAGTGACTTACAATTCTGCACTGTTTATGACATTTGATCATTCCGTGTAATAACTTGGGAAACAGTCATCGCAATCATCGTACAGATTGTTGAGAGCTAGCCCACTGTAGAGCTGATGTGAGTGCCATAATTGAACTCAGTGACAGGCCACTTGGTCGTAAAATGTTGAAAAGTGCAGGAAAGGTTGGCAGCTCTACAAAGAAACGGTCAACTCAATAAACATTAAGTACAAATTATAACAGAGGGCAACATACTAAACTAGGAGACTTTCTGTGAACTCTGTTGCAACATTCAAGGTGAACCTAAATAAATTTGGATACTGGGACAAAGGAGGAAGATGGAAAAATGGTTCTCACACAGAAGCAATTCTCCTGAAACACTCTAAATCACCATTATGTTATTTGCTGATGTATTGATTCACTTAACAACCTAAAACAAATCCAATGCTTAGTTGTCTGTACCCATAGGGAGGAACTCATAAAATGTACGAGGTGCAACAGGAGTGGGGTTTGAATATTTTTTTTTATATATAATATATGGATGGACCCTCATGGCATTTGGTGAGAGGTATCCTGCTGCCCCGACATCTAAAATGTTTGACCTCCACAAAGCAGTGAATGTTTTTATTCCCCTACCTCACACTAACCAACTTACGCATACACGACAATTTACAATACATAAACACATTCGTAATACCAGCATATGTCAAAACGTGTGTACATAAACAGTTACGGATTCTGCAACTGCTCATTCTTTGGCTGTGCCAGTCACAAGCCTGGATAAAGGAGGAGGGTGATGCTAATGGTTTTTGCTATAACAGTGTTGTTAAAACATAGAAACTACTACTACTAAACAATTATTACTGAGCCCTATAGTATTATTGTGACCTGTGCCTTGCATGCCTTTGCAGCACTTTGGTCAGTCACCTGGAATGGATTCTATCTCGATTAAAGGCAGACTTCTATCTAAATTTGAACACTGTTTTCTTTCACTCTAAGAAGATATTTTGACGAAGTGCTAGGCAAAGGGAGTGGGAAAATGGTACAAATGCAAACCTTGTAATCCCATCTGACTAAGGGCTTTTGGATGAGGAATGTTGTACCAAGTGAGAAACGCGGACAGCAGGTGGCAGCTACGCTCAGTTAATGACGATGGCAAATCTTGTCCTCCAAAGTAACTTGTCAAAACTGGACCAGATTCTGTCATAAAATGCAAGAGAAATGCAGGGTAAAAGATCAGTGGATCAAAGTGGTTAAGAAATCAGTTCCAATCATCTGTGACCTGCCATCACAAAAGGTTTGACAATTATAATGACAATTAATAAAAACTGTAACTTTAAGATTAAACAGCAAACCAAAATTTTCAGATGATTCTATTGCAAATACACAGATTTTGTGCCAGCTTGTTTTATATATATATGATTGTCATACATAATTTAAATAGCTTTCAGTATATCAAGCAAATATTAGGAACTCGAAACCACATAGAGGTCAAAAAGATCAAGAATCTATTGGTTAGTGCATGCAAGAGGTTCATATACACTTCCTGGTATGTAAGTATCATTTGTCTGTAGATGATGTTCATATATACACTTCATGGTATGTAAGTTTCATGTAACTTCCTTGTCTGTATATGAGCTTTTCCTTCCTCACCGCACTAAAATGTCGCTTAGGCTAACTAGCTACTTTGAAATGTCTAGATACGGTAAAACTTCTTTGATGGACTGGGTAACAATTAAACATTGGTCTTTAAACCTTCAATGATGAGAGCAATGGGACACCAATACAGCTCATCATTAAAGTGGTGTGAATGTCAATATCTAAATAGACAGTGTCTCATTTAAGCTCTTATATGGTAAAAATATTAGGTACCAGTGCATATGCCAGAATAATTTATCCAACATTGTTGCAAGAACATGGTAGATAAAGTTGAGAAATAGATGCAATGCTGTATTTCATCGAGGTTAATTTTATGCAAATGAATGGTGGCTTCTTTGAAATGTCAGCCTTCAACTGCTGACCGTGTAGTCAAAACAATTTGTGCAAGTGAAATGCAGGGCATTTATAAGAAGTTTTCAGGTACATTAAATCCATAACACTTTGGTATGGTGCAAACCACATGGGAACTAATCAATTGATACACTGCTCTGTTCAAAACCAAAAAAACACTAGTAATACAAGGTGAAATTTACTCTGAAGCCAAGACGCGAGAGTCGCCTGAACATTGCTCTGTGAGGCAATGATGAATTCTGGACTGATGAGGTGAATCTGGTCATCATCGTCCCTATTCAGTCGCTCATAAAAGGCCATCAGCAGTTTCAGCTGCCACAAGTCGACTGGGCGGCAGACTTCGTTCAAGTGTGACAGGTTCTGCAAAAATAATATATGAAAGTAAAGCTAAACAACATCTAAGCAGACACTGCTGCTGATAGTAGATGAATCCAAGAGTGAACAATTATAGGTGAAATGTACTGAAGCAGATGAATGAATGAAGAGAAATGTCATCAACAATCACATTCTGATAATTTGTGTAATCTTGTACTCTGTCAAAATATAAAGATAACTATTACATTAACTTGGCAACAGATAAAGCAATAAAAAAATTGATTGTATATTCTATTATGATACACATACTTCAAGGCCCACTGTGCCTTTTGCAAGTTAATACAAATATATCTGGCACTGGATGTTTCAAAATTGTTCGTTAATATGGAATAAAGCAGCAAACATAGAGAAAGAAGAAGAGCAGTCCCTTCAGCCTGACTGAGACAGAGCCATGGTATGAAGCAACTTCATTTTCTTTGGCTCAGCATATGAGGGCAGGTGGCCAGTCCTCCCCCTCACCGTCTCATCTCAGTGCCAACAGTGTATGCTAAGTGCTCTCATTAAGCTTCATTTTAAAAGGACACATGTGGAACAGAAATCTCTACAAATTTCTGCCCTGACAGGAGTTTGAGTCCCCGACCTCTTGGTTGACATGCTAACCACTAAACGATCATGCACCCACAGTGAAAACACAAACTTAAATCATTACAAACACATACTATATTGAAAATATTGGTATCACAATACATGTGACCTTAACACAGGATAACTGGACAAAGCAGCAAACTGAAGACTTGTTTTTGAGGTTTTATGAGTAGATGCTCATTACATTACTAATATCAAAGTGAAAACCGCATCAAGACAATGCATTTGTAAAAAAACAGCAACATGTTGCCCAAACAACCTGACTCATGCCCATTTAACTTCATGTTTAGTCAATGAATAGAATGGACTCATAGCTATTGCTAGGTGCTGAGAAACTTTAGAATTTTACATTACAGTACATTGTCACTCCAGTTGCCCTTTATAAAATACTTAGACCTAACAGATACATATTCTGCAGCTTTAAAATAAGAAAATCCTTCTAGATTGCAATAGTATAGATAAAATTAATCACTGTAACAGTTTATTTAAGTAGGACAGAGTCCAAAATCAAAACTCAGCAAAAAGTAATCAGAGGTCTAACCTGATGAAGACTTGTGAGTGTAGACAGAATTTCAAGCTTTTCATGTGACACACATTCATAAAGAACTTGTGACAACATCTGTGACAGCTGCGACTCCTTTGGAACACAACACATGACTTAGCCATCAACCAAAATTGTCAGGGAGAATGGCACAAAGCTGTTGATTTAAAAATTGATTTAACAGCAGCCCTTGGTGCAAATGTAGTTGAATAGATATGGTAGAAGGGTAATCCGTGTGAATTTATGAAGCTCAGAACGCTGACAGAAATTCTGAGACTCTAGGCAGAGCAGTCACAGAATCCTGGTCCTTAGGCAGGGCAGTCACGGGTCTCTAAATTATCTTTACACTTCATGAGAAAAATGATTGCAGGCCCCTAAAATATCACCACTCCCTGGACATTTGAAACCCCTATTAGCAGACCTTAATGAAACGAAATAAAGTAGTAATAGGCTTTTTTGCCATATGACTATATCAACAGGTTTCACAACAAGTATAACAAATTGACATCTATGGCACAGGGCAGTAATCACTCCTAACTGTTGACATATGTGAGGCGGGGGGGGGGGTCAAAACTCATCACTTGTCGTTTTGGACTTTTTTTATTAAATCATATTCTACAATGCATTTGCTTCAAAATTCTTTTTACACAATTGAAATAGCTTTTATCTAACTTAAGTTATACTCGTTTGACTCTTTCATTACTATAATCTTAACAACTGAGAAAATCGAAGTCAAAGTTTCAGAATATTCATATCATCAAATATCTTAGCAACCATTGCTTGATTACTCTGCAACTCTGCTGAACAATAAAGTGCTATATTCAGCATGAGATAAAGCATGCGGCATCAAAATCTCTTTCCTACTTTGCAAATAATGGCAGGTCAGCATATGAAATTTTGGGCGTTCACCATTGAAAACATGCGTATTTTAGCAATGCAAATCTAGACACCATATGCATTAAAACTCATTTTTCTCCATTTGACTAAACATTTGAATTCCACATTTTTAATTTCAGATATTCAAAGTAGACATATTTACTTGTAACAATATACCATAAAACGATTTTCTGTGTTTTTGACCCATCTCACCTATTTGAGCTAGATGGATGAGAGGGGTTGAAATTCACATATAACAATGTTCTGACAAACTCACTTTGTTGCTTGAAGCAGTGCAGAAGAACTCAGCAAATCCAAGAACGAAAGGATCGTTGGTGAATGACTTCACTTCGGTTGTCTAAAAATCATCGAAAAGCCCTAAATTATGAGGCTAATGCGCAGTTAGAATTCCCAGACAGACAAACAACAGGATGAGCAATTTCTTTACATTTTGGCCACTCACCTTATGCTAAAATTTAAAAAGATTGATGTAAACTATATTGCCTACACAAATTTGCAAAGTTGCAGCTGCACTACATGCCTCCAAAACCTCTTTATTCTGTCTTCGATCAATGGCAATGGCATGATCATTACAGAAGTTATAAATATCATAATAGTGTCAATGTTTATTCTATGACCTTTATTACTGTCAGTAGTCGCTATGCAGAGGCTTAGTTCAGTGACTTCAGTAAATGCTGTCACTAAACAGATATTCACATCATTATAATTCTAACTCAAGTACTGACAAATGGCAACAATTATCAACCACCATTCACTCAAGCACCTCTTTGACAAAATAGGACACCACTGATTTACAGAACTGATCATTTTGTTCATCTAAAAAAGCACACACAACAAGATCTAGAAGACAAGATCCAGAAAATCCTACTCATAACTAAGGCTGTCAACGGGTACCCGCCCAAGGCTTACTACCCGGGTAATAAAATCGGTTTTCAGGTACCCAAAATTCCGTAAAACTGCGCGATTTTACCCGACCCTATGCGAAAAATATTCTGTTGGTCAATTTGGTTGACTGCCCACCGTGCCCGGGCAAAGAAATCGATTCTCGGGTGCCCGACATTCCATAAAAATGCGCAATTCCCTACATTTCCTAACACGGAGCGATGGGTATCCGGGTTGTGATTTCAACATTGTTTTTGACAGCCTTACTTATAACATAAAGTCATAGAATAGCGTGTGGCACAATGGCCGATCGGTTAGAGTGGTCAGCCCATAACGTTCAGTGTGCGCTGATCGAGCGGGTTCGACCCTTGTCCGGGGAGTCACTGTGTAGGGACCTTGAGCAAGTCCTTAGCGCACAATTGCTCTGCAGTACAACTGCAAATGCGCCGTCGAGGCGTGTGTATGCACTTCTGAGCAAAAAATGTTGGAAGAAGGGCGGTATCAAATTTCGGTAATAAATAAATAAAATTAAATAATGCATTCATGTAGTTCTGACTGGTACGTGTTGTTCTAAAGCCATCTGAAGTCTTAACCAGGCTTATTTTCAATGACCTATTTGGATGATATCTTCACCACTGCTGCCAATTTTAGTGGGTGACAAGTCAATTTAGATTCTCACATACAGACTGTGCTAGCGATGAGAATGCAATAAAATTATAAAAACGTTCAAAATTAGTACAGAACCAGCCTCCTTATGCTTTGAAGGATGCCAAAGACAAAAGAGACTCATGACATTCATGATGCTGCATTGTATCATATTCTCTGTGTTACATCGTCAGAGAATACGTTAAAAATCAACACTCAAAATATTATTGTGCTGACCTTAAGAATTTTTCCAAATGTCTGTTCTCGGCTGAGAGACTGAGCCAACAAACTCTGATAACCCTGACAAATGAAAGAAAAACATTGAAACAACAATATAAGCTACTTAAAATCACACAATTGGAATCTCACCACACCAAAGAAAGACTCAATAAACATTTCACTTGACAATAAAATGGAGTAAAACAAAGTCCAAACAAGCAATTTGCTGTGAAGAAAGAATATTAAACACGCAGAATTGATGCATTTACAGCGATATAATCGCTGGTTGAGGCCAACCTACAACAGCTAGCTTCGACCATCTAAATGGCTGACAAACTTCATAATCACAAATGATCTGCATTGCTATGCACTTTTTATACCTGAGCACCACTAAAGAGCTCCTCTCTTAGTTTAAACCTTTAACGACAAGATGCATTGGTTTCCCGTACATTTTTATATGCTCTTTGTTGAAAGATTAACCAGTCTTAAAATAATAAATTCGCAAGTATTTTGAAGTCCAGTAAATAAAATAAATCCGGATGTTTACTTAAACTTTTCTGAATATGAAAGATTTCAATCATAGGATGATCAGTGGTATTATAATTTAGTGACCTGACAATGCCAGTGACTTTATAATAAATATTTAGTTTTTATTTATAATAAATATATAGTGATTTTTCATATAGGCTAATATAGTAAAATTCAATCATCCCAGTTGATAGATACAAGTACTCTACTTAATTCTAAGTAAAGCAATACAATACGTGACTTGCTTCATTTCATGCTGGCATAGCCGCAACTTGAAACACACAGAGACAACACTCTCAGCTTAGTACGATCATTACAATGAAAATGGTCCCCAGTGACCCCCAATTGGCGTTCTATAGTTGACTATATGTAGTACATGTTCTTGTAGTGAAGGTGAAGTTTGAAGAAGTCCATCACATCAGATCAGTAGAAAAATAGATGTCACACTTCACAGGCAGACACACAACAGGACAACATACAGACCACAACAAGATGCCACACAGACCTATTGATTGTGATCAGGAATAGCATGTGGACCTGTTGAAATCGACAGCAGTTATGCCATTGCACAATATAAATCATGAAAACCACCACAATACCTTTGGATCTTTATCAAAGGATAAATAGCCCGCTCTCTGCTTAACAAATAAATATCCTGTTCCACTCAAAAGCTTCCTACAAATGAAATATTATCAATCAGTTAGCAAATGATGATGAAATGATTTGCCCAGCAGAGATAAGTTAACATCTGTGCCTTTTAGTCTGACAAAGTCTAGCAAGTTAGGCCAGCAGAAGAAGGAATGTCTAACTACACAGACAGACAGACAGACAGACGGACGGACGGACGGACAGACAGACAACAGTATGAGCAATTTCTTTACATTTTGGCCACTAATCCTACATCAATATTTAAGAAGATTGATGAAATTTTAATGCCTACATAAAATTGCAAAGTCACAGCTGCACTACTTACCTCAAAAACCTATGATCCTACTTCAGCTAGATAAAGTAGACTTAACCAACACTACCAGAGGTACATAAGTCCATCATCACATGAACTGAACCATGTGTAATCATATGTTGGCTGATGAAATCAGATTAAATCCAAATGCATTTCATATTACAGACTGACTACATTAACCAACTTATTCCGCGCACCGCATTTCCGTAACAGTTTGGAGAAAATTCCCCTCTGCTGTAGCTACACTATTTCTCCCAAATTCTTCTTCTTCCCTCCCTCCCTTCCCACCAATCTGGATGAACCACCGTTAACTCAAATAATCAGAACCTACACATGCACCCATTTAGTATATTGTATGTACAGCTGTTCAAGATGTACGACAATTACAGGAAACAATAAAAGGTGGCGAAAAGATGATGGAAATTGTATTGTATTTACATATATAAAGATGATGGAAATTGTATTGTATTTACATATATAAAGATGATGGAAATTGTATTGTATTTACATGTATAAAGATGATGGAAATTGTATTGCATTTACAAATATAAAGATGATGGAAATTGTATTGTATTTACATATATCTAAAGCACCTCTCACAGTACAACCTAATCAGAGGCACTCTCAGTGCAAAAACACTTGTGAGAAAAAGTCTTAAGAAAAAATATGTTAACAGCAATCACAAACTAACTTCAGAGCATCCCAGTTGGCACCAAATTTGAATACGGCTGTCCAGTAACGAGGGCCTTTCACTCTCACCTGCAGCATACACGCACAACTTATCACACACTCTGATGCATGACGATAGAAGCAAAGCATCAACAATAATTGGCAGTGAAGGTACAAAAACTTAAATACAAATATCCCCATGCATTAACATGAAATGGGTACTTTACCAATGTAACGGAGCACTTATTTATATGGTGCCACTCGATATCAGATACATAGCTAAAAGGAGAACAGGAAAGTCTTCAGGCACTTCTGGAAGGCAGCAGAAGGGAGGGAGAGCAACTCCTACCAAAAGAGGGAGGGTAAGGCTGTTCCAGCTGGTGGGACCCACGCAGGCAAAGCTCCTGGATTGGGCCGTGGCAGATCAGTGAGATCAGCAATAACTAACTACAAATGTCACAAGATTCAAATCAGAGATCCAACTGTGAATAGCCCTTATTTCAATCGCATCCACTAGCAAGATCAAAAAGACAAGTACAAGAGACGAAGTTAATAAATTGGAATTCAACACAACAAACAACAGCCCAGTTTAAAGGATGAAATGCAAGAAACAAACAATAATAATTTACATGTAATTTCAAACTGACAAACCACAGTATTATTACAAGAACAGTATGAATGAATGATGACAAGTTATAACAGGATTCGAATTCAACTGTTGGCAGCCATGCAAGGCCCCTAGCGAAAGAAGCACCAGTCAACCATTCTGAGGATGTGGGCATCGAGCTCAGTTCCTCAGCTCTGTGACCCAGTGTGTTATTGATTACTCAATGCACCCTAAATACCTGGCTATGAAGAAACAACTTCTTAACATTCAACGGGAAAACGAAAATTTAAAAAAACCAACAGACAGTCAACAGTTTGATCAACATAATGAACTTACTTCTGACAAAAGATCCAGTTCAGGGAGCATATACGGAGCCATAACATCAGCTGATCGACCATCCTACAACAACAATCATCATAGTCTTTGTCATCATCCACATCAAAACTATGAACTCATTTATCATCATCATTGTTGTCGTTATCATCATCATCATCATCATCATCATCTTAATGTGGCCTAAACTAAAACCCAAACTAACTGCATTCTACAAGCACGCATAAATACATTGAGGATGTCTGTCATCTATAAAGGTCAACTGTTCAAGTCTTACATTTGTACGACACCGCCTTAGTCCCAGCAAGCTATCAAATTACGGTTGACAGACTGCATTGCATGTTCAATAACTGCTTTCAATCAATAAATACATTATTTGAAAAGAAATAGATACAAGACTGTAAAGCTCTTGAATTAAAAATGCTACAGCACATCATTTATTGCTGCATAAAAATGCTACCTCTATATGGTTTTTATGTACTGTTCTACAATGTAGTTGTGAGGTGTAAACTTTCACTAATATTAGAAAAAAATCAGTCAAACCTTATACAGAATTTCCAGTTCAACATAGCATGCTTTGTTTGTGCTGACATCTCTAGGTATCACGAGACGTTTCTCAACAGCCAGAACATACAAGTGACGAAATGCCTGTAGGTGAAACCTAACGTCAAACGAAAACAACCACAAGAAAACTCTTCATTGACTGCAAAACATATAAAATGATCCATAAAAGAACTGCAATGGCCTTTAAAGCTCCATAATTCAACTTTAATTTTTATTTTAAAACTAAAATGCATTCTTATGTATTTCTTCGTATATGCACTAGATCATAAAAATTCAATTCGACGACTGGCTCCCTATTCCCAATAACTTTCCATCATTCCCACTTTCTATCCTCATTCAGCCTTTCCATATCTACTTACACTTAACTTTCTCATTTTCACCTGCCCCATCAAACTCTATTCCGAAATCATCAAGTCCCTATGCCAATGTCTATTAAAATCAAACACTATGAGTGATAAATTTCTAGAAGAAAATCCTTAAATGAGATTGCACTAGAACAAACAACCTGACCCTGTGAGTACTTCAACTGCAAAACAAATCAACCTCAAAATACTGATCAAAAAATAATTTACTAAATAGCATTATAAGGCTATATAAATAAGAACATAATAATGTCAAGTTAGCAGTTCAATCAAGTGATTAACAATAATTAGCAATGAAACTAATTGTGTTACAATACCTATTGTCATTACTGTGGTTTGGAAATCTTGGGTAGAATGCACACAACATGGCCGCCACAGATTCTGGACGTGTGTTCAAAGTATATCTTCAAACACGAAACAACTTATCATAACTATATCTCATATTGCAAGGTAAGGTAAAGCAGTCACATGTTTAACCCAACCACAATACATGTGGGTTGGGAGCAACTCTGAAAAGTTATCTTGAAGAGGTGCTATATAAATTGCATTGATTGACTGGGTATAAATATTAGTCATAAGAGGTGAGGCATGATCCTGAGGTTGAAGGATTATTGGCTGATGTGCGAATATATCATCCATCACACAACAACCTTGCATCATGGATTACCCTCCTTAACATCGATTGGCCAATTTTACATGTCTTTCAATCCCATTGCAGACTCAGAATACATCAGCAAAGGGTCAATGTGCAAAGTTAATTTCTTACTATTATTTTTTAATTGCCTCATACCTCGACAATTTGCCTCTTTATTACATTTTCTAAGCGAATCACCGCATACATAAAGCATTTAGCAAGCTTGCTCTAGAATGCTGATGTGCATTAGCAATAACATCTCATATTCCAATCATTTCTCGTGTAAGCAATCCCAATTTAAAATAATAGAGGGTTAGATCTCATGAATCGAGTGCAGCATAGATATTTCAGATTTGTGTTATATTTCTGGTCTGGTCCAGAAAGCATAGGGTTAGTACAACATCACTCTTTCTACACAATGCAAATGAAATATATATTTCCTGTCACTACATGTAGATGTTAGGGGTCCATAGTGTAATGGATAACATGCAACATGCAGAGCAGAAGAAGCGAGTACGATTTTCATTACCCTGTGGTTGACTAGTTGTTCTTTCAATATGCAGCGTCATTGGCCAAATCAGACGAATAACATAACAGGCGCTTTGCATGGTTTTCAACAGTCAAATGCGACTGCTGTAATAACTTGTCATCATCTGTTCATATTGTACATATAATCATACTGCGGCTTGTCGGTTTGAAATTAACCGAAGATATTATTATTATTATAATGACATGCACTGAAAGCGGAAACTGACTTTCCACCGCCAAGAAAGAGAAGACCACAGGCCATGCCAACTGCCATGTGTGATCCATATGTGACTGGAGAACCGATCCGGGAGCGAAGGACACGGCAGAGACGAAGGACGGAAAGATCACCACTTCCAGCCATCACCTATTCCCGGAATCAGACAAAGAATCGATTAGATTTCAAACTGTGCGAAACTCGTACATCTTCATTTTTAACGTTTCACTTTAATCAGGTCAAAAGAGAAGGATGCAGCAGCTAGGCCATAGAAGCGATTTCACTGTTGGTGATATACAATGACACACTAAAATTGAAATCTTTTAAATTGTATGTTTTAAATATAAAATTTAGGTGATGATACAGAAAATAAATGCATAGTAAACATTTTATTCCTCAGTCTATATTCATTTGGTTGCCCTTAGATAAAAGTTTATAACAATAGCAACAAGCTTGAGCCACAAGAAGGATATCGATCTAGCTGGAACAAGAAAGAAAAAAGCAAAGCAGTGATAAGGAGTGGATTACTGAATGTCATTGAAAATTAAGAGTTGTCTAATGGGACTATACTGAGTTCCTGTAGGTTTTTTTTCCTTTATGCTGCATTAAATGTTTTTTGACCATCAATAAATCGTGATTGAACTCACTGAAAGTGATATAACTTTTCTTCTGTTTGAAATATTTTCATAAAATTTGAGCCTTATGTGGAAATATGCATTGGTTTTGCACCTGTCATTTGTTAATTCCTATTTTTGGCTAAAATAATAGCAAAAAACTTGAGGGGGTTACTTTCTAATGGCCCGCCATCTATATACGCAGCCATGGCAGGAAATGCATCTATTACAAAGTTATGTTATAACAAGCTCATTTTCTGCAAATGACACAGACATGGAATCCATTTCCCTGACATTTCTAAACTACAATTTGTGTTACACTGTAAATCTGAATCTGCGATATAAATCCCTCACACGAAAAACACTGTTGGCCCTAATGTCAGATGTGTACAAGACGAATAACTCTCACCATGGCTAGGCATGTTATTATAACGCTCAGGCAGTTTTCCACGGTCGTTTTGCCCGCCTGCTCCACAAGACCAGACATCGACATTAATCGTAAGACCTTGATCGCCATGTCATACTAAACAGAGACAGATCATAACAAACAGATATCATAATTGCACATATGGTAAAATTTATGTTACAGACAACCCAATGGTTATTCATTCTTTCTGAACATTTATATAGCACCCCTTCAAGAAGCCTACTTAGGAGTGCTCCCAGCCCAGCCACAACTAAAGATAAAAGTCTTGAGGGACTTGTAAAAACTTGACAGTTGGGCCACGAGCGTAAAGGCATAGAAAGACTGCTTAGCCCTAGTACAGATTCGGTTGATATGTGCATCAGGGCAAAGCCTACATGTGAGTACAACCCGTAATATGTTCATCTCCTCTACCTTATCGATTCCAAGCAGTGGAATTATTATTATGTTAGTAATAATAATCATCAACAATCTTTCAACACCTACCACACCCAACAAGCTAATGGCAAGACTAAATGTGAAATAAGGACTATTAACCCTCACCCCTCCAATTATTATATCAAACGCATTAAAATTGGCCGCTCACAGGAGTGGTAAGGGTTAAAGGTTAGTTAAGCTTACGAGGCAAGAGCCCACATAATCAGCCACCAGGTTTTGACTGTTGTATGCTGGCTAGGAAAATAGCTACAGGAATAATATATTTTTCATATGATCAGTTTGTTGTGCTTTTTCCAAATATGCAAGAATCTGGGTGGTGTTGCATGTAATTTTTAAATATAAAAATTTATTAACATTGCACAGAGGTTAATTCTCACTCAAATTCCAGACATCATCTTTCTACTTTCAATTGCTGGGCTGAAAGTGCTACCAAATAAATTTTTTGAAGGGGTGCAATAATATAATAATAATTATATATAATAATACCCATATTGCTTGGCTATGGATGTAGTACACACATAGGTGCTCATCAGACACATAGTCAGTACCTGATCAGTTTCATTATAACTGTGCTTTCCAAGGACATCTTCGTTGTCATGAGCGACAAAATGGGGTTAAGGCTTTCCCAAAAGGCAAAAGTATGAATCCAATAAAGTTCATGAAAAAATACACATGATATTCAGGACACCTAGAATGGTCATTGATGAAAAATTCAGGATCGTGTTCTATCTCTTCCCTCATAAATCAGGTAAACAAGCAGAAGATTCATATATGCTTGTCATTGTATTTTTATATTTATATAGCGTCTCTCACAGAATAACTATTCAGAGGCGCTTCTCAGCATGAAAACCCCAGGGAAAAAGAAATGCCTTTAAAGAGCGAGAAGCCGATGGAGAGAAGCCAGTCATTAGTTTAGTCCTCAATGATGAAGGAAGGTCATCATACTGAGGCTGTTATTACTATTATCAGTCACAGATTAGCAGTGTGCATTTAAACAGCAAGAAGCAAACCAGATGCTTTATCCAGCATTTTCACTAATGTTTCACAAGAATAACAAGTCAGAGGAATACTTGAACAATTCAGAATGAGCATCATGTCTACCGCGAGCTGAAACTACAACACGTAAAAGCGCCCAATCAAGAAGACCTCAAAATTGCAATATAAAATAAACAAGACAACAACAAAATATATATAAACAGTTTCTCAGAAATGTAATGCCTTAGGCATTAGAAATAGACAGAAAAGAACGATTTTTAAAGAAATTAGTATACACAAAAGACTAACAGAGGACAGGACAGACTTCCAGTACTTACTAGACAACTAAAAGCATCTTGATTGCAGGATCCGGCATATTTCAGACCAATAGCGATGCATCCACCAGCCATTATGTTACAGTAAGCCTGGCTATAATGAACAACAAAAGAAATAAACACAACTATGAGAGACAAGAAGTCGCTTAACCTCCTCAGTATTAACTCCAAACATTACTTGGGCGAAGAATTCTATGTAAAAAAAATGAGGTAAAAGCCATCTCACAGTATATTTTTACAGCTTAGTTGGCTGGCAGAAAGGCAGGGATGAAATCTTGAAACAAATCTTAGCTCAGACAGCGATTTGAACTCTCAGCCTCTAGCTTCAGAGTCCAGCACAATAACCAATAGTCAACAGCGGCTATCTGTAAATTGTTATTGGACAAAGATCAATGTATAATAACTCTCTGAATGTTATATCTTTTGGCCATGATGCCACTCCTGTGATAATAAGTTAATAACAACTTAATGTAAGCATACTATTCTGATGCAGTTGAATTCTGGACTCATTATATTCTGTTAATTTAGGTGGCCTTTGACATTCAATTACCTCATTGTTTCAAAATCAACATCACAATCAGGGTCTTGAGCGTATTTCCTCTTTTCAAAGGCAAATCGTGCCACAATCTGTATCAAACAAGAAAAAAATTATTAGTGGTAATGATAATAAGAAATATATGCAGAGAAACTTGGTAGGACAAACAGAATGTAATGTAATCAAACATTTATATAGTGCCCTTGCATGATATCTACTCTGTGCTGGCCTAAATGATGTTAAATGTCACAGTTAACAAGTAAAAATGCATATATTATCAAAACTATGCACAGTAAGCTGAAAAAGTCATCAGTGGTGGGCACACACACAGCCATGGAGCCAACCAACAGATTCCCGTCAACAGCTGACAGAGGGCATGGCTGTTCTGTGCCAACATATTTCATTTATCATAGGCTAGTTTCAGGAACAGTACTTATATAATTCTTCATTTTAGAAGCTTCATAAAAGCTACAAAATAAAACAGTGGCAAGTTGATCCTCAACCCAACAGTGTTTACCTGAACCACAAGTCTTTCTCTGATACAAATCATCATGCCTTTTAAATACTTTTTTATCAGACTTGAGTCTATAAGTTATCGGTGTTCCTACCTGCGGCAAATTGCTTCTAATCCAGGTGTGATTTGGCTCAATTGACCGCCACATAATCAGACTGCGAGCCAGGGTCTAGACACAAAAAGCAAAAGTATTAAGTTATTGAATTACTACATACACTGCAGCAAATTTTGTTACATTACTTAAAGACTTCACTATAACTACTATCACCTCAGACATATCTGTGAAAAAGACTCAAGAATTCCTTTGGCATTGTGTTTCATGTTGTCATCAGGTCCTACAAGGTGTATCAGATGTAATTTCACAATATTTTATAATAATATAGTAAAACCCTTCATCTCAATTTAAAATAATATTTTAAATTGGAACAAAGTGTGGTATACTGAAAGTACTATGAAACATATTATGTTTCATAGTACTTTCAGTATAGCACAGAGTCTGATTTCATACAGTTTCAGAAAATAACTTAAAGTAGAGACAACAGAAACTGACCCTAAGCATAAGGAAATCTGGTCGCACTAAGTCCAGAAGTGACTGTGTGTCTGGAGCGACAAACCATTCTGCAACCGAACTGTCAGCCAAAAACAACAACAACAACGCAATGAAAATTAGACGAAAACAAGACAATAAAAGCTGTGATCGTGCATCGCAATATTTCTCATGACTTCACACAGAAGTTGGTCTTGTAAAACAATATCTTGCTAACGATGATGAGACATTGTAAAATGGAAAGTCTAGCATAATGAAATAAAGTAAATAGAGCACAAACATGAGCCACTTAAACATAAGATCTGCCACAAAATACAAAAGCACCTAACCTGTTGTTAGTGTTGAAGAACATCATTCCAAGAGCGAACGTGGCTCCAGGTCCCGTAACATCTACATTTACACATTCACCTTCCTTGATCTGATAACTTGGAGACTTATACCGATCTCGATATGAAGCAGTCTACAATAGAGGCTCTACATAATTAGGTCCATGAGGCTTTAAAACACACCACATTAGCCGAATACGTAAGCAAAGACAGCCATCTTTGACAAAGCCTTTAATCCATCAAAGGCTGAAGATCATCATGTTCCATTGTAGAATGTTGCATCATAAGAAGTTTGCCATATAAATGTCTGTGTACATTACCACACACAATAATAACAATAAAAAAATAATAATAAAACACATCAAAATGCTGCAAAGCTATCTTAGAATTAAGAATTCGTGGAAATTAATCGAACCGTATCAAGAGAATACTTGAGTACTAACCAGAGGTCTCTTCTGTCCTCCTACCATGTAGTGGTACAATTGGTCCGGCATCCCCATGTCAGACAGACCAAGCACTTGTGAACCTTTCTAATGAACACATGAAACATTTTCCAAATCCTTCAGAAACAAAACATATATAATTTCTTACCACATATATATCAGGTTGTTAGCGAACAACTGAAATTATTAATAATGCAGACCAGAATCTATCTAACAACAAAGACAAGAACTGTTTGTGTGACATGGTGGTCAATTGGTAAGAGCATCGTTTGCCTTGTGATGTGGACAGTACGAGTTCGATTCTCCCCTAAGGTGGTCACTGTTTAAGGACTTTTAGCAAGTCCTTTCGACTGGGCAGTGCATCATCGATTGATGCTTGGTCATTTGAATGATTGAATGAATCAATGAATGATCATTTGATAGTGGCACCTAATAATTTCACAATCAATCAAAAATCAGCAATCAATCAACATCTGTTTATTTGCAAGCTAGCAAGCAAAACAAAGACAAAGGATCACCAGAGTACAAAGGAGTACACATAAATGTATAAAAGCAATGAATGTCGTTAAGTAACCTACATACTCCTAAGTATTTTTGGCGCAGTGAAATCGAGAGATCCCGCTAGCTAGGGGCTCCACCTTAGGAACATATCACAATACAAGACAGTGGATGAGTCTATATAGAACTATTTGTCAAGAAGATCATAGAATCAAAAAAAGAGAAATAATAATATTAAGCCCAGAAAGAGCAGTGTGTATAGTGAATGAAACAACAAACCCCAAGCATGACAAATCCAAGTGCCAGACCAGCTGCAAGCGAATATGACTCACGATCAATGCTGTTCTCCATTTCCGGGCCTGGAGGTCGACCTGTGACAGACAGAAAAGCAAGGAAATACTAAACAATTTATATATGACTTAGGTGCAATAATAATAGTACTGACACAAAAAGAAATTAGAAGCTAAAACCATAAAAAATCTTGCAACAAATGTACGATTACATGTACCAGGAATAATATTCAGATATATACATATAATAACTAAATATATATATATATATATATATATAGAGAGAGACAGACAGACAGACAGACAGACAGACACACAGAGATGTCCAGTATATAAAAAATAGAGAGAAATATTGACAGAAGATATAAATGACACACATTTAAACTGAAGCAGCCTAAAAAACTGAAGAGAGTGGTAGGAAGAGAAGAGAGAGATTGGCAGACGGACTGAGACATTTAAGTGCAGAACCATGGAAAAGGTAGACATAAAGAGAGACAATCCTAAGAACAGCGAAACATACAAAACAGAAAAGTAACAAGAACAGAGAAAGACACACCAAAGACAGCAAAGAATGCAAAACAAGCAACCCCTCATGAAAAGTCAGGAAGAGGAAATGTCCTACCGATTTCTGCTAGAAGAACCTCCGCAATGTGTCTGTGGGCCGTTCCCTGATACACAAGACCAACACCCAAAATCGCAGCAACCTGGACGTTGTGAGGAACATCCAGTTCGGTGGATGTTGGCGGAAGCAAGGCAGCAATGTGTATACTGAGTAGCTTTGTGATGCTGAGGTCCATTGTTCCTCTCCTGTAACAAATATCAGTTTCTATGTGACTAACAGCTCAACTAAGTTAATCAAACAGATGCATATATAGAACAAAAATTCAGAAAAACTCTAAACCAATTGTTTCCTCACTACATTGCAAGCCAATAACATAAGACAGTCATAGTTTCTCAGATGAGCAAAAAAATAGCTCCATAAATGTACAGAGATGAACAGAAGACCCAAACCCTGGACAAATAGATATACAAGCCAAGTATAAGTTAACCTTTCCATAAGTCACCAACCATACATGCCATATGACACACTGCTGATTAAACTAACAGCCATACATAACAGCAGAATATTGAAATAGGGTAAATCAACAGCAAAACAATACTAACTTGTTTGCAGAAATTCCTAATAGAAGACCCATGCTTGTCATTTCATGACCCTAAAGAAAAGATACAAAGCTTGAGTGAATCGATAAAAAAATAGAAACTGAATTCTTTCTCTCTCCTGTACTTGTCCTATGTAATGTGAGCAAAATAATAGTTGTTGCTCTTCTGGAAATTGCCGACTCTTTTCATAGCTAAAAACAAATGTACTCATGCTTTGCAGTTTCTGTCAAATTTGCTGCCATTTTAGTTGTAGCCAAGCAGCATACTTGAGTCGGTAGTTTGACTTATAAAACAACATATTATGAACAACAGTTGTTACTGGTGAATTGGAATAGTGTAACTATTGATTCATACCTTACTACTAAGTAAATATTACTTTGGTAGTTAGAATTGATCCCAACTTATTTCTTAATAGTAGGACTATTAACAACTGATAACAACTATACCTAAAGGACACCTTCCTCAGGCAGACTTGGTCCATACCTTGATCAAGTAATCATGCACGCTCAGAGTTGGTAGGCCCGATAGATGACCATTCAATCCCTGTCCCATTAGAAACCCAGCATGCTCATTCGTAAGACTCTCGCTTCGAGCTTTGTTGAATAGAATCCAGGTTGACTCAAGCTTCAAAGACAAATCAGAAAATACAAGCCAAATATAAATAAAATGTTATTTGTGGTTTTACAGAGAACAGGCTAGCAAATCAGCATCAAAATTGCTGTTTCAAGCACACAGCAACAGGGTTTTGATTCACAGTTAAAGAAAAAAGTTAAATTCAGAAAATCTTTGACATTATCTTTGATAGCAAATGTACAGATGCTTTTTACAAATGTATAATGACAGTAACTAGATATCAATAGTTAAGCAATGGAATGTGCTTTAACATGCGTTGTACAAAAGTGGACATAATAGCAACAATAATTAAATTATCCACAATGTAATTTTTCAATATAAGTTCAATTATTCGATGGTCAACAAATCTCTGGAAAATCACTAATCACTATATATTTAGTTGGAGAAAAATTACTTTTAATGCAGTGAACATAATGCATGCAGTAGTAAAACAACATGAGACAGCCTAAGGAGAATATCAGCAAGCAAAATGAAAGTGAACCATAATATTTGCAAAGATCAGAGACCTACAGTCCTACACACATATTCAGATATACAGTCACTGCACTGTGTTGCTCGGTTTATGCAGGTTGTAAAATAAACTGTTGATCGATGTGGCATAAGTAATTAAGCAGGTAAGCAAAACATTGGGTTACCTGTAAGTTGTTTGATATGCGGAGACCAGCTGCAACACCGTTGTGAAACTGAGGCCAGTGGCTCATGTTTGCAGGTACGTCAATGTGTGTCATCTCAATGGTTGTATTGCTAAAATACAGGGAACAACTGGTTCAACTTGAATCATTATCAACATGATATACAGTCTCATAAAGCACAACAGAAAAAACCAGTACAATGTAAAGAATCATAAGGCAATTAAGCAAATATAAGTGATAGTTGCGATAGTTGAGATAAATATAAATTTTTTTAAATTTTCTTAATATCTCAAGTTTTGTCAGTATTGGCCCTTAAACCCCACTAAATACATGTCACAACACACAACAGAACAGATTGAGATATAAAATAGATAAGACAATAAGACAGCTCATCAGACAAAAATTAATTTTGTATCCTCTCAATATCTGACGCTCAGTGATTAGTCCCCTCACTCAGTTTTCATGGAATCTCTGTGTGTAAGAATCAAAAGAAATGGCGACATCCTTACCGTGGTGGAGCTCTGCCAGTGAGACACAACTTTGGAATGGGAAGAGCTTCAGTGGCGATTGGATGGTAAGTGCGCAACGTCAGCATACCTCTGCACATCAATCAACAACACTCTATGCAAAACACACTGACATCTGGGCAACTCCAGACAAAAACATCGGTAATAACGTCAAGAAAAAAATACAATCAGATGAGTCATCGTAAGATAAGTTCTTCTCAATACTATTAAAAGATGCAAGAAATATAAGCACAGTTATCTAGGCCCCTACTCATTCAATGAAACATTTATTCTGACCATTTATATAGGACCTTGCCAAGATAACTACTCTCAGTCCAACCTTAGCGGAAAATAACAGTTGTGAAGTGTTTAAAGAAACAGCACACAGAATCCCAATGTGTGCAGACTGCAAAGGAAGTCTGCTCTTTACTCCAGCTTAAGCATGAGGAAGAAAATGATGAGCATCTCCTCACCTGCCCACTGGAAGAGCCATTGTTCTGATTGAAGTGGCAAACAAGTAACGCTCTTGTTCCTCAATGAATTCATGATCACTGGACAAAAACAAGACTAAACGAGACTAAACAAGTATGATGCAACACTATTCACACAATAATCTACTTCCGGTTGCTCGAACAATAAAACGGCTTAGATATTATGTGTCAGTTGTAGCACTTTAGAATCCTAACATACTAAATTGATTATTTATCTATTATTATTTTTATTATCATTTCTAATGTCTTCAAAGTCACAGCAAAATGCAAATCAGAAACTATCAGCATATGAATGTTTCAATTATTAGTTTTAAAAACCTAGACAAACTCAAGACACATATAAGTTATTAAGTTGATCTCATTAAAATATAGACAGAATAAACTAAACAGTGCGCTTTAATAAATGCTTATTTATCTCATAAAGAATATTCGAATTCACTTATTTTTTTAAAGAAACTAGATCCTTAAAAGAGCTCCTCGCAAATATCATATATGAAAACAATCATGGAATTATTATTACCTGATCTCTGGTTTCTGACTGATGTTGATGCAAACAGGAAGTGAACTCTGCAACAATTTTCTAACTTCCTTGATTCGCAAATCTTTGCTGAAGCGAAGCTTGAGCAACTAAAAAAATTAAGAACACAGACAACTAACTTAAAAGAACACAAAATACTATCTTCTATAAAGAACAATTAAAAGGAGAAAGCCAAGCTTTTTTCTTGGTGTAACATTTCAGCTTAATTGCATCCTTAAATTGTTCAATACAATATTCAATTAATCAAAATTGAATCTATTATTTTTAATGCTGAAGTACCAGTGCAGACTTTCTGAGGTCTACCTGGTCTATAAAATTAAATACTGAATAGCCCAGAACACAACTAACTTCATAATCAAGAGAGTTAATGCCGTCATCTTCTTCTTTATTGTTCTTCGATTGTGTGCCCAAGTCCTTTTTCGCAGCATTCGACATGGATAGCTTGTCATCCGTATCATCACTCAACTGTTTTGCCAGATCTTCCCGACCTATAAATTCAAAGCACGCAAAGAGAATTCTGCAAGCACAAGCTCTCAACACATTTCAACTATGATGATCCCCTTTATTGACTTTGATAACAGCTTCGTTTTAGTGTGCTATCAGTTGTACATCAGAGCCACCAATAAACATCAACAATAATTAAAAATAACAACACTATTTTCATCTCACAGTGCTCATCTACGGCCATATCGCACTTCAATGTTGTCGCGTTTTGCAGCACCTTATCCACCAGTAAAATATAAAACCATGTCCAAAGACCAGCCATTCCGGAACATCTTTCAATATGTTTTAAATGAACATCATGTGCGGAACATGCGTATTTCCGCTATTGCGTACAAAATTTTTAAGGCCAGCGCCACCGCTACTTGTTGACCAGATTTGCCGCTACTATTCGGTTCGTACCCGGATCCGGCAAATACTTCATCCAAATACTCGGATTCGGTTTTCGATGGAAATTGTCTACTCGGTTATGCCCAATTTCATATTTCATAAGAAATAAAAGTTCCAAAAAATCTGAAATCTCCATCAGTAGCAAGTTCTTTCGAAAAACTTACCAATAAGAATGTAAGCTGCTTCTGGCCAGTTGCTTGGTGGATTATTCTGGCATTGGAAGGTGGCTTCTTTCATGGGAACCACGGCCCCCAGAGCCAACCTACTCCTAAGATTCTGATCTTAACACAGAAAACCAGACAAACTACACCACTTAGAATTTGTTCAATCTACAAAATCCCCAATTATAGGGCATCCAATAAGAAGCCTATGTATGCATGGAGAGGGTAAGGTAACCCAAATGCATCTCTTTGCATATTGTGTGCAAGGCTGTGCATACTGAAAATGTATGCATGCATAGGAACCGAGGACCTTGATAATTATTTGATAAATACTTCAAATGAGTCACAGTTCAGGATTTCTGCATACATACTAAATGGATGGCCCTAAATTAAAATAATACAAATTTAATTTTAAATTTTATTAAGTTAAAATGACTAATTAAACCTGTGATGAGCTTGCATTAACATGGTCCTACTCCAAAATTCTTTTAAGGGCACCCACCCAGCTGAGCCATGTAGAGTACAATTCGTTCAGCTGGAGTCTTAGCACGCGGTGTTCTGAGAGCGTTCAGCTCAACATCAGAAGTACGACGACCTGCAGAGGACACAAGATGCAGGAACTTGTCCAGGGAAGCCTCTTCAGCAACATCTTTATCAAACATCGCTCCATACATCTACAACAGTTCAATACCAATTTAACAATACCATGACATTTGTAGAAGTCAGCATAGTAACAAATGCATTTCAAGAATTGAGAGAAATAAGAACTTCAAGGCTTCTAAGGTGATCAAGTTCCAATAAATAAGTAATTTATCCTGGAGGAGAACATTATTCCTTTATCGCTTCATTACGAATACAATAAGTGGGTCATGATATTAGATTTCATACCCTCTTAAGCAAATATAAGTGACAATTTACAGCAACGACAAATTAACAATTATAATTTAAAAATAACAAAGTAGTAAGCCATAATTAAACAAAACCTTTTAGCAATTTTAGTTTCAAATTTATTACAAAGCTTGAATGCTTGCTTTATTGACATATGTTTAGAAAGAA
Organism: Bimastos eiseni; assembly: GCA_959347315.1. Lineage (NCBI taxonomy): Eukaryota > Metazoa > Annelida > Clitellata > Crassiclitellata > Lumbricidae > Bimastos > Bimastos eiseni. The sequence goes on from OY365809.1 coordinate 10,860,906, forward strand.
TCAACACAAACTTACAGCTATAACGTGTTCAGAACGAACGTTGACACCAGGTATGTACGGGAAGGGTTTGCAGTCTTGACCCAACAAGAAACTGTGCAACCAATTGTAGATGTTGGGAGGAGCTGACGAAAAGGAATTTAACTGCAGCACCTTTGCCAAGTGGTCTACAAACAATAACTCTATCCAACAATAAAAAAGAACCATTCAAAAAGAACCATTCAATATCTGCTGCATATAAATTCAGTATATTTGTCTTGTATTGTATTGTATTTACGTATTTCTATAGCTCCTCTCCCAGTACAACCTAATCAGAGGCACTCTCAGTGCGAAAAACCCCATGGGCATAGAAAAGTCTTAAGAATGCGAGCAGAAGCATAAGCACCTCGAGTTAAAATTAGAGAGCAAGTCACAGAGCTTTATATTTAGTTATCATGTCAATGAAATTATTCAAATAAACACACTACTGTGGCTGATTAATTGCCATTAATGCCCTGAAAAAGAGCACAATTTTGAAGTCACTGTTGCCTTGGGTAAAAACATCCTCCATATAGAACACATATTAAGATGCCCATAGTAGGTGCAGGAACTTGTCCAGGGAAGCCTAGGAAAAAAAATCAGAATATTACGCCAAGCATCGCAAATTCCACTTTAGCGGTTCATCTAAGTTAATGATCCTAGAAAAATATGATAGCATCACAAATATCATCAATTGCGCATAAATAATAGAGGTACAGAAAGACCAAGAAGCTCTGCCAACCATAGCCTCAGGCAAAGGTTTGAACAAGAGGAAGAAGGTCATCCTGTGAATCACAGCCAGTGGATATATAGCCAAGAATGGGTCCCGAAAAAGACAGAGACTGACGAGCTGACTCAAAAGCTCAACTGTTTTATTATACAACCAGCAAAGTCCAGCATGCTACCAGACAGACCACTGGCATGCTTCATAACAAGCCGACATTCATCCTATTCCATTGTTGCCATAATAAAATCTATTGAAAGTTCAGAATAACAATTAAGAATTGGAGAGATTTGTCTACCTGGAGGGATAGCCGTCCTCAGACTGTCACCTAACATGAACAACTGTGGCACATCACGGCAGTAGTGGTCAACATACAGCTCGTAACCCAGGTCACTAAGAAAACAAACCAACCCAAACAGTATTATATTTCCATTTAATGAGATTACATGGCAGACAGAAGGCAGTCATCTGCATTATATGATTTTACAGTTGGAGACTTAGATCACTGCAAATAGTTCAACTCATTGGTGAGATATTATACATACAATGCGAATTAATTATTAATTAATTTAATTGATTTATTCGATTGGGCCGACATACTAGCACATGTTGCTATACATCATTATGAATAAAAAGTTCTTGCTGTCCTTTGTCGGGAGGGCAAAGTCTAATGATAAATTACTACCGAGGACATGCTCAAGCACTGCCTGTACCTTCGTGAATCGTGACATAAGAAAGTGAAATGAGAGAAATCTGAAAGTATTTCAACACCAAATCGCATGATTAAATGAATTTGAACTACATCAGAACTGTGTGTTCAAAACATGAAGATCAACTCTCTTCACAAAATAGCAGACAGATAGAATCATTGAATAACAGCAACTACTAGGAGTCATCGATATGTATCCGATACGCACTCAGAGTAACAACTCACTAGGCAATGCAGTAAAGAAGTGTTCCAAGTTGAGTCAGCTGGTTCTGAAGAACAACATCAAGCCTCATTTCCTAGAAAAATCAGATCGAAGTACATGTACTTATGATATACGTACACAAATAGACACACATGCACACCAAGTACAAGACATGTATACAACCTTAAAGGCATAGCAAACGCAATGTGAGAAGTTGTCTAGCACTGCTGCTCACAGAAGTAAACAAAATTTGCTGAGCTGAGGGATTGCACATCTAAGGATTTGATCGCAGTGACCCTCTTGGGAATTCTGTTATATAAGTTCCCAATGACTGATCACATCATGTATGATATTATTAATTGATTCTGAAGATTTAAATAGTGCCAGTCAAAGATACCTACTCAAAAGCGCTCTCAGCCCAGCCACAGCTAACAGTAAAGATTTAAACAGCACATAAAATGTATTGTAGGCACATCGTTCTGAGGTAATAGGCACAATTCAAGAGGGAGTCCATTCAAATGGAAGGTCCCAAGACCAAAAAGACCCTGTTCAGTTGAATGGAGCGGGTGAGCGGGACCAGCAGTTCCACCTAGCTGAAGAACGAAGACTTCTGTGGGCCACTTAAGTGAGAAACAGGACGACATAGCCTGCATTGTTTCAATTGGGAACAACCAAGAAGGCAACATCAGACAAACGCTGCAACTCAGTAAGAAACGCTCTGTGAAGTATTGAGCCAGTGGATGGCATCATGTATATAAGCCAAGACAGGACTTAGAAACACATCAAGTGTGACAAGCAGCAGAGCAGAGGATCGGATCAAACGCCCAATCGTTCCAAATGATCCAAAGATCAACAAGTATCAAAAATCAATGTCTTAGCATAAAATGCATGAAGAGATGCCATTTTGAATAAAATATGGAATAATAATCAATACATCAGTCTAAACAGCAAGAAATGTATATTCAGGATCTGCGATGACGGAGAGCTCTCACCTCATAGACAAGGTGAAGTGCACAAAGAACGTAATTTATAAACGGGAACAATGCCGCTGAAGTGTCAATTGGCTTAATGACAAAGTCACTGTCTTCAGTTGACCGCTCCTTTTGCCCTGCTATGTCCTCCAGGCCACTCATCAATCCACATGTCTGGCTGAAGAGTTTATGATGATCAGAGTTGATCAAGTAACTCCAGTCCTAAAATCGTTCACAATTTAAACAATCATAATAATGCATCCATGCAGTAAAAAATTAAAAAAGATTGATAAATGATTATATATACAGCAACCATCAATGCACTAATGTCACCATATGTTGATACCATTGCTCGTGCCCTTGATTGCATTGGCCCTTCACTATGGAATCAACTTCTCCCTTAGTTGGCACCACCATACTATCGGGTGGCCCTTCTAAAACTATTCCACCCATGGACTTTCACACTGGGAGCGCCTCTGATTTCTGTGAACTGTGAGAGGCGCTTTACAAATCTTGAAATACACAACAATGTCATGCACTGTTTAGAGCCCTGAAAGCATGAATAAACTGCATGACAATATTGCAAAAGAAGTCGCCATTATTAAAGTTAAAGCTGTTCAGCAAATGAAAGAACCATATATATTACCGTGTCAGCGCCCGATCCTGACAGTCTGGGCTTCTTAAGCTGAACAGTTGGAGAGCTTGATCCATTGCCAGAAGACTCCAACTAAAAATCACAACTTAAATTAAATTGATTGCAAAGACAACCTAAAGAAAATGTTTAAATGGCAATTAAACTAGATGGCAACAAAATGAGTATGATACTGAGGCATGCTAGTTAAGCAATAGTCTTTTTAACAGAATACATCAGGGGAAACCACAAACATTGCACTCTTCCAGGTCCCCATTCATGGGGACCTGCTACTCCATGCTTCTGTAAATCCTTCTGATGTGTTGAACAGTCTTCATGGAACAGTCACCTACTTGAATTTAGAATTTAACAAATAGCTAAGAAAACATTCTCAACTCCTCATAAAACACACAATATTAGATATGCAAGTTACAGTGCCTTTGTGATTTCTTAAAACACGCAATATCAGTTCAGACAAACATACACACAAATAACATAAATAAAATTATGTTACTGCTGCTAATTATAATTAACATGACGCTCGACTATCTTTCAACGCTCTCATTGTTAAGGTGCTAAAGTATCAACTCTTGACTCAGTGCAGTATGAAATATCCATAAGGAAATAAACAGATAGTCAGATATTGCTACTGATACAGATATTACAACACTGTCTTAAAAACTTTTCTTCCACTGCAAATGGAAAATTCTAAGAGAATCCTAGTCTGCAGATGTTATTAAAAACTAACTATGCAGTACTTATTACACAATAACTTTAAAATGGCAAGCGACCACAAAACATTTTAATCAATATAATGTAATAGACTATTTATATAGTACCACTCCAATCAGAGGTGCTCATGATTCAAAACCACAGCATTTCACTACTCAGGTGAAACTTTTCTGCACGACTAACCATTTTCAGAAGTGGATGACTATTGATGTCATATCCAATCAAATTCAAGAGGCACATCAGAAACTGATTCCATTCCGACTTGCTGCTGCTGATACCAGGAGCATTATGTAAGCAGTACCACTTGGTCAACAGGAGGAGAGCAATGTCACGTGGCAGAATCCACCTCAGTGCCTGAAGACAGCTGTAGACTACGAAACCACAACATACAAAAAAAATTATCATGACACAAATACTAGAATCAAATGACCCTGTGCATCATATTCAGATTAGTTTTCATCTATGGTAAATATTTGTGAATTTGCAATTGGACAATAATATAGCACCACTCACAGAGCCAAAACAACCAGATATACTCTCTGCTCTAACCGATATGATGCGAACACTTAAATGATTATAGTACTTATACAAGTGACTGGGAAACCAATATCACTTGTCATTGCAGTCTTAATAATAATAATAATAAGAAGAAGAAGAAGAAGAAGAGCACAATTTGTAAAGCACAGTTAAGGTCAAAGGAAAGGTTCTATAAATGCGTTCAAAAATTTCAACAGCAATATAAAAAACAGGCCTTCAGCAATGTTTAAACTGTCTCCAGAGACAGCACTTATTCACATGGTAGGGACGAATGTTACACACAGTGGGTACAGCGACTAAGAAGAAACAGTTGCCAAACCCAGTCTTCTGACTGCAGGACTTGTAACAGATTTTCCTGTGAGAACTAGACTGTTACATTGGTAGCAGAGCAATGCACAGTAAACTAGGACAATCACCAGTGGCAGGCACACACACACACATGTAGAGCCAACCAACAGTTTCCTTTTGACAGCTGACACATGGCACAGATGTGCAGATATATTGGCATTCTACTGACACAGTGGTTGTTTATTCATACCTCTCTACACGAGCTCATCAGAAGCACGAGTATTAGTAACAATACAGTCACTGTTGTTCATAGGTTGGATGATGGCAAATACGTTATAAACCAGATGCCCCTAATGTAAAAATTGTTTAACTTAAATAACTAAATCTGTCTTAAAATATCTTGGATACTCACTGACTGGAGAACAAGTCATTTCAGGAAAAGCTGCTCTGTACAAACTGTTGTCAGTTAACTCCTACAAAGCAATAGGAAACATTCTAAACACAGATTGTAATATAAGAAGACTGGCCAACAACCCAGGTCATGCAATAGACACCATAAAAACCTGCTGTTGAGATAAAAGAAACTAAGATTTCAAATCAACAAGAAAAAAAAGCAAAACAATGACATTGTAAAAGTGACTCTTAACAGTTTAATCAAAACCTAATATATATTCCAAACAACCGTTACAAGTTATAGAAATATGTTGATAGTGACTTTGTATGTAACATTCTAGCACTATAAAAAGCAGGCCCTCTAACGAAACAACAGACGTTTGTTCAATCAGGGCTTTAAACAGCTTTGTTGCCACAGTACAACCGAACAACCTTTAATTTAACATGCCTAAAACCCAGCAAAGATCACCACCCTATGATAAGATCAATTAAAATAAACCAAACGCAACAGTGAGATAGACACAGGCAGCAAAGTCTTAGCAATTCAGCCTGCTAAGCTACTTACCAGCGTAAATCGATTCTCTACAGCATCCGACAGCGACAAAATACAGCCAAGGTTTGTGAACATTCGTCCCTGAAAACTCATGTCGTCGCCAACAGAGGGTGATTCGAGCAACCGAAAACGACTGCTCATCTCAGGAGTAACTGGAGATAGCATATGCAACTGCAACAACAAAAGCAACAGCTGCAATTATGACAACCAAATTCACTATGGCTGTAACAGCTGCACTCAAATCAAGTTCAAGAGAAACCACTCAAATAAATGCCCCTTGTTACTATAATCAGTATTATAAACTAGCATTGGTGTTTAATAATGCTCAGTCAACTGAGACACAAATTTGACACTACATCAAGTGGAATAATGCACCATAGCAATTCTATAATTAAATGCAAGAAAAAATAAAATTGCCTAAAAGTATTATATGTCATTTACCGTATCAAATGAAATCATTTAAAAGAAATAACTGAATAATTACAAATGAAATAACTTAGAATCATGTCTATATTTACTCTAATCTCACACTGAAATTTGGAGCACAAATTATATATATATATATATATATATTTTTTTATATATATATATATATTTATATATATATATATATTTATATATATATAAAGTAAACAAGTGACAAGAATGCTGTCAAAGTGAATTTCAGTGCCATCTAGCTCAGCGAGGAATTGCAACTCATAACCTATACAACAACAAAGTGGCGTGACAAATGGACCCTGTAAAAGACTAGGGACACTATTATAACCTGGATAAGCGTGTCACAAGAAAGAACTATTATTATTATTATTATGATTACAGTAGTTTTACATAGCACTCCTTCAAGGCCACCTACTCAGAAGCGCTCCGATCCTAGCCTCGGTTAAACAGCATAGTCATAAGGCCAGAGAAAAATAGGGCAGATTGACCTATTGGCATGAGATGCAGTGCCACTGGAAGGCCGTTCCAGGTCACCAGACCAGCCAGTGAAAAAGCAATATTACATACATATTACATACAATGAACTCAGTAAAACAATTTCCGGATGAAAAAGAACAACTGCTGGCCGAGCAGCAAATTAAACAATCAATAAACAATATATACAATTAGAAACACACCTCTTCCGCAAACCTGACATCAAGTGCGCTTGGTGGACGACTGGATGTAACTGGTTCTCCCTGCTGAAAAGAAGTCTCGGCATAGCCATCATCGGACTGCGGCTGAGGCAGCATCGAAGGATTCGGAAGACCAGGAATATGCACAACGTTCATCTAAACGGAAGAAAGAACCTCATTATATAACACAAGAACTCAGACAAGAAGGAGGTGCATAATTATGTAGGTACCAATGTGGCCGGTTATATAGCGCCTTTTAAACCTCACTGGTGAGCTAATACAATGTAGACTTAATTTATACAGAAGCCCTTCATCAAGGGTCTTGTTTAATTTTGAAACATCAAAAGTCACTAGTAGTCTAACCACACTCTGAAATAATCTATTGGATAAAATTAACTGAGATCTACAAGGGTCAAAAGACCAGAAGACAGGCTTTGCTGGATACACAGTAAGAAGAGACACATTTGACTTTTGGTTTGAGATGAATTACTTCAAACAGCATAAGAGGGGGCAGATGCAGGCAGCAGATTTGAAATCCTACACACAAAACGTAAGAATGCCTGCATGCACAGTACTTGTCTGATAAACTTTCAAACTTTATAATGATAGCTAAAAGTGAATTCAGAAGAATTCCCAGTGTGAGAACTGACAATTAAAACAGTTAAAACATAAGAACACTAGCCAAGTGCACACCAACCTTCATAGTTCCACTGTACAGAACAAGATTGAACTTCATATCAAGAACCAGGATCACCTGCAGCGTCTGATTGAAATCAACAAACAGATAAAGTTTAAAAATGCAAAAACTCAAAGCATTAACCTCAATTAGGTCACATTAAGTTTAGTTTCTTTAACTCATTCAAATCATGATAATTAATTAAATCTTTATTCAGCTCAACTAACAATAGTCAATAGCTAGTACAAGCACTAAAGATTAACCTCACTAATAAGAGTTTTACACAGTATCATATGTGGACTGAATTACCGTCAGAGGAAGAGCATCTCTTGCTGCAATTGATGTTAAACAACCAAAGACAAAATGTGTCTTATCATTACTCTCTTCAAAGCGAACGCATCTACAAAAGAACAAAGCTCTCATCAGCATAAAACTCAAACACACCAAAGCCTCCAATGCCCTTCATATGACATGCTTCCTCGTACCACAAATTCTGATGAAACAGAGCTGGGCCGTGGACACTGGATTTCATTCAATTTTAGTATCCAACCTCATTTATAAAGCATCAAATTGTACATATAGCGTTGCACATGTAACCTGTTATTGTTTGAAGCAATCAGAATTATTGCATTGTGCCATTAATAACAGAATTCATCTCAAAAACTCAGAGCACAGGAAAAGATCTTTTCCTGCGCTCATTTTTTGCAAAATGAGATGCAAATGTCAAGCCGGAAAAGCAAATGAACAACAAATCTGCCAAAATTTGTTAGAGGAAGTGCAAAGTTTACTCAGTCATGAAGGTGTGTGCATGGATTACAATACATCTATATTGAACACAATAATTGCACCACAGAGGACTAGGAACTTAAAAGCAATGTATAAACAAAAGCACTAAAAATGTCGTTAAGATAAGAAGAGCAATAAGATTCATCATTTCTCACCTCAGTTGATGTCGGTACTTGACAAGGTAACAGATGTACTGTTGTCCACTGAGGTCAGCCACTTGAAATACTTTTGAAGCTGCACAGAGGCTGCCATCCCTAACAAATACAAGAATAAGGTGTACATATTTAACCGATCAAACAACAGTGTTTGTTAGAAAAGTCCAAAAATGTTACAATTCTATAATGAAATATCAGAAAATGGTCTCTTAAGCAAGCCATTAGAAGCAACCATGTATATAAAGTGTTAGAAACTTCATTTTGTATAGCCATTGCATAAGGGAGAGTGGCAAGCATCTTCCTTGATGGCCAATCTCACATTGACAGTGTAATACAATGCAGGTTATTTTGCTTCATAAACAATAACAGACATAATAATATGCTTAACCTATGTAACATAACTTCTATAAAATACTATCTGTTGAATCTATGGTGCTGACAACATTACACCAGAGTTCTCTTAAAATGATTCTTTTTATTAGGATGGTCTGTCACTAATTACATGTTACATTACATACAACTACTCAAGCTATAAGTAGCTCAGATTAAATACAAAAAGTACCGTGGATTGTTAGCTGTTTCACTCCAGATGTGTTCTAAGCAGATCTCAGGCGTCAGTGGTTCTGCAATGTCCACAAAAGTTGCCGATTGATCAGCACCAAATGCAGCACTCCCTGGTGACTGAAAGCTGGCAGGCGCTGACTTCACTTGTGGCGATGGACTGTGCCGTAGTCGAAACAGACTACTGTTTGGCCTTTGAGGCGAATGCGAACGACTGAAATAAATAAATACATACAACTTATGTCAAAACTCTCACAGTGCCTCTTCTATATTATTTTCACGATATTGTCTGGCCTAATGTACTTCTTCAATTCGGTGCATTCCAGACCAAGAATCGAGAACACATAATTATCATCTGTGGATGGGCATTCATTGGTCAGTACTTATGCATCTGAATGAGGCTGCTGTGGGAGACCTTCCAGCTCCATAAATATTGTTAATTCATTCAAGTTGCTTGAACTCTGAACATAAGTTATGCCAGCCACAACAGCCCTTAAAGAGGTTCTTAAAAGGCAAAACAGAAATGACAAGACACATGCTAACATCTCATAAAAGCTTTTCAATTACCAAAATACATTTCAGTACTGCAAGTATCGATCACTCTGTAGCTTCTATACATAACTGTGTGCCAATATCAAATCATTTATTAGTGTATCTTCCATTCTTCCAATTTAGTACTTTTGAGCAAGCAACAAAAGTACGTAACCATATTCAACATGGCATTAAACATGGTCTGTATATGACTAGGCGTTCTTATCGAGTCCAGTCGCCTTCACTCACCTCTTACACCAAAGACCAATTTACTCCAGCCTCATACACCAAAAAGAGATCTCAACAACATATTTCTTTGTCTATGGTTAAACTAAAATAGCTAGAGTACAATGTAGTAAGGGTCACGATGCGACATGAAACATGCGAGAACATGAAAGACACCATTTCTAAAATTACCTGAAAATTGCAAGCCTGTTAATGTTAGGGCTGAGAATTCGAGATTGACCCAGTCCCCCAGGTCCGAGTGAGGGCGAGCTGACCTTACTGCTGCAACTTCTGAAAGGCGATAGATTGTCGAGGAAGGGTGAGTGACTAACAAAAGGCATTGAACGACGAGACGATCCCAGTCCCGAGTGATTAACACCTGCAGGAGTGGCACTTGAACTGGCTTCATGACCAGAGATCAAATTTGACAAACGAGAATCCATGGTCGAAAACCCACATGCTATATCTGCCTCCTGTTCAGCGAATAGAAAATAACCAAGGTATTTACATTCAATGATTCATTATAACATCAGATGATTGTAATTCACCAGTTTATAGTTCTTCCACTAGCAAGCGCATCGAGGACTTGTTTTTAGCATATTCAGATGTTTAGGCCCTGACTGAATATATAAGATTTTATATTGGCACACAGTTAAGTATGGTAGCATATATTGTGTGGCATGGTGGCTGATCGGTTAGAGTGGTCGACCCGTAACACCCAGTGTGTGCCGAGTGAGCGGGTTTGACCCTCGTCACTGTGTAGGGACCTTGAGCAAGTCCTTTGCGCACAATTGGTCTGCAGTACAACTGCAATTGCACCGTCGAAGCTTGTGCACTGAGCTAAAAGATGTTGGAAGAAGGGCGGTATCAAATTTCAGAATTAATATGTACTCCAGGTTTTAGTGTCATTCTGCACAAGGTGCAATTGTGTTATATCCTAAACAGTTATTAATTTAACAAGCCATATGCAACCCATCTCACCTAGGGCTGCCAGACATCCAGAAAAATTAGAACATGTCCTCCTTCTTGGTCTTATATCATCTGTCTGGCATGCAATGCAAAAATACTTGAAAATCTCTAATCATGGCTGTGCTAACATATAACTATAATTTCCAAAGTGCCATTAGCAAACTTGCCTCTGGTTTCGACCGACGAACCGTCCAGAGCGAGTGAGATTGCAGAGTGGCATCAAATGTCATGACAAGAGACAGCTCAGCACTTGTGTAGACAATCTTCTGAGAAGGTTCGGTAAAAAAGGATATTTTAGTTGTAGTGGGCGTAGCTAGACAACAAGAAAGCAATATCTATATATAAAACCTATAATCATGGCTAGGATATCTGGGTAAACACTTGCATAATTTTACCTGCTTTGAAATTGACATTCAATGGCAGATCATCCTTACTCAAGATGAGCAGAAAACGAGCTTTAACCCTTTAATGATGAGCTGCATAGGTTTTCCCATACATTTTAGTACATGCTTGGTATCAAAGGGTTATTTAACATATGAACAATCTACCAGCAACATGATCTGTTACACATCAATAATCAGGGATTATTCTGAGTTGATCCTGTATTGATCCTTTGTCGGGTTAAGCACATAGTATTAACATCAGACAAAAACAATCAGGTGCTGCACTTACTTCCAGTCTTACAGATGACTGGCGCCAACTCCTCAAGAGGATGAGTCAAGCTAAACAAAATCGGTAATTTTGTAGCTGAATGATTCCTGTCAAAAGTAGAAAAATAATTATAGGTTTATGCATTACTATTAGTCTTAGATCACATGCAAAATAATGAGTATTAGACATATAATATAGAATTGCAGTTGATGAAAATAAGCACATCAAATAAAACAACATAAAATTAGAGATAGAAATATGAACAAGTGACTCCACATCTTAAATTGTGACCAATTCAACAACAATTCATGCAACTGCTCCATTGTTTATCAATTAGCTTTTTGTTTACAAACTAGAAAAACCAACATAACTGTAAGTGCATCTCCAAATTTACAAAGTATAACTACAAAGCTAAGCACAGGGCATCAGCTCATTCACAAGCAATGTGTCATATCAAAGGAGTTTTCCACATAGGTTGAATTCCTAAATCCGTATCTGCCTCTCACTAGGACTAGGGCTCCGGTTTCACGCTGCATCCTTGACCGAGCTCCCCAATTTTACCTGTGATCTTGCCACCCAGTGTCAGACATTGTAACGTGTCAAACACTTCATGACATGGGAACTCTAGAAATGTGGGTTCGCTTGTCTGCTAAGCAACGCCGAGCTTACTCAGTTGCAGGCCCTCCATCTGGAATGACCTCTTGTCAGAGCTGTGCTTGTAACCTCTGACTAATCAAATCGGGCTTTATAAATCATTCAAGCCTATTTCATTGGCAGGGGCTGGGCTGAGAGTGTTCACGAGTAGTTTATTGAAGGGGCGCTATATAAGTCCCCAGAATGAATAAATGCTGAGCAAACAAAACCTACTCTTTCTTGGGTGTTTTTGAGATTTCTGTTCTTGGAGGAATGACTTTTCTTTCAAACAGAAGGCCGTACTTCATTTCCCAAGTTTTCTTCACCTAACCACACAAGAGAAGAGCATCAACACAACCAGTGTCAATGAGCAGATGATTGTAGGTCTCACCATCATTGACTTCATAGTCAATGATGGTGAGACCTACAATCATCTGCTCCAGTGTAATCCAAACTGCTGCAACTGATTCAGCCCATAAAACATTTTGTACATGTCTTAAGACAAACATGTGTTTAACAAACTCATGTTCAAGGACCATTCAAAGGTTATTAATCCTTTTCTATTATCATCCAGATATACACATTTAATTACATCCACCTATACAAATCTGAATTACATTACACAAATAATTTACAAATGAATCATTAAGAAACTTCTTAAACCATGTAAGGCATCTGTGCTTGGTGAAAATCTATCCACTTGGTTTCAGGATTCTTAGCCTGGGCTCCACATTTTACTTGGCTACCAATGACTCCAGTTGCCCGCTAACAAGTCTAAACTTCTCACTCACATAGACAAGTTATAAGTACAACTGAGAAGTCTTAATGAAAGTGGCATTCTAATAAGTGTCAAATAACTTTAATTGTCTATAGAGAACAAAACAAATGTTAAGCTTATTTCCATCACTTTTACATTCACTTGTTCCAGTTAAGATCACAAGTGAACAACTACAGTGATCTTTTCTTAAAACAGAAAACTCCAGGAAATTAATCATACAGAGAATGGCAGAGCTGTGACGTAATTGCACCCGTCGTGTGTGAAAACATTAACACATCCAGCTTCAACAACGCAGACGCTTGATTGAATTTGGGCTGTAACTGTGACTTCATCTGAAAAATATTAAATAAAATCTACATATCAAATCAAATAATTTTATTTGTACCCATCATTATTACAAGAGTATCACATCCACAACATAACATTATAATCAGCTGGTAGCAAATGGGGAGCCCGGAAGGCCACAGGTACACAAGAATAGCTCAAAGCTAGGTATTCAGAAGGCAAAACTGCTTAGTTACATAATATTCCTTATGAAATTCTCTTCCTGTGTTGAACACATAGATGCATGATTCCATGTATGGGCACAGAGCTCAAGGGTGTACGGGTCAACCAGGACTCCATGGGTTCCTGCCCCGTTTACCTGTTCATAGTTCTGTGCTGGGTTCTTTTCCATTATTTATATTCCTGATCTAGGTCCATCCTGGCCGCTGGTTCTGTGAAGCGGCAATTGAGATCAATAATAAAAACACAGATTTAAGACAAGGAAGCAAAACTTCATCTGCAATTCTCATTATTTCAAATGACTCCCATCTCACAAAGATGCCTAATAAACTTTCAAAATAAAATCACTCAAAACAGATTCACTTCAAATATATAACAAAATAACTTAATCCAAAGAAATAGTCTCACCTGGATGATTGCTCTCTGCAGGTGAAGGGATATTATGAACAGGTATGTCATAGTTCACAGGAATAAGGAAGTTACACCAAAGGGTCTTGAAAATCAACAGACAATGTCATAAAAGGCATGAAAAGCTCAGTTCATTGTAGCTCCTCAAATAAAGTGGAAATCAAGGTGACCGACAATGATAAATTTGAACGACAAAATTCTTGTAGTTCTTAAATTTGAACAGATCAAATAGGAAATGTTCTTTCAGATGACTGGTATCTTGATTGATATTATTCCTCTTTTATACTGATAAGGGATAAGGTTAACAAGACATTCACATAACTGTGAACAAAGACAAGAAATCCAGCACCGCTACAAATTATTTTTTGGAATTTCGTGTAAATGAAAAAGTAAAATATGGCAAAGTCAAATTGAGACTGACTTAGGAAAATGTTATTTGTGCTCATCTAGAAACTCATTATGTCTCTCAAAGATAATTCTACCAATCTAATGTCACTTTAAACGAAAAACAGCGAAGATGACAATGAGAATGCACTGAGGCTGCACCTACCTCAATAACTGGAGTATCTGCCGTGAAGCAACGAAGAACCTGCGACCCGCCATGAGCTGTGCCTCGACTCCATATCACAACACAGCCGCTCGTGTAAAGTTCCTCATCACAACCTTCAGACGACGTCTGACTTCGACGCATTGTCCATGACTCTTTCTAACATAAATCATGGGAAATATAATCAACTGAACTTCAAGACAACTTATGGCATCATTTGGTTTCAAATCGCAATGCAAGTGCAACACTAGAAGCTCATAACACTGAAATAATTCATTGAAAAAGATACCACCTGATTAACTCACAGATTGATACTGACCCAATTACACAAGTTCATTCTGAATCAGTGCCCAACTAACTTTCACTCCATTACGGAAAATCAATCACTCATCCAACAAGTTACGAGTGAGATATCATATAATAATACGTACTTGGGCTGATTTTTCAGTTAGTAAGACAACTAAACCACAGGGTAACAAATGTCTTTCAATACATTTTTACGACAGCACATAAATTTCTAATATTGACACCTTACCTTGCCTTAGACCTTAGTCCATCCTTGTGCTGTTAGCACATCGGCCAACACAGTTTTAATGACCTCTAGAGACTATATAATTTTTTATTCTATATGTTTCAACGATTATTAATACTTAACTGCCATTATACTTCTCACAAAATGGCTTCAGAGGTAAACAGATAACAGACAGTATACTGTTTTAGAGTGAAAGAATATGAATATGTAGCAAACTATACTAAAAGAGCAAACTAGAAAACCAACACATACCCTATCATGAATGCTGAAATCTTTGAACATTGTGTGCAATGCCTCTGGTGGATTTCCAGAGCCTATCGTTTCTTCCAAGACACTTCCAGGATGAATGGAAAAGTAGAGCCTGCCATATGGCACAAACGCGTGAGCTTCATGAGTGCAGAGCATCTCAGGATCGACTTGAGTCTCCAGTGTGACTGGGTCTATCTGAAACATATGTTATGATGTAGGTTGAATGGTGATTAACAATGAAGATATTGCTGACTTGTCAACATTTCTAACTTATTTTAAAATCCCAGCAATAAGCTAAGTAACTGACATAATTACAGGCAGTGATCGTCCTAAGAAGGGTATCTGAACGGCAGATAAATGCTTATACAGAATTTAATTCATTCCAAAATTGATATAGCACCTTTTCGAGGTAACTACTCAAGAGCGCTCCCAACTCCAGCTTGGACAAAAAGGTTTCAAATGACCATAAAAGTACCAAATGAACGGTTTAGGGAACAGGTTTAACTCCAGAAAAGGCAATGCCAAACCCTAGGGCCTACCATGGGGAATACACGATTCAGCACAGCTGCTGTCCGGACAGAGAAGCCACAAAAACCATTTCAGAATAAACAACACAAAAGATCGCATATGCAGCAACCCAAAAAACTATTATTTTAGCAGGTGCAAGCTCACAGAAACTCTAAAAGCTCCCTACAAGAAGACGCAGCAATTCAACTCTGACTGTGACGAAACTGCATGGAACACCCCAGCAACCTAACAGGCGCGGGATATGGGTTCAAACACAATCCTGCAGTACCGATCAGAAGCTGTGCAAACAGCAGCGAACATGCCCCTGAACATAATTAGCTATACGCGATAGAATAAATAATTTTTACGGGTTTACAAAACTTAATACAGACTTTAATAGGGTCAGCAAACAAATGTTCGATATTTAAGTTTTGCCTCGGTCTTGCTGAAAACACTTCTTTAGAAATCTGACTCTTATAGCGCTTTTATTCTCGATGGAGCGTTTTGGTGGTGACTTGGAAGGTACGTGGACAAATGAATAGGGGTAAAATTTGTTTGAAAAGGTGAGACTAGTTTCGCGTGGAAAGCCCGTTGGGTGAGAGATATAAGAGTCAGAGGCAGATGATGTTGGTGATCATTGGCAATGGTGGTGGATGAACTGAAAAAAGTGTTGAATGGAATTATTGATCGATGGCTACGATGCTGATCGTTCCAGAGACGTGGTGCAATGTTTGATAAGTCTTGAAAAACTGAGACAGAAGGATGATGGAGGAGAGCAGGTTGGCTGGATGGTGAAGAATCAGAGGTGCAAAAAGCCAATATTTTTTTTAAATCAAAAGTTTTTGGGGGGGTTGGTGTTATTTGGTGTTTTTGTTTTTAGTTTTCCTTTGGATTTTGTCACACCAGTTTTGTTAGTAAAGGGCATTGAAGACAGCATGAAAAAGAGTTCCAACTATATAGTAGCTCTAATTAATTTAGTTTGATTTCGGACTGATTATAACACATAATCAGTAATATAATAGTAATATTAATAAATTGAATAAAAATATTTAAAAAACCAAAAAATTGCCATTAATTTTTTTTATAAAAAAAGTAAATAACCAAATAACCAAAAACCAACATGTTTGCAACTCTGTAAAGAATACGCGAATATAATGTGGGATGATGAGTTGGAAGTGGGATCGATATCAAAGATCGATCTGTCTCAAACACCAACATTAATTTTGTCAGCCAGCATAATAAACTGTACATGTATACATGTAAAGAGACCTTGTAGTATCAAAAAACATACGCAGAACGTACCTTGTTTTCTAATAACGACAGCAACCCACACCAACCCAC
This sequence comes from Bimastos eiseni, assembly GCA_959347315.1. Taxonomy (NCBI): domain Eukaryota; kingdom Metazoa; phylum Annelida; class Clitellata; order Crassiclitellata; family Lumbricidae; genus Bimastos; species Bimastos eiseni. The sequence continues at coordinate 10,877,826 of OY365809.1, forward strand.
ATGACGACGCTCGTAAACTTACCACAGCCGACCTTCACGGTGCCTAACCTGACCTGCAGGCTTACAACGCCCGGCATATACTCAACTCAATAATCGGATACTGCAATTGGCCTATCAAAAATGCAGCGACGTTAACGTACCTTGAGGGATCAATAGGGTAGCCTCATCTAAGCCTACCAGTGTCTGCTAGATTGGACGGCCAACTTGGCCAAGGAGAGCGAAGCATCCCAAGCAATGTTCCCTCTAACATTTTAGAAGCTGTGTGCTGATATTTGGGTGTGTATTTATAAATGGATCACAGTTTTGTGCGCAGGTCCAAGCTGAAGACGATGATAGTTAATTTAAAACCATCATCTAAAAAAGTCTATGGTGATAAGTTCTGGAAACCTAAGAAAAGTTCAATTGTCAAAAATGTATTTAGAGCAGATGATGTATACATAGTAGTCCTGTATATAATACGCAAATGCTATTAGCTTTCATATATTTGCAATTTTCTCTTCTGCGCAGATTGGTCTATAGTTCATCTTAATCTTTGTTTTTAGAGAAAAATTGTGCACACACTAAAATCTTTTGTGTGCTCGCTGCATACGCGCACAGCTTAAGACAGAACACTAGTCCCACGTAGATCACACTATAATGTTTCTGTGTTTGTCATTTACCCTCCAATCATGTCCATTAGAATGATTAGACGGTACTAAAATAGTCTATAGGTTTTCCTGGTGCCATTTTGAAACATGAGGTCCTATATTATGGGCATGTTGTAGGATGTGGGGTACCTCATACGTAGCCTATAAACACTTGCCCATAATTATTAATATTTCTCGAAATCATAACTCTCACAGATCAAATTGTATTGAAATACCTGCTGATAGATGACGGCATTATAGTGATTAGGTCGGTGACAAACACTCCTAATAGGACATTGAAATGACAGATACCACACAAAAATTTGATTGGAGCAAACATTTGGAAAAATCCTACCCTTCCAGAATGTTTTATGAGAAATACAGGCATGTTTTGAACAAAAAGTAATTAACACTGAGGGAAACTGTCTAAATTTAATCTACCATTACTGCTATGCACAGGGAACTTGCATCTCAGAGGACAAATAGTCTGAACCACAACTAAAGAAGCTTCCCAATACCCCTACAAATCCATCCCACTTTTATCAAATAAGCAGCAAATTGGTGCCCACTATGAGTATGCCGTGCACATCGTAATAGTGTGCTGCAAAATGTAGAGAATTTAGAACAAATTCTGCTAGTTTTTCTTGCCCTCTCCATTCTACTGACTTGCATCACCCATTTGATCTTCTCGTACCTCGGTCACTAACTCCTTTATCCTCGTGAACTGGGTTTTGCTATGGGTCCCTTAATACGGAATTACTTTTCGCCACAACAGTCCAGAGCAGGATTCTTGTGGGAATCTCACCAGCATATCTTTGTTGCTTAAATATTTTAATTCTTTTTATGGACCTGTCACACCAAGAAGACCTCTGAATTGTCTGCTGTGAGAGGTGCTTTACAAATGTTCATACAATAATAATAATAAATATAGTTAATATATAAGGCATGTTTTGAATATATAAACCCCATAATATATAAACCCCATGATATAGTGCATAATATTTCCATTTTCAAACTGCTTACTGTTTTCAAATGGGCAGCTTTGACTATGCCCTATAAAAAGTACTACATGTATACCATCAGTATCTTTTCTTTAGACCAACACAAAACAGGATGCTTTGAAATGCCATGTATCCTCTAAACATATTACCTACAACATGCATGTATCACATGCATATCATATGCATGTGTCATATATCACAACACGAACTTCATGTAAAACTGCAAGTTCATCAATTGATCAATTTTGCCATCACAGAATTGATGGTGATTTGCAGGAACTGATACAAACTTTTGTATCTTAAAGACTTTGCCATACACCATCCTATTCTAAACAGATTTTAAGTTCAAAAACAATCAAAAAACTATTCATCCATACATGAATATGGGAATTTACAAGATGATTCAATCCAGTAATACAAATTCCCAAACTACAAACTAATGCTCACTTTAAACTTTAACATTGTTAGGCCTACATTGTTTCAGCTAACATTCTCGTTAACTGTTTGAATGTACCTAACACTGGGTATGTTCATCAACAATGATATATGGCCTTTTAGAATCCTTTCAGACTCTCTGACCGATCCTAAACACTTGCAGATCCAGAAATAAACAAAGGAAAACTTCCAGCAAGCAGTTCAGGCATCCATCAAGTTGTTTGGTGTGCACAGTAAAGCTAAATGCAGACCCACTATGTATGTCAAATGACAAGTGACATACAGTACACAGTCTTGTCTTACAGTTTATTAGCTGTGACACTACCAATGCCTGGCCATTGGCCATATTTGGCAATAAACTAAATAAACTTATGTAACAAACAATGCCATAACTAACCACTTGGAGTCACACAATCCAAAGGGGATATTACAAGGAAAGCTGTAATACCAAAAATATAGGAAAAGTTGATGAGAAACTACTAATCAATAGTTGGTTGTTTCAGTAGCTTAATACACAACAGAAAATCATTAGCAATTCATTTGATAGAACCACCTGTACTGCAATTCAGATGAATCAAAATAATATACAGTTTCTGTGACATAAATGTCAAACATTATATCTTCAATAATATCTCTGTTAAGTGTTCAGTAATCTCAATTCAAGCAGAAATTAAAATACCAAATAAAATAATTCACAAATTGCTAATCAGAAATAATAAACAAAGAACAACCCAAAGATATCCTATTTTTTTGCCTAAGTCGTTAACCTATTTACCGGATAGTGATACATACTCTGAATAGTTATTCTGTAACAGGCACTATATAAATCTAAAGATATGATATAATAATGCGCAGCAACCAATGATGCACTCAAACTAAGTTGTAATCAGGTCGATATCCAGAGATCCAGTCTATAGAAAGGATTTATGCAATTTGACAAAGGTAAGATATCCAACAGAGATTACTCATTAAATCAGCTCAGTAATGCAGCACATTATATTTTCTATCCTATTAAATAGAGCTAATATTAAAAAATATCTCTCACAATAAAATGAGCCATCAAAATTTGCATCCATTTAGGCAGATGTCTAAAGAAATGATTGCCATAGATGAAGAATTCGATTAGGAGTACATTTCATTAACCGTGCACTGACTTTCGTTGAGCAGGTATATTTGTGTTCACAATACCGCTATAAGGCTACCAGTAAAAGGACACAAAAGCCTTCAGAACATCTATGTAATATCATCACTACATTAACATTTGACAAAGAACATCTAAAATACTGTCATCTGCTATTTGATACGAGTTTTGATCCTTTGTGCACTCCAGGAGGACCGGATAAGCTGTTTTTCTGAGGTCGATCCTCTGGGTCATATGCTCCACCATGGACATAGTCCAATGGAGATTCCACAGTCTGTGACTTTGCATCAATAGCCCTGCAACCTGGGCCACACTTTCTCCTTGAACTGCAGATATGTCGTGGCCTCGTCAATTGTGGCCTGTTGTTCGACTGTAGCAGTGCCCTAGCTATTAAACTCATGGGAACTGCGCTGTCATTTCGTCCAACATCTATTTCCGAGGTGTGCTTTCTTACAGGATTGCTGGGAGCTGAGAAGACAGCTGTCGGTGGGAAAGTGGACATCGGTAGGTGAACAGCATGTGACAGTTCAGATGTTTCGTCCTTTGCGTCTTCGAGTTCTTCGAGTTCTTCTTTTGACAGGTATGACCGTACTCTATCCTGAAGGTCTAAAGGAAGCTGACAAAACAAAATGAAACGCATCACAGAGTTATTCTCACATTCTAATCCTTAGTCTCCAATCATAATCTCCAAATTTCTTTAGCACTACTTTAAAGCTAAGCGCAGGGCAGCAGCTAATCCACGAGTGTCGAATTGAATAGTGGTGGAGTCATCATTGCCAATTAATTACAGACAATTATTATAATAAATGGATTACGCAAAAACCGACAATTTTTTTACTCGGGCATATATTGCATTATTTCATTTGTTTTTTAACCTTAATATTGACATGTATATGAAGTTAAGTCAATATAATCATAAAGACAACATCTTACAATGAAAAAGAAAATAGCAATGAAGAATGTAATGAAAATATACATGATTGTTGACCATCAGGTGCATTAAAAAACTGATTCACATGACTTGCACTATCAGCATGAAGATTTAAAAGAAATGCAGAACTTTCAGATCTGCAGAACACTAACTGTATTAAGCCTATGAGCCACGAATTCTGAAGGTTTGCACTGGAGAAGCTGAACTGCTACATTGCAATCACTCTGATATCTCATCTGCAAAGGCAAATTAAATGCATGCAAAACATTACAATAATAAAAACTTACAAATTATTAGAAATTCAAAGCAGATAATCTGTAAACAATTGGAATATAGATATTTAAGAAAGGTTACCACATGTATAGCTTGCCATTTATGCTATATTGGTCATTTGGTCACAGAGGACTCCATTCTCCCTTCTGCAAGACCAGGTGTGGAGTGAAATGGGAAAACAAATGAGGAACAGTCTCTTAACTGCCGTATTCTGAATGGAATTGCGAATCGTAAAGGATGGAACAAGGATTTCCTCAAACAAACAAGATATTACTTCATCCAGTTTAAGGTACACAGACAGATATTAGTTTTCCCCAGAGTAGTACTACCCATTGGGTAGCAATTTTGAAGTATTCAGTCAAGTTCAACCCCACAAAGTAACATTTTATGCAATAACCCCATATGCATCATGATATAGTGTCCATTTTGTATATTGTTGCATGTTCAGTTGCGATAAACTTGCGTACAGCACGAACACTAAGGATTGTTCCTTCTTACTGAACTAGGTATATCTAATATTGATTGATAGTCGTACTAGTAATGTTAACATAAGAGAAGGGATGGTCCTTATCATTCTAAAAATACCTAAAGACATTGTACTCACACAACGATCATCCAGTTCTTCAACAAGCATCGAAGCATCAGAAAGCTTAGATGTCAAAATTCCAACATTATCCAACAGCTCGTCCTTTTCTTTCTGAAGCTTCTCCACCTGTAAGCAAGAAAAAAGAGAGAAAAAGATAATGGCAAGGTCAAACAATGATGAATGTACACTTCGGAGGAAATCGATCAATAAATGAAAAAAGAAATAAAAAACAAAGCACAAAACAACTGTTCACACGAAAATGCTTACAAATGCAAATGCACTGGATGACCTACCACTGTCAGTAGTTTGTCTTCGAGGTTGTTGTTAAGCCTCTGTAGCTTCTTTTGGCTGTCCAATAAACTGAAACAAAGTTTTTCAAATCAGAAAGTTACCACGTAAAATCCCACATCACATGTGATTTTAAATTTGTTAACACAGTCCAGATAATAATCAAGCCAATTTTGTCTGAGATATTGCCCATCCATCACTGGCTAATATAAAACCATGCATAAATTAGTCAACTGGCATCAATGATGTTAGACATAGTTTGCAAGTATGCCTAACTCAAAATTAAACAGCTGTCCTAATTGTGACACCACGACACCTCTCAGGCCACCAACTCAGATGAGAGTGCACTTCTTTCTAATAACCTAATGTTTACAGAAACCTGTCAGCCTATATATGTCATTGATTGGCAACTGTCACCAACAATGTGGTTACACCAATAGAGTATTAATTTCAGCCATGAGCCAATGACTACACAACAATCTGCTTAAAATAATCAATATAAATTCCTCTCTTTCCAGTTTTCAGATCAACACATTCACGGATGGGATGAAACCCTTCATGAGGGCACCTGCAGACCTGAACCCCCTATTCTTCATGAGGCTAATAATGGTAGGGAGTAGTTTTTAAGCGACATTGCACGACTACATAGCAGCTTTATCCTACTGGCACAAGCATCTCCCACAGAATGTTTTGTTGGTAACAGTTACATAATGACTGGACTTCTGCACCATTCAAAACTTGAGAATGAAATCAACAGCAGTTATGTAAAATCGTGCATTCTTTATGGTGGGTCCTAGCGTTTGGAATGGCTTTTCACTGGAGTTATGTCTGGTTCCATAAATAGTTTAGTGGTATATTATATGGCCATTTGTAAACTTACCCTTTAAATGACAAATTTATATTTGCTCCAAGTCTGCATAAACATTTATAATCTCGTCCTAAAAGGGCTTAGATAAAAATAAGAAACCACCACAATTAACCGACTCGAAATCAAAACTAAACGTGGTGCTTACCGGTCATATCTTTCACGTAACTTTGACAGTTCTTCCTGCAGCTTAGTTATCTCTTGTTCTGCCTTGCACTTGGTATCCGAAAGTTCCAGCTCCAGCTGTGATACGTGGCTCTTATGACCACTTATTCGTGATTTCAACTCCTCTATCTCACTGTGCAAATCTAGACTGTCAACAGAAATACGATTTAAAGCCTGTGTTACATTTTCACCCAAAATAAAATCTAGACTGAAATGTAAAAGTCACGAATCATGAAATTATTTTTTTAAGGTACACAACTGGATTTGTTTGGGCCTAAAATCATTCCAGAACAGCTTGTTTCTCCAACCACAAAACTGTTCTTGTTTAGTGGTGTCGTGGTCAGAAGCACCACTGAGTAGCAACGTTGAAGAGGTGCTGTATAAATCTTTGTAATGAATGAATGAATATTTATGCTTGCAAAGGTTTTATTAGGACCAAAAATCAAATGACAATAAGTGTAACTTCAATAAGTCCAAGTTTAGTCAAAACAGTTCTTATGTTGCATGTCTGAGCATTGGTTGTCACCAGGCTAAAAAAACTGTCATGCTTGTTCCAAAATATTTTATCAACAAATTTCTCATTTCCTTTCTGCTATGTAACTCATCATACTCAGATCATCGACCGCTTGACCATTTGTTTCTGGTGTTGGGACCACAATGTCTAAATCTAGATCCTTTGCCTGCATTGGTCCCTCTCTCTTCTCTGTGCAACACCATCTTCCCTGACTGCATCTCTACATCTTTCTCTCACCTCAAAAAATTCCTTTTCTTCAATGGGAAAATCGCATTGGGAGTGCTCCTGAAGGGCTTATGCTTTACAAATGATAAGATACAAATACAATAACCAGAAGTTAAAAATACTGCAGATTAATATACAAAAATTACACAGCATTAGAAAAACAAGCAGCAAAATTGTAGCTAGGGCATAACCGGAAATCGCCTCGGACGAATATTGGACTATTCGGAAGTATTCGCCTTGGCAAATATTACACCCGCAAATAGCTGAAAATAACTTTTTTTGATAAAATAATTTCTTTGATAAATAATTTTTTTCAACAACTAAATTTAGGACTGACGGACTTACTTACAAGTTATTAATTAATTAAACAAGAATTTAAGATTCCATTGAATTTTCTTTAAAATAATTAAGTTAATTTATATATTTTAATTTCTTTTGGTTGTATTCCCATGTGGCAACAAAATCAGTAATTTCCCCACTTGAATTGGCTCCAACCACATTCCAGTAAACATTAGAGAGTAAAGACTTCATATTTTATAACGAGGTTTTATATTTTTTTCACAAATAAAGTTATTAAATAATAAATATTATGTTATAGCATAGAGTGTGACGATACGCTATATGAAGGATATCGCTATAGACTCTACATTGACTATAGATAGTTCTCCATAGCTGTGCATGTGGTAGTTTAACTACGCTTTGTCTACGGATGGCACTCGCAGAGTCGCTGGCCAGATTTGCCGCTACTATTCGGTTCGTACCCGGATCCGGCAAATAGTTCATCCAAATACTCGGATTTGGTACTCAGTGGAAATGGTCTACTCGGTTATGCCCTAATTGTAGCTCATCTAGAGACAAATAATTTGACTGTATGACCAAATGAACCTAATGGGCTCATCATTGACTCTTACGAGTGGCTGAAGTTCAGTCATTATTGTGAACCATGAAGACGTTGATAACTAAAACACAATGTACGACATTGTACATACAACCAAATGTAACCAACCTGTTGTTACTACACATGTTACAGTTGCAACCACACTCCTGCAATAAACAATAAACGCCAATATTTTAGGGAGTTTTAGTCGATTTCACACGTTAAGGATAGAAATATTATCTCCCCTCCAGCAGTGCAGGAAAATTGAGTTATAGTCAAAATATGAAATTGGCTTAGAAATGAATTTTGAACAAGTCCATGTTATTTAATTGCTTGTACATGATTGTAAGTTTTAGATATGACAGGCAAAATGTGATGCTATGGCATAAGTGTTTCTTCACATGATCCTTATACTTATACATTTGGCTGATGTTTTCAAGACATATGTTACCAATAAAAATAATATAAATCAGTACATTAGTAGCATAGTGTTCAGGGCTGTTAATATCGCGATAAAGTATCGCGATACTTTGGTATCGGCGATCTTTTTGCAGTATTGCAGTGTGTATCACGATAGTTTTATTTGGTCGGTATCGCGTATGTATTTCTTAGCCAGTAATTTATACGCGATACCAATACTTTTTTCACCGTAAATAAAATATAATAATATTTCTCTTCCACTTGAAATATTTACGATTAAGGTATGGTGCGCAATAAATCATCATGCTCAGAAAATTGTCTCTTGTTATAATCTACAATCTATGGTGTGAATGCAAGTAATCTATAAATAGGGAAACGATCAGATATAATTGTAGTATTTTCCCCTCTATGCACACCCTTGATTAGTAGAGTCAGCCTATATTCCAAACGGAACGTTGGAGAGGTGCTCATCTCCTTTTCCTAGGCCCTTGAGCCGGAAATGGACGAATCCCAAGGTCCTGGACATGGGGCCAGTGACTGGCAGTACTACCAGTAAGCTACTACTTGGTGACAGAGACACATGTGCGCAAACAACTTGCCCAGGGTCGTTACACAGTCAACCGCATGCTATGCGAGCAAGCGCATTACCGATAGGCCATTGTGTAGCACACTTAAGTAGTACACATTTTGAAAATAAAAATTCTGATATTAATTGTAGTTATTCTGATTTTTATGTAAAAATTATTATTGTAATTATACTGATCTCTGATATGTGAAAATAATAATTGTAATTATACTGCTTTATTATATGTAAAATTAACATTGCAATTATACTCCTTTTTCTTTATCACATGCTTTGTGTGAATAAACAGGAAATTTGCTCATCGAAAAGTATTAGTGAAAGTATTGGTATTGCAATACTTTTTTGAAGAAGTATTGGCATTGGTATCGCAATACTTTTTTCCAGTATTGTTAACGGCCCTGATAGTGTTTTTTCATTTATATTTACATCACATTTGAAACAATCGAATTAAAGCAACTTAGTCATTGCTGGTTTGGCAAGTAAATCATCACTCGTGAATATCCCATTGTTTTTTTCAACACTCACTTCACAATCTTGATGGCTTGTCAAATCTCCAGAGGTCATTAATTGTAGATAGAAGTGGCTGAACTTTGCACAGGTTATAAATACAGTGGGCAGAAAGCAAAAAAATTAATGACATTGCCACTTAGATGAAACAACTCTAAAATTATCTCAAACTTCTTGTATGGGACGACTGATCTCATGCCAAGCATAGATTTTGTCATTGGGGCAACTACTGCTGAGTTTGAGGTTTAAGTTGCCTAGAGCAAAATAAGTTCTACATTTGTGGGGTATGTTTTGCTTACATTTGGGAATCTTCATATAAGTATTTGTTGCAATGGTCTTATCAGCAATAATCTCAGTCACAGATCATTATTATAAAACTATGAAAAACACGTAATGCTGACAAATCAATGGTATCAATTGGTGAGTGAACAGACTCTTCTGGTAAACTTTTCTTGCAGTTTTTATAAAAGTTACAGTCTATCTGACTCAGTGTCACCCACTGCTCACATCATTTTTCTTACTATTATTCTACAAGTTCTGCATATTGCTAATATGAACAATGTTCATTGCTGTTGCTCATGTAAACCATAACTGCAAAAATTGTTCCAAATTAGTTCTTCATCTAAATGTGACGTAACGAAAATTACATAATAAATGCCGTCTTCGTCCATCTTCACAATCTCCGCAACTATCCCATGTGTGTAGAAATAACAAATGGGAGAAAATGCGGTCAATTCATTGTCCGAATTAACAGCGACCAACAATATTGCCAGCCCAAACTGTGAGAGAAATTGGAGCACTATGGGGAACCAGGACAAACACAAGTAATAAGTCAGCAAGTGGTTCCAGAACAACATGTGCAGCATTATAAAATAAAATCAAGATCATTCCAGATCAAATTCTGATCATATCCTGCGAATGGAGTGCTAAATCCAATCTAAAGAACTGATGGTATTTTAAATGGCCTTTGAAGCCTTCTGCTGTTATGCATATATCAGAGTAATCACAACGATCTGAACAAGGCTGAGTCACATAAACAACAAGTGGATGTGTGTGACATACAAATTAAGAAGACAACTGCCACAAGTTGTGAGTTGCTATCAGGGGGGGCGATACTGGGTGGGTCGAGGGGGTCAAGTTTCCCAACCTTTCACAGAGAGGGGACACGTTATACGTGTGTCCTCTGTGTGTGTGGCCTCTGGTTGCTAACAAAAAGCATGCATGAGTTCACAACTTACAAACGTTAGTCAATGATCAATCAATCAACCAATAAGCGACCAGTGCTCGTATAACTAAATGAGTCCTCACAGCCGAGCTCACACATACGTGCTGAGCTCAACTGATGGATTCCCCTCCAATCTCCATAGTTGATAGCCGACCTGATGTTTGTAGTTCCTGGACCATGTAGGATTAAAGAGGATGTGCAACAACAGGTGAATAGGTCACAACACATGAACCCCAATAGAAAGCAGTGCACCGCAGATAGTATAAGATGGTCAAAGACGTCATCTCTCAGCTACTCCTCTGTCTATGAAAGACGATATTCTTCGTCATGTTTGTACAATCTTAGTGCAGCAGAATGGTCACCACTCATCCAAGGATTTATTTAATCTAAGTACTGCGACAACCTGAAACTTCTTGGTTGAACGAGTCCATGCTTACACAACGAAACCTCGATAACAAATCCAAACACTGTCAAAATCATTCAGAAACAATAGCAAAAGACAAAAATAACCTAGGAAACGTACACTAGGTGACCTAGTAGAAGTCAGAAAGAGCACAAATTATGCAGCAAGTGGCCAACAACGCCATTAAACTCACATGATACAGAAACATGCGGCCGTTTTTTCGACCTCAGGTGCACAACTTTGTGTAATTATGTTCCTTGCTGATTAATTCTAACTTACGATAATCTTCCGAGCAGCTTACCATGCATTAATTCCTCTCACAGTCTGCATTGACCATATTCCTACAAGTGGGGTTAGCAAAATCCACCATTTAGTTAGAATTATCAAGTATAAACTTACATTGCAGTGTTGAGCTAATTTTGGAAAAATTGTAAGCGTGCGATGCTTAGACATTTGTCTGCCGAGTTCCTGCTAAAAAAAAAACAATTAAACTATGTCACTGCTTAACAATGTTCCAATATCAAATCATCTTAGAAATCATCTTTGAAGTCTGATGATTAATTACGCCAGTGTTTAGCTGGCGCACAGCTACTTTTATACTGGATAGTATAGAACAGCGGTTTTCAACTGGTGGTACGTGCCGGTGGTACGTGCAGGTCACAAGAAAAATATATAAGTTTAAAATAAATATTTCTTGCAGAAACAGATAACAGTAACTGGTGCCGACCCACGCTGCTGGAATAGCCTCCCGTCTGAGGTGCGTTGAGATCTTTAGGGCTCGACTCAAATCTCACTTGTTCAGGAAGGTATATCTCTGTTGAACTGATGTAGTTATTGTCATAGTATGGTTTTTATCTTGCTAGTCTGCTGATCATATAATTTTAAAGCACCCTTGTAGTGGCATGGCTGTGTTACAGCGCTTTAGAAATCGTCCAATTAATAATAATAATAATCGCAGGTTTTGAGATGCCATATTTTTGTATATTATATTTATGCATGGAGCTTCTGCAGCCGAAAGTTCAACCTAAAATATGTCCAAAAATGACACTAACCATGACCCTAAACAACCCTTATGAAGCCTAATCTGACTCTAAACGACCCTCATGACGCATATTTCAATTTTTGAGGTGTTCTTAACAGTACGCAATGGTTGCACATGCGCAGAGGTCATCATGAGCTAAATTTCGTATGGATTCGGTCATAGAAGTAAAATTTTCGTTTATTTGTGAGCCTAAGTTTTGGCCACAGAAGATTTATCCTATAGTTATTTGCTTACTATGACAGTAGTAAACTAAATATTGTAAAATAATTTTCTTGTTATTATTTCATTTCATATTTATCTATTCTTTGTACACTTATCTGTACTGTACAAAGTGTACATTGTACAATAATAATAATTTTAAAATAATAAATCTATCAAAATTCATAAATAATATTGTAACCAATGTTCTAATTCTAATAATACATTCAAATTCGGCTGTCGAGCAATATTATTGGGCACACAACTATTATATTCACTCAAAATCATCAACATTTAACATCGTCGTCATTTTATCAGTTTGTTGAATTACAGTGTAACTTTTCAGACACTTGCCTTCCAAACCGACAGATAACTCAAATCTTAACTGAATAGTTAAAAAAGAAATACAAATATTAATTTTTAAATTTAATTAGATGCATCTAAAATTATACTAACTGCCTCTTAACCACCAACGCGATAAAAAAATTATCTGCCAACGAGGTAATCCGCCCTTGTTGTCAATCTGGCAAGCATACTTCCGGAGTAATCCGGTCATGACCTATTTCATGGTCCTTGTATTTTATTCAGAGGCAAGAAACGATATACAATACAACTTTCATTTATAGCGCGCCTTAATATACAGTCTTACTTAAAGGACGCGTTACAAGACAATTCTTTAGCATAAAATAACATCTGAACCCGGTTTAAATAGTCAATAATGTCCAGTAATTTCTCACGGCTATCATAATCTCCCTAAAATCTGACCAAATACTTCTTTTATGCATTTATTACACATCTGAATACTGAGATGCAGAGCTAAGAACCGAGTTCGATGACCGTACCAGCATCGTTGCTTAAATTAAATTAGATGTATAACGTAATGGGCGGCTTTCAATAGGCGTACAATCCGAGGTCAAACGTAGTCATTTGCATTTCAATAATAATATAGGTCTCATAGAACAGATACACTCATACAGACACAAATATATGCACACATACATTGCGTATAGTCTAAACAGGTGCTTGTCTATTCACATGCCTTCGTGCCTATGTTCCTTTAGCCAGTACAGTAAGATCGTTTCCCTTCCTCAAAGACTAGACTTACGTATTGCGCCTTAGCTTTCACGCAATGCCAGGGTATTGAAATAACAATGAGGTGGCTGTTTATACTGGAGTCTATGGACTGGTCATCCAAGGCTGTGTCGTATGAAATCTCAGGTGCTAATGTACCATGAACATGCTCTGTAATAGTTTACTCGAGCATTCATCTTGGTTGAGTGAGAAGATATCCCTTCCAAGTTTGAGTCGGCTTGAACCGGTTTGAATTAAAACCGGTGCAATAATAATTGCCGGTTATAACGGGTGCAAACCGGTTCTAATCGGTTTGACTGGTTCTGACCGATTCAAACAGGTTCTAACCTAACGCTTCTGACCGGTTCTAACTGTTAGAATCGGTTAAAACCGGTCAAGACTGGTTTGGACCTGCTAGAATCAAAACCGGTTAAAACCGGCTCTAACCGGTTCTTACCGGTTTTAACCCTTTTGCAGCCTTGTTGTCCAGTGGTAGGCATGTGTCCAGCCCGTCTGGTGGAAGTCTAAAGAACGCGTCCTCTACTGGTCATGTTACACCTCAGAGGACCACAGCAACACCGTCCAGTGGAAGTTCTAACTGTGAGAACCGGTTAGAACCGGTCAGAACCGGTCGAACTGGTTTGTACCTGCTAGATATGGTTCGAACTGGTTAGAGCAGGTTAGAACAAGTCAGAACCGATTAAGACCAGTTTGACCGGTTTTAACCGGTTCTGATCGGTTTTGACCTGTTAAGACCGGTTCAAGGCAGCTTAAACCGGTTCAAATGGTGCTAACCGGTTGTAACCAGTTCATACTGACTTTAACCGGTCTTAACCGTTTCTAACAGGTTCTAACCGGTCCAAAACGGTTTTAACCGTACCAAACCGGCTAAGACCGGTTCTGACTGATTCTAACCGGTCCAAACTGGTCTTAACCGGTTATGGCCGGTTCAAACCGGTTATGGCCGGTACAAACCGGTTCAAGCCTATTCCAACCGGTTAGAATCGGTTTTAACCAGTTCTGACTGGTTCTAAACAGTTCAAACCGGTTTTAACCAGTTCAAACCGTTAGAACCAGACAGAACCAGTTCAAACCGTTTTGAACCGGTTTGCTACGGTTTTAACCGGTTAAGCAGGTTGAAACGGTTTGAAATAAAACCGGATAAAATCGGTTCTGACTGGTTCTAACCGGTCCATGCTAGTTCTAACCGGTTATGGCCGGTTCAAACCGATTCTGGCCGGTTCAAACCGATTTTGACCAGTTCCGACCGGTTTTAATCGGTTGTTACCTGTTCAAACTGTTTCTGACCGGTTCTAACCAGTTCTAACCGGTTTTAACCAATTTTTACCGGTTATTGCTGATTCAACAGGTTCAAACCGGTTCAAATCGGTTCTACGCGGTTTTAACCAGTTTGAACCAGTTGGTGCCGGTTTGAGCCGGTTTGAATTAAAACCGGTTAAAACCAGTTCTAACTGGTTCTAACCGGTTCAAACCGGCTCTAGCTGGTTTTTACCGCTTTCAACCGTTTCAGACCTGCTCCAATCGGTTTTAACTTGCTCTAACCTGTTCAAACCGGTTCCAACCGGTTCAAACCAGTTCTGATCGGGTCTAACCAATTCCGACCTGTTCTAGCGGCTAGAACCGATTTGTTCCTGTTAGAACCGGTTTGGACCGTAGAACTGGTTAGAACTAGTTCGGACCGGCTAGAACCGGTTAAGACCAGTTATATCCGATCAGTACCGGTTATGACTTGTTAAAACCGGTTGGGCCGGTTGGAACCGGCTATGATCGGCTAAAACTGGTACTGACCGGTTTTGACGGGTTATGACCTGTTCAAAACGGTTCAATTCGGTGCAAACCAGTTCTAGCCGGTTTTGACCGGCGTGAATCGGCTGAAAACGGTTTGAACCGGTTTTGACCGGTTTTGGCCTGTTCTAACTGATTCAAGCTATTAAACCCCGTTTGAACTGGTTAAGACCGGTTTGAACCCGTCAAACCGGTTTGAACTAGTTAGAACAGTTCACAACCGGTTAGAACTGGTTAAAATCGGCTTGAACCGATTTGGACCGGTTAGAACTGGTCAAAACCGGTTAGAAACAGTTTGAACCGGTTAGAACCGCTTATAACCGTTTATAACCGGTTAGACCCGGCTAAAACCCGGTTAAAACCAGCTAGAGTCGGTTCAATAAGGTTTGAATTAAAACCGGCTAGAACTGGTTTGCACCGAATTGAACCGTTTTGAACCAGTTTTAAACGGTTAGAACCAGTTAACGCCGGTTTTAACCGGTTTAAATTCAAACGGGCTCAAACCACCACCAATTCGTTCTAACCGCTTCTAACCGGTTTTAGCCGGTTCAAACAGGTTAGAACCTGTTGAAACCGGTTAGAACCGGTTAAAACCGGTCTGGACCGGTTGAATCAGTTAGAACAAGTCAAAATCGGTCAAAACCGGTTTGAACCGGTTAAAATCGGTTTGAACTGGTTAGAACCGGTGCCTTCCGGTTCTTACCTGTTAGAACCGGCTAGAACCGGATAGAGCCGGCCAGAACCGGTCAGAACCGATCAGAAAAGCTTCAAACAGGTTTTAACGAATTCAAACCGGTTCAAACCTGTTCATACCGATTCGAATCGGTTGGTCAGCCGAATCGATTGAAATCGCTTGAAATCGCTTGAAATCGATTCAATTTTTTCAAATCCATACTTGAACCAATAAGAAGTCTTAAGAATTCTGCTTTCACAATGAAATCCTGAGTAGCGTACTAAAACAAATCTCAGAAAAATTCACGCATTGCAATAAACGCCCAAATCAATTCAGCAATGCCCTTTGCTTGAGCAAACGTTGTTTTGTTTTAAGTGCTAAATACACTAAGTAAATGGATTTGTGCAAAATGGTAACACAGACATCTATCCGAACAGATCCAAGCTGAGGGTTAGAGGGGGAGCAGTAGAAAGAAAAGCAGGAGAAGAGCAGATGGAGAGTAGAAAAGAAGGAGACGACGAGAGGAGGGAGAGGAGGAAGAGGAGGAGAAGGGAAGAAACTTATGAAGCTGCTAATGGGAAAGAGATGCACAATGGACTGCGATTTATTCGCAGCGGTGGCTGATGCTGGTCGAATCATTTACTGAACACTGATCTTGTTGCAGACTGGTTTGCTCATACATAATATTATGCTGGAGTTCTGCGCTTGTCTTTCAAACGGTTCTTCAGAAATTTGGAGATTACGATTTACGATTATAAGTAATATTTCTATGTAACTACTGCAGCTTGGCTACTTGACTAACTCTGAGGACGTTGACTTGAGCCATCTTGCTCTCGGATCTTGCTTAAGAGACCTGAAAATTCCGGAAGTGGGCTGCGGTACTAAATGCATAAAAAATTCAATGTTTTGACAAGAATTTTTAAATGAATGTAAAGTTATCTCGTTAAATACTCAAGTTTCACTTGATTTATTTTTTGCTGTTTTGTTTAATGATGTTACTGATATTACCATATTCGAGTTTGATCACTGAATACTATGAAATAGCACACTGTGAAGTGGTTATGTTTATGGACTTGTTATCAAGATCAATGGGTTCAGGAACAGATTTAATTCCTGCTTAACATATAAGTGTTGTGTCCGTATGATGTGCGATTATTTAAATATAACAGTTGAAAACGAGTTACCACGGAGACGAGGAAGTAAGGGTATTTGGCGGTAACGTATTATTGCCAGTCTACTGATGCAAAAATCATATCAGTATTTCTTTCATTCGTTAATACACATTTGGTAGCACAAGGTGCTTTTGATGTGCATTAAATCTTACTTGCAAAATATTTAAATCGTACACCCATGACTGTTGAGTCGTGGGTGGCTCTATGCTGACAAATTGCCGTTTCTAAGTCAGCCGTTGAGTTCAGTTATAAAGTTGTGTTTAGTTTCTGGCTTGCTTAATCTACTTAGCTAATTCCTGTATCTTCAGACTGAGCAGTGAATGCTTAGGGTTTCTGGCACATTGTATATGCTTCTAGATATTTAATGCGGTATGAGCAGTTGCCGTGAATAAAGATCATATCAGTTGCTATATCAGTATTTTTGCAATGTGTTGGAAACTAATAAATTACATTATAACAAATTTTTTCTATCACTTTAGTGATGGTGTATCGCTTGATTTAATAGGTGGGTCACTATGGTTACTGCTGGACTGTTAAACATATTTCTGTATAAGAAACTGTACTGGAATTTTTAACAAACTCTACAACAGAGAATTAGTCCAACTGGCAAAGATGTCATTCATGATGGAGAAGATACTAAATGATGCACGGAAGCTGGCCAATCGCCTTAAAGAACATGATGGATCGACTGACAATCTAGTAACACAGATGACAACACTGAATAAGAAAATTGATAGCATGAAAACAGTAAGTGACAGCCAAATCTGTAACCATAAGATAATGTGTCAGTGCCCAGAATTGTAATAGGTAGCCTTAAAACTGATTTGAACAGTGGTCCTTTTCTTATTGCATAGTCACACAGACGTAAGGTTGTCAGTGTGTGTGGCATAGTGGCCGCTTATTAAAGCGGTTGGCCTGTAACGCGGAGAGTGCGGGTTCAACCCTCGTCTGAAGTTTCTGTGTGGGGACCTTGAGCAAGTCCTTCGTGCACAATTGCTCTGTGTTACAACTGCAGTTGCGCCATCGAGGCATGCGTACACTTCTAAACTACTTGTAGAAGTGTAATATCAAATTACAGTTGTATTGTTTTAACATTGGGATAAGTGCAAATGATTGTTTGGAGTACGAAGTTAACACTGCATTTGTTGTTAGTCAGCTCAGAAGCTCATTACAAGCATTTCGTAGTTTGTGAAACTGAAGTTATACTATATAACTAATATTAGCAACTCTGGCTAAGCCAATGATTTACCAAATTATCTATAGATACGAATTACCAAATTATACTTTCTGCCCTAGTTTCAGGAAAATCTGCCTGATCTGAATGAATTGGTGCTTCGTAAGCCACGAAACACCATCAAACTCGGCTTGTCACAGGTAAATTAACTTCATCTGTAATCTATGAAACTTGATGTGGCACCTCTTAAAAAAATCTACTGAAAGGCGCTCTCTGTGCTGGCCAATGTGATGTCAAATGTTGTTAAGAAGAAATATTATATATCTGTTAGCAAAACAGTGCACAATAGGCTGAAAAGGGTCACCAGTGATTGGCTCATGCACAGGTGTGGAACCAACCAACGGATTCCCGTTGACAGCTGACGGATGACATGGATGTTCAGAGTCTGTATCTGGGCCAAGTTTTGTCGTTGGTTAGAGACTAATGCAAAAGATGAAAATCAAGCAATGGTGCACCAATATCTACTGTGAGACGGAGGATTAACAGCTTGACAACTTTAGATAAGAAATCCCACACAGATGGCATGGGATGTCTTATCTAAAGTTGTCAAATCTTATTTATACAATACACATAATTTTTTTCTCATTAAATGCAACTGTTATTCACAAAAATTTCCTCAGAAGGAGAGGAAATTAAATATTCACTCAGTGAATGAAATTAATTCAAAAGCCAGTCAAAGATAAGGATGGTGATAAATATTTACAGTTATTACCTGCTTGTTGCCAGTAATGAGTATCAGCTTACTCAAATGACCTGGGTTGAGAAATATAAAAAGTTAAACCTAGGCAGTGGTAGATAACAACATATATGGAAAAGCAAGTCTGCTACCACAGAAAAGGTTGGGCGAGTAAACACAGGTATGATAAAATTATCAAGCGGTTGAAGTCAGGGTTCATTGAGAGCAAGTAATTACAGGGAATGGCACTAGCTAAATTATGCAGGGCTGCAACTTTGTTTTGAAGGAAAATGTTTAATCACCCAATATCCAGATGCTGAAATCTTGGTGATGCAGCATTACTGGAGTTCCACGCTGTATGACTCTCAATTCTTGTATTCAAAGGGTCACAGTCTGTAAAAATTAAGACGTAATTATGCAAGTGGTCATGTTAAGATTGTGACTGGTGTTGTAGGAAAACAGTCAAATTCGTGATTTGGAACAGGAGAACAAAGAGCTAAAGCAGTCACTGGAAGAGCATGAGTTGGCGTTGGAGTTGATCATGAGTCGGTATAGACAGCAAGTAGCAAAGCTCTTAGTCTCCAACAAAGTTGATGAGTCAATGCTGTATAAAGAAACAGTTCAAGCGCAGGTGAGTGGGAAATTCAGTCGAGTATGGTATGTTGGTTAACATGGTGTCTTCACTAATGTGAGGTAATTACGAGGGTTCCGCGGAAAACTTTCAGCAGTGAACAAATTTTCTGTTATAATTTTCTCTATCGGTCACTTTGTGCGTAACTTTATATGAATGTGTTTGTAATTGATGTTTGTGTCATTATTAATCTAATCCCCAGACCTAAACCTATAATCGTCTACATTCCCACGCAATTGTATTTACAACAAAATATGTTTAGTTTGGACAGGGGTTCCGTCTAAAAATGTAGGATGAAAAGGGTTCCACAGCCAAAAAAGATTGGGAAACGCTGAATTAGGCATTTACATGTCATTACCATTATATGTATACTTTGGGAGAATCCAAGACCATGGATCTGTCAGGGATCTCTAATCTTGTATTTCATATACTGAGTATTGCTGCAGCATTGTGGTGCCCTCAGAAAATAATATCATCAGTCAGATGGACTAAACTTTGCCATGATGCAGTAAATGTTTGCGAACATTTATCTATATATGTCTTTTGAGCAACTTCTTTGTTGCCTATTATTTGCCTATTTTTCTATTAGACAATAGACATTCTTATAAGAATCAGATCTGCTTCTTTGTATATATTACAGACGAATTTTAAACATTTAGGCACTCCTACGGCATGTAATTGTTGTATGAACTTATTTGAAAGTACAAAAATTAGTTTCTACATTTGAATATATCTGCAGCTTCTTCTTTGTTTATGTAATTCCTGGGAATGAAATTACAGCATATTATGTGTGTGTCAGAAACTTTGTTAGTGAATGCAAATATGATGGTACAATAGGAATTGAAGTCCAGGATGTAACAGGGTGTCTGTAAAAAGGCTAGCTATGTGTGTGAGACTGTATTATGGCTATACGATTGTATTCTGATCCAGATTTGACATGGAAGGCTGCTGTTATTTTATAGGAAGTACAAGAGAAAGCTGAACATATCCATGAGATGGGAACTGTGATGTGGAAGGCTATCAGTGATGATGACGATCAGTCAATCTACGACACTCAGCAGGTCTTGGCGCAACTCAAGGTCGAAAACCAAGGAATGCGAGAACTGTTGCATATCTGCTGTAGCTCGGGAAATCCACTGCGAATTTCTGACCGACAGACGCAGACAGATGGCTTTACGCTGGTTTCCTCTGCAATTCATAATGATGAATCGGGCACAGTGTCATCTGCTGTTGGTGATGCCTGTGGAGGAGGAGTCGGAGTCGGTATTGTGCCATGTGCATCGACTGTCGCATCTTGTGCCACAATGAAAGCACTCAAATCCTTGAAAATAGGCAAGAGGGACTTACTTCCTGATGGCAGTGGTGCAAGTGGTTCTAAGACAAGTCAGGAAATAGATGAGCAAGCCGCATTCGTTCTTCCATCAGTTGCCTTTGCCTCTCATCCGACACCCAGCGTGCAAGAATCCATCAGCCCGGAGAAGATGCCATCCTCTGAACCATGCTTGATGCCAGGGTTAGTGACTGCAGGCAATGAAAACCTGGTAGCATTGGGTAAAGCAACTGTTGAAATTTCGCCGACGTCGTCATCCTGTGTCCGTGACGTCACGGACGAGAGCAGTGAAGTACAGGAAGAGCAACCTATGACACCATGCACTTCAGAGACCCAAGACACCTCCTCCTCCAAAGAAACGCTTTCAGACCCAACAATTGCCAGATTACCAGAACTTGTACTTGAGAATCATGCTGATGAAAATCAAATTCTAAACACCACAGAACTGCTTGCAACTGATGACGATCAACCAAATCCATCAACTAACTCCGTTGATGTTAGCAGTACACAGGAACCTGACAATTCACTTCATGCTTCTTCAATGCTTTCAAACACTACTACCACCGCTTCCTCCTTCACCGCCATCACCACCACCACCACCACCACCACAGAATCAACTTCATCTCAGAGCCGACATCTTGCCAGCAGCATATTGAAAAATCAGACAACTTCGCCAAAAAGTGCAGCCTTGTTGTCAAGTGGTAGGCGTGTGTCCAGCCCGTCTGGTGGAAGTCCAAAGAACGCGTCCTCTACTGGTCATGTTACACCTCAGAGGACCACAGCAACACCGTCCAGTGGAAGTTCCACCTCTAGGCTGAAACACGGAGCTGCTACGCCAAGTGGTGTGCCTTCAAAAACCCCAACTCGAAGTCCAGCGACGCATGACGGCGCTTTGGGCTCATCTGGCGGTGCAACTGCAGTAAAACTAACGTCGCCCGGATCGCCGTCAGTTCACAGTGCCAAGACCAGTGCGGCCGCACACTCCCCTAGGGCCACCCCCATTAGAATAAAGGCCACAAAGCAACCCCCATCAGTTGTTGTTTCTGTTGCGTCGCCTGCAACTGTTTCTTCACCGCCGAGCACGACTACCTCTTGCGTTCCGCTTGACAGCAATGGCAACAGCCACACATCGGCCACGGTTCTCAATGAAATATCGAACATTAACAACATGCCGAGAGATGCGACTGTAGATGGCCAGTGACCTCGGGAGTTTGGTATTCTATTCGTATTGTCGTTCTGTAGGCTAGAATCGTTTCTTTTAAAGACAACCAAAGATGACACTTAATGGAGTGCCTGATTTCTGTAACATTTTCATGTTAAAATGTACTTACCGCACACGTTACTTCGTATTGAAGCTGATCAGAGTATGCACGAAGCAGGCAGCTGTTCAAGAACTAGCAACTTTTTTCTGTCGCAATGCAAGTAATTCTGTGATTGATCTACCCTACGTAAACCAATTCACGAGTTGCGTGGGAACTTAATGGATTAGCAACAGCAATGATGTTCATTTGCTGCAAATCATTCACAATAGCTATGCCAGAGGAATAGAGGATGACAATCCAAGAATAACATTGGAGTTTTGAACTTGGGATCAACTCTTGAACAAGTTTAATTTTAGAGGCAATTCAGGTCTGTTGCTCAAGTGCTTGCACAGACATTGAGTGTGCTCATAAATTCATGCCAAACAGACTTTTTTGACTTCAAACTTTGCTTTCTGTTGCCTCTAGCGATGGGGTTATCACAATAAGCAAGGCATCAAAGAGATGTATTTGGTACTCCCTCTTATTGCCAAGAAAGGCTGTGGAATGCACATAGGCATAGACTTTTAGCAAACCAAAGTTTAGCTCAATTTGTCTTAAAATCTGTCACATGTGGTAATCATTGAAGTTTTTCAGTGCAAATGAAGTTTTCTTGGGTTGTCCTACACTAAATCACCACCCATTGTTTTGGCTGCCTTTCTCTTCTTCAAGATTTGAAACAGCACTTGCATGAGCTTCCAGATTCCAGTCTGCTTTGCTTAATAAGTTGATCTTCTTTTGGGGAATGTGAGGATGGTCCTTGATGAACAGTAATCCCTTGTACAGGTTTAGTAAAAATCAATTACTTGTTCTTCTATTATTTGCCACCAAGCCATTTGCAATAATATGATTCTGTAGTTAACCACCTTCTTGTTGTGATAATAATTGTATAAAAGCCTTTGTTCCCAGTTATATTGATTGACATCACATGATGTTATATTGAATTAAACATTGCTATGTTTCTACATGATGTTTTTTTATTTAGTATTTCTGCTTATAGCAATAGGCATCTCCTTTTCGAATGTACATAGTAAACAAAATAGTGTTTTCTCAGTGCTTGGCACCGCTCTGGAATAGGCTGCTGTTGGCATTGCACTTGTCCCCCATTATCCTTAAGACTGTCCTCTTCAGTTGTGCTGGGGTTAGGGGTGCTCCTGAATAGTAACCTCGAAGGGGTGCTATATATATCTTTGCAATGAATGAATGATAATGACAACAGCAGAAAATGGTGCAGGAAGCATCTCTTAAAGTTATCTTCATGTAACATGTGCACCATTACACATATATGTACAATGAAGAACTAACCAATGTATACATTGACCAATTGCTAACAGCCGTGGCATTTATCCTAAATATCCTAAACAGTTAAAACAAAACATAGCTCTACTTTGCAGTAATAGTATGCTCACTGTTGCCTCGGTTTCTACACATTAACAAGAACAGGTCTTCACCAGATCATTTGATACAAGAACACTGCCACTTTACCATGTTATTGATTCTCACATTTCACACAATTTGTTTGGTGGCAAATCACAGAAATAAATATGTGAAAAATTGTAAATGAGATCAGCAGTAAAGTCAGTATAATTAGCAGTCCTTCTTTCTTTCTTTCTTTACTCTGATTTAGGAAAAGTAATACCAGTCATAATTTCCTTGAGTTTTCATTTGTTAACAGTGTGAAGCGTCCTACTAGTATCTTGCTACTGATGATGCTGTATTAATATCATAATTACAATTTCATATATGCCTGGTAGAAACTGTGTTGTCATTTACAGTGTAGTTGAAAAATGTGGTACTCATATGGATTGAATGAAAAAAAGATTACATAAGAAGTGAACATATGCTAAGCAGAATTCAGTCCATCTGGAATCATGCAAGGCAGAATGACATGCCAAAATGACATTTATTCAAGGCCATTACAATTCACTTACAAGTAGTTGGCATCATTCATAATCACAGCAGAAGTTATTGAGGTGTAAACGAACTCTAGGTAAAACATAACAAGAACAGATAGTCATTAGAATAAACAGATCTTTTGGTAATACTAGAGAATTTGTAAATGGCCACTTAACAGTAACTTTCTATTTTAAACATGAATGAGTACTGAGCATGGAAGACCCAGCCAATTTAAATGGACGTTTGTATAGGTAGGACACTGTCTGGCATGGGCACATCATTTGCTTACATCATCTGATCGAGCAAACAATTCTTCTATGAGGTAACATGTTTCGGAATGGCTGCATCCTGATGACCTTATGACTGTATCAAAGCTGCAATGCAACATACCAACAAACTGTCATGTTAAATATGTGACAAGACACTTTCAGATGGTCAGATGCTGAGAACAAGTTTACTTGTTCCTAAACGTAAAACAGAAGTGTCTGAATTTATCTAGCCACATAATCATAACTTCCATCTTATTCCAACTCTTTGCTGACATTATAAATTAATGATAAGAAGATAATGAATATTATCAGTGAGTTCATGTTACATGATCAACAATGATCCACAACCCAAAATGCAACATCTAACTGCAACGTCACTGAATAACAACTACTCTACTCCAAATACTGAACTAAATTAAGAGATTTTATGATAATTTTATGTTTAAACAGTTGATAGATAGTTTCAGAAAACCTTATTAGACAGGTATATACAGTACAAAACGGATATGACAAAATATTATTTACCAAGTATAAAATTTCATAATAGATTATATTATGTCATATATTACACTGTATATTGAACTAAACTATGTGTCTCTGCATTCATCTATAAACACAAACGAATAAAGAGTTCAAGTCTACAGATGTGAAAATAATGATACGGTAGTTCCTTCAAGTGAAACGAAGGCAGAGATATTTACCCAAGCTTATTTCCTCTAGATGTTGATGTTGCTTTGCCTTTGACCATTGCCTCAAATTTCTCCTTACCAACTGCAGCTTCACAATGACTACAACAAAAAATAATTTAATCGCAGCTAAATAAAAATGTTTTACCGGGCACAACTTTAAGATCAAAAGACAATTAAATAAGAATACATTTTTTAAAAAAGATAAAGAGTTAAAAAAATTCTATTAGTGCGACTTTGTGTGATCTAATCGATCGTTCACTTGATCCGTTGTTTAATGATCGATCACTAGTTCGAATAGGATGAGAGGAATCGATGATATGAATATAAATAAGTTGATCATAATAATAATAATATTTATTTATCCAATTAAAACTGACAAAACACAGTATGATTAGTGATTATGTGAAATTGCAGAAACACATGATAACAAGTTCAACAAGAGTTGATTTTATTACTATGTGGCAGTCTGTGAAGAGTCTGCTGTTCATTTTACCATCGCCTCTACTGAGTGGAAGGCCGAGTCGACCTATTGGGGCTAGTGGTTATCGAATCCACACCATCTGTTTTTTGTTCATGTGTATTACCATTCAACCATCAAATGCATGCACACTGATCTCAGTCACCAAGCCACATAATTTAGAACGGGTGAACTCTGGGAAGTAAATGTTTCCAAGACCCTGGGATTGCTGGCTTGATTAGAAGAATGGGAAATTTGTTTCTCCCTGATTATTATATATTATCACAGCCATATGATAGAGCGCCAATTCAAGTGTGCCTATTCAGGAGTGCTCAACTGAAAGTCAGCTGTGGGACATGGAAGCTATACTTCACCTTCACGTCTTTGTTTCAATGGACTTTGCCTCAGTTGCTGGGCAACAACTGTCATTTCTACACTTCTGATAACAACAGATACAACACACTACGGACAAATAAGGAAAAATGGTCAAAAGATTAAAGATCCACTATATTACCTAATTATTTTAAAACGTATTACTATACACACGGTTTAAGAAGCTGTCGAATGTCAACTGGGCCATCGTCAATGATAGGAAGATCGTCGGCCGAGTTCCAACAAATTCTCTGCAGTTGTCTCGCATGACTGACTACATCAACCAAACCCTAAGAAACAACAGAAGACAATCATATCTAGCAGATGAAGCTAACTGGTAATTCTGAAATGCAGTTTCACCTCATTTGGAATTTGAATCAGACACCTTTACCAGTGCACTCAGCCATTAACTGGAGGGTCTTAACTCTTGACCCTGAGCAAGTCCTTTGCATACAATCACTCAGTGCCACTGATATTATGTGGAGTACACAACTCCGAATTTTTGAAGGAGGGCAATAGTAATCGTAATCTCAACATTTCTACAGCGCCCACAAAAGCAAAGTCTTGACCTACTGCTTTTTTTCTATTGACCACCAATCATAACTTAGCTTGTCCTAGTAGAGAAGATATAATAATTGAGTTCATTTGAGATAATATAACTACTGGACATACCAATCATTGCCAATACCTCAGTATATTCTTCAAAGTCATCACCATACTTGCTCAAATCTTCATCTGCATCGACTTCATCGTTTTCTTCTGTCCCTTTCTTACCTAAAATCATTGATAGAAAGTTATCACATGTATCAAGACAGAAAATGAATTAAGCAAGTAATCATGTCGTGCGCTACCGTTTCTATCCCAAATGAACTAAAACAGTTCCGTACATCATTTGTCATTCAAAGGTATGTCTCCTGATGACATAATGTTACAAAGTCCACACTGTACAATTCATTCATTCATCATTCATTTAATTCATTCAGAGTATTTATATAGCATCCTCAAGGAGCCTACTTGGAGGCGCTCCCAGCCATGGCTACACAGAACAGACTTAAGCAATTGGGATATTGTTGTGGGGCAGCTCAAGTGGGACCCAATTCCAGGTGGAGAGCCCAACAAGCAGAAGGTCCAGAGCGATGAACGGGCCCGGGGGACAAGAAAATTGCAATGTGGTTTTCGATACAGCTTTAAGCATTACATAAGGAGATCGCAATTTATTCATATGACTAATCAAAAGCAGCAAACACTGGCAACGTTTAATATATGCAAATCCTTGGACAGTTCTACAGCACTCTTAAAAACCTCTCAACGGTATTTAACAAAGTAATTGACAGATCTAAAGATGTGTAAAAAGTCCAGTTATTTTATGATTGTCTCCCTGTGCTAAAAAATCATATTAAACTGTGACAACTGACTGTCATCATCTGCCGTGTCATCAGGTTCAAAGTCGTCCTCATATTCTACAACGTCCGCAGAGTCATCTTTTGATGCATCAGAATCTAAAATCACCAATCAGATTTGACAATCGTAATCTCAAAATATCTACAGCACACAAAAAGCAAAGTTGCAGGAACCAGTTTATTCAAAAGTCAGCAAACTAATGCATGAAGCAATAACCATTCTACATAACATATCATTAACAATCATTGCTCTGATATATCGTATTATATCCATAGATTTATATTGCGCACACAATCAGTCATCATCTGCCATTGATTGCAGTCAGCAGGTGTCTTTATGATGTGCTTAATGCACTAGCAATCAGCATGTACCAAAATTTATGGAGACACATGCAGATGGTCCTCAAAGGCATTATTATCGACTGTTAATGTTGACAGAGGTGAAAGCCCCTTCAGGTGAAACCTCAGAGGTGAAAGCCCTTACAGGTGAAACCTCAGAGGTGAAAGCCCCTATAGGTGAAACCTCAGAGGTGAAAGCCCCTATAGGTGAAACCTCAGAGGTAAAAGCCCCTACAGTTGAAACCTCAGAGGTGAAAGCCCCTACAGGTGAAACCTCAGAGGTGAAAGCCCCTACAGGTGAAACCTCAGAGGTGAAAGCCCCTGGAGCGGAAATGTCCAGAGGTGAAAACACCTAGAGGGGAAACGTCTGGAGGTGAAAGAAAACCCATAGATGAAAGCCCCTGATAACATTCATCATTCATTTTTTTAAAAACTAAGTTTAACAAAGTCATAAGATAACAGTATTTGCAAAGCACAGAAGCACCACCTTTTGGTAATTGTTGCCCAACATTTGTCGCTTTCTCTACCCGTAATTTATCAGAAGGTGCCTTTGTAAAAAACGAAACAGCTTCCGGTTCCCTAAAACACGATCAGATAAACATCATTAAAAATTAAGAAAAACATTGAAACTGACCCAGAGCGAATCTCATATGACACCTGTGAAATAAAAATCTTCTCATTGTACTTTTGGGCAGATAGATATCATTTGATTAACATTTACAGAATAACAATACATGCAGTAGCACTATAAAGAAATGCTCCTTTCAGAGGCGTCACCAACAACCTGTTGAAGCAGGTGACACTTGAAGATACACACATCCTAACATTCTTCGTTGCTTTAAACATTGTTTCCCAAACTTTTTGGTTGTGGGACCCACTTCGGCAAAATCTTTGAATGCCCGCAACCCACCTAACAATGGCGAAAAATTTTGTATTAAAATTCAATTAGCATTTCAACGTCAATTTGCAATGCATGCATTGAATATACTCGATATAATGAAGAGACTAGACTAGTCATTGAAGTA
Source organism: Bimastos eiseni (assembly GCA_959347315.1). NCBI lineage: Eukaryota > Metazoa > Annelida > Clitellata > Crassiclitellata > Lumbricidae > Bimastos > Bimastos eiseni. The sequence goes on from OY365809.1 coordinate 10,906,469, forward strand.
TACTGTAGTGACAATACAACAAACAAGGTCAAGAGAACATTGTCATTTTGTGCTTCTGAATTTAATGGAACTATTTTTAAGCAGATCTGAAGCATGGCAGCCCACTTGAAAGACACACAGTTTGGGAAACACTGGCTTAAAGCACAAACCTGGCCGGCATGGGTGAGAGACCGCGAACAGACTGTTTGCTGGAAGGTTTTGTTCGGCTGAGAAACGAAACTGTTGATTGGTTATCGGCTATGAATTGTGACAACGATGTCTTCATGTACTGCATCCCTAGGACATGGCGGGCACTATAAAAAAACAAGAGTGATGTACTGTCATGCCGTTGAGCGACTGTGTAAACTAATTCCACATAAAGCAACACAAAACTCTGCCACTGTTCGCACTGTGATAGTGCCAGTCGCAAGCATGGATAAAGGAGGAGGGCAACGCTAATGATATCCATTATCACACAGTGTCATTAAACTGCAAATACTTCTAAAGCAACACAAAGCTGCCCCAAAGAGCACAACAGATGCCACTATAAATCGATGGTCACTTTAAAGTGAATGAATGACATCCTAACTCATAATCCATTACAGAAACTTGCCAAAGTTACCATGTTATCTATTTAAGCACACAAAGTTTCAAGACATCAATGTAATAAAAAAAATTTTAATTTCAAGAATCTGTTTCAAAGTATTAACATTTATACATTGTACTTTTGTAGGAAAAGTTCATTAACATTTGACAATTGAAGACCCAGAGTACAATTAGTCAAAACATAGAAGTACAATCACACAAACAAAGCATTTTTGTAGAGCCTCCTCACCATTGCAAAGCAGTTTTTGATGGCTACAACATTTCCCAGAAAGTCTATTAGTGTGGAAATAGATAAAAACATATAATACAAAAGTGATATTATTGACAACCTTGGCCTTTCATCAGGATCCTTGACGAGTATGCGACTTAGAATATTCGACAATTCGGATGAATAGCAAGCAGGTATTGGCTGAAAAAGACACACATGGAATCTTACTAGTATCAACATTACCTGATAATAAAAAATTATAAGCATAATTTTCACCAAAAAATGGAGAAAAAACTAAACACATCCTCGAACATAACTGGCAAACAATTGCACAATATTCAATTTGAAATTAAATTGGAATGCATAAATTACCCAAAAACTTGTGCAAACAGTTCATTACAAGTCAGCATTCAGTTGGTAATATATCTGTTAGTTCGATTCAAGTAACATTTTCATCATCTGTTATAATGCATTCATTCGAAGACCTTTAGAACAGTCATGTTCACAGCAATTTTAAGATTTTCTAAATGTGCTAAATAAATGCCTAGATATGTACATATACATGCAAAACAGCAAAAATATAAATAATTAATTTAGTATTTAAGGAATGATGGTCTGTGTTACTCACATCATAGCTTCCTTTTACGATTTTATAGATAAGGCCGATGAAGTTATTTGCGTCGAAAGGCGGCTTCAGAGCACACATCTCATACAATATGCATCCACAAGCCTAACAACCACAACAGAAAATGGCAACAACATAGTCATTTCAAATAACTTAAATATACAACAGATATAAATCATGAGTTGATTAAGAAACAGAATCAATGGCAACCAAATGGTAACATTAAGATGTCAACCCAAAATGTAGCAATTTATTTGACAACCTATGGTGAAGTTACCTGACCTCAAATGACTTTTCACTTAACAACGAGAGTGTACAAAATGTGACGGAAAAATCAAAGCACCTCAACGTTACAGTGCTAAGACGACTGTAGATACAGCACATTATTGTAATACAATAAACAAGACATAATTATATGCATATATAATGCAATAACACGCAGTTCAAAGCTCTAAGGGAGTAGTGTACCCAAACATCGGCCTTGGATGAGTAAGGAATGTCTTGACACATCTCAGGAGCCAGGTAATATGGTGTGCCAATGCAAGTGCTTGCAACATCCAGTGTTGCCGATAGTTTTTTTGATATACCAAAGTCCCCTACAAAAAGAATCATGCTTTTCAATTGTAATTATAGAGCAATAATACTAAAAATAGAATATGATAACATTACACACATACACTGTTACTTCTGTAAGAGTTTATATATTTTTAGTTAATATGCACACTTTTGCACAGTAAATTTAATTTAAACTCTCTAGCCATGAACTGCAAAAAAGAATCCTTACAATCAACTGCAATGTTATGCACATTGAAAAAAATGTAACTGAAACTTAATGCACAGAAAAAATTGCAAATTGCACAAATATGAGAATAGATAATAATATAGATAGTAAATATTAAAGACATCAACAACTGGTTGCAGTAGCAGGATTTTGTCAAAACAGTTACCTAATTTGCATGTGTTTCCCCTTTTATTCAAGAAGACATTTTGTGTTTTAAGGTCTCTAAAAAACAATTTGAAACACATCAGCAACCATTGCTAACTAAAGGCATGACCAACAAAAACCTTAATTATGTGAAAATGTAAAAATGATTCCAAATCAAAACACAGGTTTAGATGATGCGCTTCATTAAAAAAACTTGTGACTTATTACAATTTTAATGTGCGCAATGTCACACAGAAATGAAAATCGGAGGCATGGCAAGTCAGAAAGTCATCCTCAAATAAATAGATGGCTCATGTAGACTCCAAGGATGGCTCAAACTTTATAAACTAATCAAATATGTCTTGTATAATCACTTAATCTCTCCTAACTCACATCCCTGCTGACTCCTGTAGTTGAGAATGGCACACGAAGCATCTAAAGTATCATTTGTGGCTAGCTACCATGACCTTTTCTCTATGACATGACCATTTATATGGCTTCATATTACAGCCATCTCTCCAGTTGGGCTTATCGTATATTTATGTGCAAATTAACTAACTGTACATTTAACAAATGACAATAAATCACAGGCCTAAAACAAGAATGTAAACAATATAAATAAATAAAACATTAATTTTAAAAATTGCACATTAGTGTTGATCACATGAAATCCATAATGCGACAATTTAATTATGCTAACATCATATATTTCACTGTACAATAACTAGTATGTAGAAAAATGAACATCCTTCACTTAGTACTGGCTATCATGTTTGGTTTCCATCTCTTGCTGTACATTTGACAAAATCACTCAATTAAAGGAATGTAATTGATAAATGAGAAAATTCATATTCATAAACGCTGAGATATTTTTCTAGATTAAAATCTGAGAACTGAGACTGACACATGTGAAGTGACACACTGTAATCTTAAACAGCACACACAGCTCTATACGCTGTAGCAGTAAAAGTAAAAACACAATGGGTCAGATGATAAACAAGACACAGAATTAATTACCTGTGAAGAATTTTCTGTGAATGAATATACTCGACAGCCATTGCCAGCTGTATAAACCACTGCAAGTCATATAAATTATATGCATTATGATTGATAGAAGTAACATCACAAAAACAAGATTCAAATTAGACACAACTGAGACATTTCTACAACTGCCCATCGATTATGCACATATTGGTAAACTTTTCCTCATCATGTGCGCCATAACATGGTGATTAAACAAGTTTAAGGGCAACCATCTCAAATTCAGCTTAGAATATGACTTCATTGTAACTGAAATCCATTCAAATGAAACACTTGATTCTGGCTCACACCAGCCGTACTAGAAATGTTGAAGTATCAGCATTTAGACAGCAACTGTTTGATTCACTCAAAAGAATTTGAAAAAAACCTGAAACAGCCATTACAAGTAGAAAGTTCTGCTTCTTCAGTCACAGTTTTAAATTCAGCTCAATACAATACAACTGTAATTTGATATTGCCCTTCTTATAATTTGTTCAGATGTGCACACACACCTCGATGGCACAATTGCAGTTGTAATGCAGAGCAGTTGTGCGCAAAGGACTTGCTCAGGGTCCCTACAAAGTGACCCCTCGGACGTGGATCGACCAACACTCTTTGCATTATGAGTCAACCGCTCAAACCAATCCGCCACTGTACTTTGCCTCTAATTGGTATGCACTGTGAGAGTGCTATACAAATTTATAGATATACTAATTACAGAAGTCAAAGCTTTATGTTTCATCCAAAGAGGTGCCAACAAAGATATGCTTTGAATAGCTTAGCAGAAAATGAAAGGAAAAAAAGCAGAGTTCTAGAGCTGAATTACATATGAACATGCAGAAAATGCATATGTCTAATATATAAGTATTTTATGGGCTTCCACAACCTTCATTACATCAGGTCAATCAGTCTATCAAACTTAAATGTACCTGCATTATCTGCTTCTCGTCAAAGTAATTGTGCCTCTAAAAATGTAACAAGGAACATAACTTCTTTCAACACAGGATCAAATTAAGCACAATATATATTTCAATTAAAGATCATCTACAGGTAAATTTCTCTCAAAATTCTAAATAATTAAATTTCTAGAAATAGTCATAACATCTAATGTATATGATTTAAAGCAAAAATCATCCTCTGCAAATGAAATCTCTGAGTTCATACGCTCACCGGAAGATGAATTTGTTATGAAAACCAATGACAGATATAACAAATTGAGACATATATAAAACATCCATACATAAATTTAAAACAAACTGGTAAGTGTTCAAGTCAAAGATAATAAATGATAGTTCATGTATGAGAGCTTCAGAGCTAATAAAATCAAAGTTCTTGTTTGTGCCAGTAAGCTCTACTCATGTACACTAATAGCCAGTACGTGTATTAGCAGTGTGTGTATTTGGATGAATTCCCACAAACCCGGTCGTGTATGTGATGAGTGTGTACACCTTAAAATTTTACCTCAGCAGCTGTCTGAATCTTGTCATCAAGTGTTCCACCATCACTGTAGTCCTATATCACATGAGAATAAACCAAATAGTGAACAAACTAAAATGGCCATTTCAGTGAAATAAAACCAAACACCCCATACACCATCACTATACCTCTGTGAGCATAACCAGCACATAGAAGTTGGAGCCAATAAAACTGAAACTCATAAATACAATGTTAAGCAAGACTAAACAAAAGTTGCCATGCCATCTGTAAAAACCTGCAGCCATTCGCTTACATGTCTGATATAATTACCTGTACGATGTAAAGGTATTCATCATCCTCATCAAAGAATGAATCGTGATATGTGACAATGTTTGGATGCTTCAACTGGGATAAGATTCTAGAAGATAAATATGCCAACATACAGAATTATAAACAAACCTTTTATAAATTTTTCATTTACAAAACAACCATCCAAGACACATTTTAATTATTTAACTGTTAGATATGCACAGCATGTGACAAAGCAGGTCATTACTATTAATCAGTTTTATTGAAATAACTTTCATATTTAAAGTCAAACAAGAAAGGATCTAAAAATAGAAGAATTCACCTGGCTTCACCAATGACCAACTCTCTTGTTCGTTTCTTGTTGCGGTCATCGAAAGGCACTTGTTTCAAGGCAAACAACCTGTGCATTCACAAAATAGCAAAATCAGTCTAATCATATTGGTGTGGCACAGTGGCCGATCGGTTAGAGCGGTCAGCCCATGGCGTTCAGTGTGTGCTGAGTGCGCGGGTTCGTGCCTCGTCCGGGGCGTCAGTCACTGTATAGGGACCTTGAGCAAGTCCTTTGCGCACAATTGCTCCACAATAAAACTGCAATTGCGCCGTCGAGGCGTGTGTATGCACTTCTGAGCAAAAAGATGTTGGAAGAAGGGCGGTATCAAATCTCGGTAATAATAATAATAATATTAACTGAATAATTAACACATAAACAAATCCCATGAAAACACAGATAATTTGATCATTATAATATGTAGTCTTCTTTTATCTCATTACAAAAATGATTAAATGGATCAACAAATTTGTTTACTTCTGCAATACCACTTTCACCCTCACTTATAACATCTGCATGTAACACAAACCTAAGCTCATGGCAATGATTGGCAACAAAAGAGCTGGCTATTGAACTTCAAATCTCCATTTAATTCATTATCCAGACCCACTACATGAACAATATGTGCCCCAACAATCAGATTAACTTACACAAATCACTATTTTATTTGGTCTTTGCATAACTTTCTTGGCTTCTAGCAAATATTTGTTCAAGCCTCAAACTCATATTTACAAACCTTGTGTGCCCAACACGTTCCTTACCCCTTTAACAACCAGCGTTATTGATTATGCCTTACGTTTTACTACGTGCTGGTCGCTAAAGGGTTAATCCCTTAACATATGTTTCCCATACATTTTAGTGCACAACTGTTGTCAAAGGGTTAAATAAGTAACCAACATAGATAAACAGCTTAGGAAATGTTTGCAACTAGTCTCAAAGGGAACTTTTAAAAATGTGTCAGTAGTCAATGCATGAATCTTCCATCTTTTGAGACGTATTATAAATATTCTAATTCATGTGTAGAAGTGTAGACCCAAACTCAACCCACTTCAATGCAAAGAATCATAAAGAATAAGAACATATAAAGCTGAAAGAATTTAATGAAAAATAAAAAAATATACTTACTTATCAGTGTCCTTATTCCTCATAAGAAATACAGCGCCAAATGTGCCTTTGCCAAGTATGCTGATTTTTTCATAATTGTGCAGCATGTTTCCTTTTGTATCAGTCTAGAAAAATGAAAATTCAGTAAAGTGAAGTAACTTGCCAATCTTGCAATATTACATGTTTAAACTTGACTGCATTTAAACCTACATAAGTAGCTCATTTTGTTATTTACAAAGTACTGAATGGATGCCTTTCAAAATGCCTGGATTGTTCACTCATTCATTTTGAGAATTTATATAGCACCTCTTCGAGCAAAACTACTCAGAGGTGCCAACAACCCAGCCACGGCTAACACAACAGAACTTTACCAGGTTACAAAAGGTAGGCAGGTCATTGTACGGGGAAAGATGGAGGGCAACCGGGACCCCAATCCAAGTGGATGGACCAATCACTGTGAAAGCTGGACATGCGCTTTTGAACCGGTAGTCAGAATCAATCAATCAATCAATAAATAAAAAAATAAATCAGTCTATCTTTTTTATTGCATTCTGAAGTTTCAGTATAAAAACATCTTAAAGAATTTCATAAAAAAATAATGTATTAAACATACAGCATTTCATTGCATTCAATTGCTAAAGTCAAAAGGCAGACCCCAAAGAACCAATGGTTCCGCATACCGTAAGCGATATACCTCACGCATATAAGCTGAGACTGGTGAAAATTTAGGTATATGTCCAACAAGCCTGGCCGTAGAGCGAAGAACGCTATCTAAACAAACAATAAGGGCACAGGGAAGACCAGCCAGACTGAGCTGCAGTGATCAATTCTGCTGGTTACAAAGGCATGAACGTCGACCAATGAAGTCTCAAAGGTAAGAAAGCGTATAACTGCACGAAGTTGATTTATGATGTGGAGCTGCTTATGTAATGTCTAAATCAGCGCTTCCCAAAGCTTTCAGTATCATGGATAGGCAGGAATTTTGTCACTCCAGGATGACCGGTGCCCAATAAACTAATTATTACTGTTTTCTATCACCTAAATTATTCAAATCTGTATTAAAAATGGATTCAAATGCAGTTTAGCCAATTCTGTGACTTGCACGATAGTTGGAAGTCATATTCATTTATACATTGAAGTGAAGGTTTAACAAAGCAAAGCAAAGATGCCTGCTTGTGAGGATTATTTGGTCAAGGCTTTGAGCAGGCTTTGTGGTTGAGTTTAGGGCTACGAAGAGCTTCATGATTTCGTGAGCTGAATTTGTAAGTTTATCTGCAGAAAAAGGTAGTAATGGATCTTTTCTCATTCCAATGTAATTATATGATTTGATTCCAACTTCCAAGATTTTTTATATTCTCATTTATTAATGTTATAACAAGATAATTAAGTCTCATTCAAATCTAAAATTATATAACAGACATTATATTTTTAAGTCATAATAAAAACACTGAATGGGCTGTCATTTAAAGCGCAAGTCACAGAATTAGTTAGACGGCATTTAAAGCAATTTTAATATATATTCGAGGAATTTAGGTGATCTAATAATTAGTAATTTGGGCACCGGTCGTTCTGCATAACTTAGGTAATCCCTTTGGGAAGCGCTAATAATGTAGACATTACATAAGCATTTCCAAGTCATAAATCAAGTAATACAAAAATATTCAAATAAAAAGTCTATTAATAAGATACATAAAGTTTTAGTTTTGTGTCATTTAACGATATAATCAAAAGGCAATTGATGTTATGTACATCTCTTACGATGCCGGACGCCATAGTGTAAACACAAACCAGCAGCGTGAATAAGATTTATTTTGATTGGTTAGGTTAGAATTAACGAATCATATTAGTCGTTACAAAAGATGTCGCCATTTCTGATGTTACGTACGTGTGCATTGAATATTCAGTAATTGGTAAGTTCTATCGCGCCAGTGTATAAAGCACACGGTATCAATCGATGGCACACAAAACCAAGCCTTAATCAGGTCAACATCTAGAATGTCAGTTCGTTAGACACAAAGACAACCTATGGTGGATACGCAATTCGAAAGAGTAAGGTTTTAAGTCTAGTCTCGAGCACGAAATGACATTATGCGAGCGGATAGTAATGCGATTGACGAACAGATCGCCTAAAGCGCGAAGAGTTTCAAAGCATATATTCATTCATTACTATAATTTTTATAGCACCCTTCAGATTTTTACTCAGAGGCGCTGCCTACGCTAAGAGTTGAAAAGTGAGGAGGAATCAGGATACGGTTTTGAAAACGCAATGTTTTCAACTCTTAGGGCAATTCACTTAGCCATCATCTTGACGATTTTGCTCATTAGGCTGGTTCCCTCGACTTCGCGCTTATGGGGGCCGTAGCACTGTGGAATTTAAGAATACGATCAAAGCTCCCAGCAAGCAGAAACCATAGAATCCCGTTGTTAATCAAGTGCGAGTACATAATATGCATTAGTATGTTGGGGATTGTAAAGTGGTAAGCATGCTTATCGCCAAAACAAATAAGTTGGGACTTGCTACCAGTCTTGATGGTTATGAAATTATGTTATGGCTATAAGTCTACTTTGAACTAACATTAGTCCCATGCTTGGATATTAGTCCCAGGCTATATGTTTCTGCAGGAGCCTGCACGCAGTGACACTTGTACTGTCCTGTAAGTTATGTAAGCATGACCCCTTCTATCATCGAGTCCAAACTCAGTTTTCATGGTCTTCCTCTTGTTTTCTTTCCCTTCATTTTCCTCTGGATGATGATGTTTTGTAGTAGGAGTCGCCTCTTAGTAAGTGTCCTCCAATCCATCTCCTTTGTCGTTCTCTTAGTGTCTTCATCATTGATCTTTTCTCTCCTACCTTCTTATTTATTGATACACAAAGGACACAAGCAAAAGATGCAACATCAGCAATTCACTAGGTTTTTATTAGAAAAACCACACATGCAGTGACAAAATTATAATGTCATCTATAGGTAGGGCCAATTTAGTATTTTGAGGGCTATATGCAAAATGATTTTATGTAGTCCCATTATTCCAGAATCTGTTTAAATGACAATACGAAGAAAATTAGTTTATAACTTCCTATTAAGCTGTCTATTGAAAATTAGTTTTCCAGTTTTTTGTTGACAGAATCTGTTTATGAGAAAATTGACCATCCTGGTATACTGTTAAATAAAAACCACAAGCTACCAGTATGTTTGTGGGGCAGGAATTCATTGATTATGTCAGAGAAAAAGATAGCCAACCATTTTAACAACAAAAAGTCACCAGCCAGACATTTTCAAGACAATGAATGAAGGAACAAAGATTAATCAAATATTTTATAAGATAAACAACCAAAAACATAGTTTTTAGCAAAAAAATCAAAAAGTCCTGTTCAGAAATATTTTTCTTGAGAAAACGTGCTTCTAATATCCAGAACAGATTTACACCACTACCATTGTCCAGCTAAAAAATAAATTAATAATAAATATTTAACATCCTTTTCATTGTTCAAATAAAAACAGTTATTACAGTTTAATCTTCTAATCCAGCATGCAGGAAATAAAGGCTGAGGTCAATTTCAAACAGTCACCTTGATAAGATGCCAAACACAAGAAATTAGTCCCCCACAGCCTATATAGTACATCACTTATACTACAAGTACAAGCCGCAGCAAAGTGTATACAAAATATATATCTACATCAAAACAATAAATGTTAATGACTTGTCATTTATATCTAGCAGTTCATGCACAAATACCTTTACCACAAAGTGAGGGAAGAAAACAAATATTGTATGATTGACACTTTCCATCAACTGTAACTGCTATCTACACACAGTACTGAACTTAACATTTTAACACTTACAATGTGGAAGTTCTATTATTTGCATTGCCAAAATAACATCTCTGCAAAAAATATAAATGATGGATACCATTTCCCTACTTTCATTTGTTGAAGCAATGCTCAGCTACATTTATTTTATCCTAAAAAACACCCTTCGTTTGAGCTCTCAAGACTTGAGACAAATACCAGGCATCATCGTTATTATAGTGATTATATAAATGCATAATGTAACAGTTAAAAGCAATACAAATCTGCATTGTAATTGCATATTGTTCATTATGATCTGTAGCATGACTTACAACTGACAACTGTAGTTGAAGTTATTACCAAACTTATCTTTATGCCGTTTAGCATCAAGTTCATCAAGAGATTCGGCTACTCTCTGAATGGCCGAGTTACTCAAGATCTTTGCTTCAAGACGTTTTCTTGCAGTATTTTTATTTAGAGATTTAATATCCGTCAGATTAGCATATTTCTTCTGATGACTCTTTCCTTTTCCTCGCTTCTTCTTCTTCAGTGACAGGTCTATCCCTGTTGCAGCAAAAATGTCAGCCTGTAGCTGTGGATCATCCCATCCATTTGACTTTGGAGCTTCATCTTCTGCTGGTTCTTTTTTACAATCCTTATGACTTGGCTCATTAGGAATACCTTGTTTATCCCTTGGTATGATCTTTCCATGGAAAGGACACTTATGACGATCCATTCGCACGCACAGTTTCCCGCTCGGTAGTGGAGCACGACAATGCCATTTCACCGGTTCAAATTTACCAACAAAGTTTATTGTTCGCTGTTTTATTGCAGCCAGAGCCTGAACGTCAACTCTATCCTCGAGTTCCTGTTTTGTCCACCAGTTCAAAGACTCTGACTCATTTCTAACCATGAGTGGAGCTTCAACTTCATCCCCCCAATGGTACAGATCAGTACTAAATGGAATCATCGGCGCTTTCTTAAGAAGTTCCGCTCGATTCTTGCGAATCAAAGGATCATCTTTCGAGGTTGATGGTTGCGGTTCGTTTCCTTCTGTTTTGTTAGTTGTAATAGTAGAAGTTGTGCAATTTCCTATTTCTTTCTTCATTCTTTTTAGTGTTGCTGCCCAGGATGTAGGATCTTCAGCATCCAGGTCTTGTTGCAATTTGTGTTGAAGGAAGTGGAAGCTTGGAGCAGGCCGAGAGTTCACCGTTCTTTTCGGGGAAAGCCCATATTCTTCTCTTAAGCAGTCGGGTATATGTGGTTCATAACCTTCCTTCTGCTGAACCTCCTCAAAGTCATCGTCTTCATCACTGCAACTTTCGTCAGCTGTTGTTTTATTAGAATCCACTGTTGTTGTCATAATGTTAAGTTTGCTTGCCTTCTTCAACATGGCATCAAGATCCATTTTGAGATCAAGTGCTGCTCTGACGTGAGCTTCATCTTGTCCTACCCTTGTGAATGCATCCAACCACTTTTTCACAGATGGAAGAAATTTATTACTTGCTAAAGTGATTTGATCACGCAATGTCACAAGCAGATCAGCATTGTCCTTTGTTTCTTGAATTTTGAAAGAATTATTATCTAGAGTAATGCTCATCCTCGTCTTGTGATTCAAAATACCATGTCTTCGAGTAGCAGTTCCTCTGTCATCAGCATAATTTTCAACACTATCCTCATCCTCGTTACTGTCATCCTCCATGCTGTCACCAGTGTCTTCATCATTTCCATCCATTTCACCATAGTTTCTGTCATGTTCTTGGCTGCACAGAATTGCATCAGTAACAGAGTCATCCACTACTTTAAGTTCTGAAACATAATCAGCCTCAGAAGAAGAGATCTTCTTATTTTCATTTGTTTGGCCAGACTCTGTGGCAGCAGCTGAATCAGTTCCATGCACCAGTGGTGCAGATTCTTTAACAACCGTCATTTCTCTTATGCTAGCCATTTCTTTTTTTAATTCTGAGACTTCACTCGCTTCAAATCCAACGGTCTGTAGTTTGGCATCAGACAAATTCCCTTCATTAGCATTTTCACTCTGAGTGGAAGGTCTAACAGAAGAAAATGCTGAGGAATTATCGACAAAATTAGACATATCTTTATGACCATCAGCGACTGCAACATGCTGATTATAAGTGCTGTTAGCAATCCCAGCTTCAAAAATATCAAATGCATCTGGATCAGGAACCAAAAGACCCATACAGATCTCTGCCTCTGTCAGACAAGAACGAATTTCTGCTGTCATCTCATTCATTTCTTCAACGGCGGCATTCGCTGCATTTCGAAGACGCAGTTCCTTTTTGACCCGCTTTTCTTCCTCCAGTCTCGCTTCAGCTAAAGTCTGTGCTTGAATATTTAAGAAATCCATCTTCTTACAAGACTTCAGAAAATTGTATCCAAGGGCAAGCTGCTTGTATGCATCACCATATTTTGTAAACCAATTGTGCACAAACTGCATGCACTGCTTTTTAAGCTCCTTTGCAACACGAATTGGAGGAGGCAGAGGCTTTCTGAGATCTGTTTCTAAAGTCAGTTCCATGAAGTGCTGAAAATTGGTCAGTAGCAGCTCTCGGAAACAGTGTGACCGTACAAATAGTTCGTCAATGATCTGTGCCGCTGAACGACGTATCTCTGCATGTTCCTTTTCTAACTGCAACATGGTTAAACGATATGCTTGTTTGACATAGATGTCGGACAACCGACATATCTTTTTCAGTTGCTTGCTCATCTTTTCATCTAGACTAGGTCTGCCTGATGTTGTAAGCTGTTCAATCAATTCAGACATCTCTACAAGAGCTGCTCTATTCACTTCTGATTTATCCATAATCAAGACGATTATATACTTTTTTTCACAACCAGTGGCAAAATTTACTGACCACTCTGAAATAAACAAAACACGATGTTAACATAGTTTATAGAGCATCAATAACAGAGAGGAAGCATTAGCCAGAGATGGGAATAGGCTTGTTTGAATACATATAGACTTTGGCATCATCAGGTAAAGTTTGGTAACATTTGGCCCTGGTCACAAAATCTGAGTACAGGACATTTACCTTCCCTCTCGAGATTCATCAATCCTATTTAACGAAAGAATAATTTTCATCAGCTCAAATTCTATTTAAGCAAACAATTACACAAATCATTACCAACCTGAACTATGTGTTTCCAAGATTAAAATAATTTACCAACCTAAACAATGATATGGCTTAGCCAATTTTGCATAAGGGGAAATTTGTTCTAGTATGGGGAAATATGTCTGGCGGAATATGTCTAGGGGCACATGTCCATTCCCAAAAATTTACACCCCTACCAATGTTCAAATGAAAATTGTAAAGAAAAAGTTGACATATAGCAACATCATGCATTTGTCCCTCCTCCTCCTTGAACTAACTGCTTTGACACATACACAAGGACGAATATCTAGCATTGGGGTGTTGTGGCAGCTGCGTGGAAGTTATCATGTTTTCTGATTCCTACACTAATCGATCCTCGCGACGTCAGGAAACTTACCTGAACTTAGCCTAACCTGATCCTAAATTATCCTATGACAAAATGACACCCTCCTTAACAGCTACTCTGCCTCCCTGCTGACCTCCTGGAAACCGGCCTCTGACCTCCCACGGACTATCCTTTGGACAACCCTTTCGATTTGACGCAGCACTCGTAAATAAGCTGGCGCCCTGCGCTTAGCTTTCAAGTGGCGCTTTATAAATTTGGAAATTACGATTACGATCACCCTCATGACGCCCGAAATATATACACACAATTTGGCTGACACGTTAATTCGCCTTTAAATCATTTTGTGATTGGTTATCCAATCGAGCACTAAATGGCAGGGCTGATAGCCCACTTTTCTTGGTACTATTTCATCTCAAAATTTATGTCTGATGAACCTGGCTCCTTCTCAATGTAGGCCTGCCAATTAAGCCTGAAGGACTTTGCAATACTTCAGTGTGATTAACAGCGTCGTGTCCATAGCGAAAGCTCACACCAGAACCCGACGGGTGTTGCAGTTTAAAAATAAAATAAAACACGAAATTGAATAGTGCTTAGTTGATTTGAAGAAACGGTAGTAATAACTATCCAATCACAATAGCTAGCTTAGTCAGCAACTAACCCGGCAGAAGGATTTCAAAGCTCAATAATTAATTCCTGTAAGCCTATAAACCAAGAAATTTACTGCTACGTCTGTTTCACCTTAACAGACCGTCTTCGTTATGCAGAATTTGATACTTCACGTAAAATTACCTCAATGTTTTATAGATAACATTATTTTTGAAATGACAAGACTGTTTTCAGAACGTTGTTATTGATTGACTTATTAACGACAACGTTCCATATCAAACATGATTCGGTGTCGCCCTCCTCCTTTCTCCAGGCTTGAGACTGGCACTGTCAAAGCCCAAACAGTGGCGGAGTTTTTTCAGAACGTATACAAAATTGCATAAATATACCTATTCTTAGTAAATAGGCATCCAAAGCCAAAGAGCACCACAGAATAGTTATTTTAACCGAGATCTCTCGTATGTTACATAGATATAATAACGTTTCTATAAATAGCACAGCAAATTATCAAACTTCTAAAGCGCCACTGCAAGCGAACGATTCAGTTCATTAAAGAGCTCTGTCTGAAATCAAATATTGTCAAAAGGGTTGTCCGAGTAAGGTCAGAGTTCGGTTTCGAGAGGGTCAAAGTGATACCTCTCTGTTAAGAGAGGTGTCACTTTGGTCGAGGATTGAAGGGTAATCGTAATCTCCAAATTTCTAAAGCGCCACTTTAAAGCTAAGCGCAGGGCACCAGCTTATTCACGAGCGCTGCGTCAAATCAAAGGGGTGTCCAAAGGATAGTTCGTGGGCGGTTAGAGTTCGGTTACCAGGAAGTCAGTAGGGAGGCAGAGTAGCTGTTAAGGAGGGTGTCGCTTTGGTCGAAGATTGTGATGTCAAGTAGTGGGTCTGGGTAAGAGTTCTTGAAAAGGTGGGATTTAAGTTTAGAATGGAAAGCCCGGGGTGTGATGGACAGAGGCGCTAGGGACAGATGATGCTGCGTGACGGGAAATGATGGTGAAGGAACCGAGAAGGCACGAAATTCAGGAGGTAGGTCGTTCCAGAGACGAGGTGCGGCGTTTGATATTGCGCGGTTGGAGAACTTGAGATGAGATGTAATCGGAGGTCGAGTTAGGGTGAGGCAAGAGGACGATCGGGTAGAGCGGCTTGGCTGGATGGTGAAGAGTTCGCGAAGATATTTGGGCTTTGAATATTGTATGGAGTTGTAAGTTAATGATATGATTTTGAAGTGAATGCGCTCTGGGATTTTTAGCCAGTGAAGTGACTTGAGGATTGATGTGATGTGATGATGCTTGGGTGTTCTGGTGACGGCTCTGGCTAATGAGTTTTGAATTAGTTGTAAACGTTTGATTTGTGTGGCTTCAAGGTTGAGGAAGAGGGAGTTGCAGTAGTAGAGCTTGGAGTGGACGATGGAGGCAGCAATGGTGGAAGCAGTTTTGAAGTCGAGCATGCGGCGGAGGTCGCGAGTGTGCATGAAACAGGAGCGAGAGAGGTTAGAGATGTGATTGGAGAAAGAGAGACGAGGATCAAAGGCGACGCCAAGATTTCGGACTGGGGCATCCGAGGTGAGGGCAAGGGATGAAGTGTTAGTGGGTAAGTGGATTGCAGGGTCGGGTATTTTCTTGATTTGGTCAGGGAGGCCTATGAGGATAAATTCTGTCTTGGAAGGGTTGAGGTAGAGGAGGTTAGATGACATCCATTCGGAGACTAAGTTTACTACATTCAGTAGTTGTGCAATGGAGGTGGAGAAAGAGGTTGGGGAGAAGGATAGGTGGAGTTGAGTGTCATCTGCATATAGGTGGTGGTCGACAGAGGAGGATTGTATGAGATGACTTAAGGGTGTGGTATAGAGGATGAAGAGGAGTGGTTCTAGGACGGAGCCTTGAGGGACACCACATCAGAGTGGAAGGGGTTGCGAGCAGAGTTTGAAGGCCTTGACAGAGAAGTATCTGGAAGATGAGTATGATTGGAACCAGAGTAGAGCAGTCCCAGAAACGCCAAACCAAGAGGATAGTCTAATCAAGAGAAGGCTGTGGTCAATGGTATCAAATGCAGCAGAGATGTCGAGGAGGCAGAGGCAGGAAACTTGTTGATGGCTCACGGCAGATACCAATTTGTTATATAGAGAGACAAGCAGAGTTTCTGTGGAGTGGTGTTTAGTGAATGGTGCTTAGTGATTGGTCGGGGTTTAGCAATGAGTTTGTTGAGAGGTAGTCATTAAGGCGGGTAAGAACAATTCTTTCAGTTAGTTTAGACAGAAAGGAGAGGTTGGAGATGGGACGGTAGTTAGAAAGATTTTCTATGTCTAGATTTGCTTTTTTCAGTAGGGGAGAGACGATAGATTGTTTAAAGACCATATGAGAATTTCCGGTAGAGAGCGAAAGATTGATGATTTTAGTGATGCAGGAACAAGGATTGAGGTAGTCTTTTAGGAGAGAGGTGGGGATAGGATCGAGTTCACATTGCTTGTTGGGAAGGGAATTTAGGAGGAGTAGTACTTCTGATTCAGTGGCAGGAGATAGAATTGAGAGCGATGACTGATGGGAGAAATCAGTGGAACAGTGCTGGAGGAGTTGGAGGCTAGAAGAGATTGTAGTGTGAAACGAAGAGATGAGATTTTGTCTGAGAAGAAAGAGCAGAAGGTGTCAGCGATAGAGGATGTGGGGATGGCAGGGCTGTTAATATTGACGATCTTTTTGCAGTATCGCAGGATGTATCGCGATAGTTTTGTTTGGTCAGTATCGCGTGTGTATCGCGTTACTTTCTTTTAGCCAGTCATCGATACGCGATACAAATACTTTTTTCACACCGTAATAAATTTTTTTATAATTTCTTTTCCACTTGAAATCTTTGCGATCAAGAAATGGTGAGTAATAAATCATCGCACTCAGAATATTGTCTCTTCCTCACAGAACTGCAGGGGCAGACATATACCTGAATAATTTCATGCCTGTTATATATCAAGCCTGCGGACTGCTAGGGTAGAACTAGTTTAAACCGGTTGTTAGAGGGGTTGGGGTCTAGGCTTATCCAGAGTAAGGAATGTGGACCGGCTAAGGAGAAAAGCCAGCGGCCGGCTGACTGACCAGATAGGACCAAGATAATCCAGTAACCTTGAGATGGGACTGCTTGGCTGGCTGGTTGACCACTGGGCCAGAGGCTTACAGAGGTGACTGGGCAAAGCAGAAAGACAGTTGAGGGATGTGAATGAGAGAGAGAGAAACAGATAGATTGATCTCTATCTCGCTCTCTCCCTCTCTCTCTCCCTCTCTCTCTCCCTCTCTCTCTCCCTCTCTCCCTCCCTATCTCTCTCTCTCCCTCTCTCTCCCTCTCTCTCTCTGTCTCTCATTCTCTCTCTCATTCTCTCTCTCTAAGGAGCAGAAACGGACGAGAGGTAGAAGAAGCGAGGCCGGTGCCAGAAAGAGACGCATATCATCCTTGTCATGGATGCGTCGTTAAATAAACTTATTACACACTCACACACACCAGAAAGAGAGATGAGTTACGGTGATACAATCTAGAGTTGCAGAGTTAGCTTATAGAGTATAGTAAGACATTTTAGCAGACGGACCACTTTATTTGGTCTGAGGATCGCCTCAGAGTCGTTTCAAGTGGCTGTATATAGGGTTTTGGCTCTCACTATAAGTTATAGCTGGAGCTCTGACATTTTAGCAGACGTCCATTTTGTTTGGCCTGAGATCGACGATCGCCTCAGAGTCGTTTGAAGTGGCCGCGTATAGGCTCTTTGACTCTTATAATTAAAGTATAGTTAGAATTGTGAGACATTGCTGAGATTTGTGTTAGATAATTTCAAAGCGATATGTTAATAATGTCAAATCGTTGCATTTGTAGTTATTTTGTACTAATATATAGAAACATGTCTTATCAAATGTGGCCCCGCTCCAGCCGGGGTGCTTTCCCTATTGGGCCACCTGAACATCATGCAAGGCAGGGGCAAAAACTTCCTAGGCTAGAACCTGGACTCACTAGCCATGAGTCCCCGCTTGACCATCGGCCTCCTGGCATATGGACCCCTGCCTGCAATCGACCCAAGATAGGTTAGACCCCGGAAATCTAGGTCAGGGTGGAAGTTCGTCACAGAATATAAAGAATCTATAAATAGGGAAACGATCGGATATAGTGTTTCCCCCTCTACGCACATCATTGAGTAGTAAAGTCAGCTCATATTCCATACGGAACGTTGGAATCTGGTGCTAATCTCCTTTTCCTAGGCCCGTGAGCCGGCAATGGACGAATCGCAAGATCCTGGACACGGAGCCAGTGATAGCATAGGACTTGCCGTTTACTTCCCAGCTTACTGCTTGGTGACAGAGGCACGTGTTCGCAAACAACTTGCCCAAGGATCGTTACACGGAGTCGAACTCGCAAGCGTATGCTATACGAGCAAGCACATTACCGATAGGTCATCGTGTAGCACGCTTGAGTATTTTTGAAAATAACAATTTTTATTATAATTGTAGTTATTCTGATTTTTTAAAGTAAGAAATATTATTGTAATTGTACAGATCTTTGATTTGTGAAAATAATAATTGTAATTCTAGTTTACTGATTTTTTAATGTAAAAATAATAGTGTAATTCTATTTCTTTTTCTTTAGCACATGTTTTGTGTGCATAAACAGGAAACTTGCTCGTCAAAAAGTGTTGGTGAAAGTATTGGTATTGCAATACTTTTAAGAAAAAGTATTGGTATTGGTATTGCAATGCTTTTTTGATGAAGTATTGGTATTGGTATCTCAATACTTTTTTCCAGTATTGTTAACAGCCCTGGGGATAGAGCTGGGCTGTGGTGAGGGACACTTACGATGAAGAAGAGAATTGATAGCTTTCCAGAGGTGTCTAGGATTGGAGGAACTGGAGTGGATAAGCGAGGAGTAGTATTTTTTCTTGGCTGCAGCGATAAAGTTATGGTATCTGTGTGTGACTGATTTGAGGGTAGACAGGGTTTTTGCTTTAGATGTTGAGTCTTTGGTGCGCTTGTAGGTGTGCTCAAGGCGGCTGCGGAAGGTTTTGAAAGCTTGGAGATAGGAAGCGAACCAAGGGTTAGATGCGCGTGAGCTGTGTTTGATAATGAGTGGTGCATGAGTGTCAAGGAGGCTGGAGAGTGTTGAATTGTAACAAGATAGAAGATCATCTAGAGAAGGAGGAGGATTGAGGACAAGTTCGGAGTTAAGAATGTCCTTGATGAAGGCCTGACGGTCGATGGATCCGATGGAACGAGATGAGTGAGTGGTTGGAGGAGGGCGAGGAAAAGGCTTAATTTCGAGGTCAACAATGATAAGGTAGTGGTCGTTAATGTTTAGAATTGAGCGTGATAGCTTTGGAGATAGGTGGGAGGCTGCGGAAGTGATAACAAGGTCGAGTGTGTGGTTCTTGATGTGGGTCGGAAAGTTGACGTGTTGGACGAGATTGAATGATGAGAGAAGGCTGAGGAAGCCAGATGCAAGAGGATCAGAGGGATTGTCGACATGGATGTTGAAGTGATTATGAATTAGTTAGGGGTAGTTGCAGCGATGGAGAGGAGAGATCCAAATTCGTCAAGAAAACAGAGGGTTTGAAGGAGTAGGCAGAGGAAGTTGTAGGACGGTAGATGTTGAAGACTGTAAGGAGATCTGAGTCGAGTCTGAGCGTTGTGGAGGAGCATTCGAAGGATCGGAAGGTGTGACTGGAAGAATTTGTGGTTACAGCGGGTTCATGGACCAGGAAAGCAGAGCCGCCACCAGAATTTTTTTAAGACTTTGTGGAGGAGGTCGTGCGAGGGAAGTTATGAAGGGAGTAGCCACGAGGTAAGGAATCTGCGATGTGGGGGTAGTAGACGAAGTGGATAGCCAGGTTCTTGGAGAGCAATGAGATCTGGTGGGTTAGTGGAGAAGGTGATGTCACTGCGGGCGATGGAGTTTTTTGGGTTTAGCAATGATCGAATGTTGAGGGAAAAGAGACGAAACATCTTGTTGGCTGAGGATTGTGTGTTGGGACCAGGATTTAACTCAATGTCGCCAGATAGTATCAGGGTGAATAAGATTTGTCGGAGGGTTAATGCACAATGATGACCAATGGGACGGCGGATGAGCAGCAATAGTCCGGGTGGAATGGTGTTGAGATAGGAGTACTGTGCTGTGGCTGTAGGTAGCGAGAAACATTGGGTCGAGAGAGGTGAAGGTCCGATGTTCATTGGCGTTAAAGAAAAGCAGATGAGAAGAAAGGGGATGAAAATCGAAACAAGAGACGGCATTTTGAAAACTAGGTCAATATGGCAGAATACAGAGAGAATGGATGAGATCTGATGTTATGCAGACGGGAGAGTTAGAAAATGAATCTTAGGCCATCTGGAGAGGGCTGAGGTTGTTTTAAGTAAAAATTGGAATGATCTGACCTGGTATCCTGAGTTAGATGTGATTGAGAAGAGCATCTAGATAGACGCGAGTCCTGAAAAATAGAAATTAGATGTAAGATCGAACACAGCACTCTAAACAGCTACGCTGGTACCCCGCTGATCTAGTGAGTCTGGGCAAGAGTTATTGATAAGATGAGATTTAATTGAGCTTCGAATGGAGAACCAGCGGGGGTGATGGATACAGAAGCATGAGGTTAATGATGGCAGTTGATAGACAATGATGGTGGAGCCGAAAAAGTGCGGAAATCAGAGGACGATTCGTTCCAGAGCCGTGGTGCGGTGATGGACATGGTTCGGTTGGATAACTTGAAATGAGACGTGATCGCGGGCACGTGGAGTAAAACTGAAACAGAAGGATGATCAGGTAGAGCAGGTTGGCTGGATGGTGAAGAATTGGCGAAAATATTTGGGCTGTGAGTGTTGTAGGGAGTTATAGGATAGCGTTAGCGATATAGGACTTTGAACTGGATGCGCTTTGGCATTTATTTAGCCAATGGAGATTATATGAGGCTGGGAGTGATGTGATGATGCTTGCCATGGGAGCTCTGGTGACGGATCGGGCTAGTGTATTTTGAAGCCGCATTCGTGGCACTCAGCATCATCATCATCATCATCATCATCATCATCATCATCATCATCATCATCATCGTCATCGTCATCGTCATCGTCATCACCACCACCATCACCATCATCATCAGCATCATCATCATCATCGTCATCACCACCATCATCATCATCAGCATCATCATCATCATCATCGTCTTCACCACCACCACCATCATCATCATCATCAGCATCAGCGTCATCATCATGGACATTTACCAGATGTAAAGAGAGTGGCGTGCGCCCAGCTTACCGGACCTACAGGTCCTTCTTGAGGATTATCCTCCCTGTTGATCTTATTTGAACACTCTGTTTGAATTGTTTTGTTTCTACTTGTCTGTAAATTGTAGGTTGAGGTCAATAAAAAGAATTTGTCATTGTCATTGTCATCGCCACCGCCACCACTACCGCCACCGTCATCATCATCATCAGCAGCAATGGCAGTATCGCTATCAATTTCATCATCATCGTCATTAATTATCATCGCTGTCCATATGAGTAACGATATAGGTCAATACACTTATAATGCGTTATCGCAAAGGCATGCATAGGCTATAACAGACTTTCATGAAACCGGATAATAATAGGCCTATATGCCCCATCCTACGTAGGCCGATGAACCGAGAGTCACAGCATCAAAAATACATTGTCGTCGATTATTATTGACACGGATTCGGTCTAATTGCGCTAAACTAAATTAGGCTGAGGCTTTCAAGCCTATAGACCTAGACATACTGCATAATTATATTCTGGAAAGAGGAGACTCTATGGCATATAAGAGTCGCACTCTTATATATATATATATATATATATATACATTATATTTGTATATAGGCCCTAATATATATATATACATGTATATATATTTTTATATATATATATGGGTCACAAATTTTTTATATCTGATCAAAGCCTTGCATATAGCTTACTGATGACTAATTTTAATAAGCTACAGAAGTATTACGTTGGCTTATTAAAGTCTGACGGTCTAGCGAAAACTCTCATTACTCTGTCATTATGCCCACATGAAGCTCGTATAGAATTCATATCTTCATTGTGGAACCAATATGGAGAGATTTCATATAGGCCTATAGCGTCCATGGAAATGATGACAGAGTATAATTATATAGGTACTACATTATGTGTTTACTAATAGTCAGTCATTCAGCCACAAATCTGATCGTCCTGCCAGCATTTGCATGGGCCTAGTTGGGTCCCACATGGGCTCTATGCGGGTTCCAGCTAATAATATGGGTCTTATGTGTGCCCCATGCGGCCATTTTAGCAACTCTGGCAGGTGCATTCAGCTTACGGGTCGTCGCTGTAATAATGCATAATTAATTTTACGGGTCGTACATTGGCCAAGGACGTCAATCGGCAAATATGATCTACTATAAAGTTTGGATCTTTTACTCACCATGTCCGTAATCATCTGCTGACGTCTCACCCTACCTCTATATCTGCAGTGAGCAAACCCATGTATGGGACAATCTCTCCTACATCGACCAATACGAGCATAATGGCAGGGAGTCATGGAAGCATGAAGGCCTTGATCGAATCTGTTCATCTGATAATGCAAACTACATGCCATGAATTTGGAACATACTGCTTTTCTTAAAACAGGGAGGATAGGAGAAGGGTGAACAATTTGGAATCCAGCGCTCATAGGCGTATATAGAGGCCTACAGACTGACAGACACAAGTACAGACAGATTGACAAACAAAAAGACAGTAACACACATGCATAGATACAGACAAACCTGCATACTATGCTACACACACGCACACGCACACACCCCGGTGGGCCAGTGGTGGCAGATACGCTGGGCGGAACCTATGTTGTTGTACTTTGATGAACAGGCTGTTTTTCGATTAAAGCGCACATGAAACATGTAAAATGTGAAATTTAAAAAAATCGTGCAACTGAACTGTTAAAAGTCTATAAAACAATGCACTAATGGAGATAACGAGCGATGGAGGGGAAATGTAGGCATATGCTGGTTCTGGCTGAAGGCTATTCCATTGGGAGCAAGACACAGGCACCAATCCCCCTTGTGTGATAGTACCCTGATGTTATATATATAGCCTACAATTCCATCAGCCGAGTTCTATAAAACAATGCAAAACTCCGCGTGGGCCTACATTTCACCAATCAAAACACGAACATAATGCCGATACGTGATTTGCAGGTGTTAACTCAAGCAGAACACATTTTAAAATTAAAAATATTTAATGGTATCCACATACTACATCATATCAGATTCGCTGCACTTAGTCACCCAAACGCACTGTTCGACAATCTGCTTTCCACCAAAATTCAACGTTGTGGTTCACTCCACGAATTGATACAAACTCCATCTAGAACTATGTTGTAAGCCTACATTAATTCTATTACCAAAACTCTACAAAATATGTCATCATACGAGTAGGCCTACATGCGCTGCATTTATAATAATTCAATATAAACACTCTTACAGTGTGCATCTACATTCTTCAGCTCTATGAACAGGCCTAAACTTCAACGCTATGAATTAACTTCCGTTGCACGAATTCTAGAAAATGTTTCGGAACGTACGTACAATGCTTTTCAATCAGGGACAATTTTCCTCCACAGATTGAAAATGCATGCTTCCTCCGTCTGCTGCTAGAATTACAACACTTAAAACAGTTCCATATCCCGCACGAATTGACCAGAGCCAGGGTTTATATTCGAAGTCTGACAAAATACATATGTATGACTCATGGATAAACAACTGAGAACTTCCCGGATGCATATAAGCCCACATGGAGCCAACATAGGAGTCATATTCCCTTATGATCGAGACACGCAGAGAGCCCATCCCACTTTATGCTCAATTGCTCATGAAAACGCTGGCAGGGATACTACAAGGAAACCGATTCAATGATGTTCTTTCTCTTCAGACAAAACTCACCTCATCTCTCCTTTTCGAACCATTAGGGCTAAGCAAGAATAGTCCAGTTCACATGTACGAAGAGTTCCCTTCAGATGCTAACTCTCCAGGAAAAGTAGAAACGGTATGTCATCAGTCACTATTATGGGGTTGGCTTTATAAGGCTGTGTCTTTACACGCTACTCGATCTTTTCTTCCCTTGTTAATCACCGTGTCAACAATGAGTTGTTGTTATGACATTTCATTCTACAATCGTTGTGGTTAGTGGCATAATTGGATAATTTTCTTGAAGGGGATAATTTCTGAACGTATCCATCAAGAGGCTCAAACACAGCCTCAGGCTCGTCATGGTGGTTTTGTAATTACTAGATGCAGTGCTGAAATTGTCCGCATTGTTGAAAGGAGATATCCAACCCGGAAGTATTACATTTTCTTCTATCTAGAGATCAAGTTGGTTCTTTCTTGGAAAAGAAGTAACACGAACTTTCGTATCAAAACATCACAGACATGTATGTATCGAATTCTGACAGTTTTAAAATGCAATTAGTGGCCTAAAGAGACAAGAGACATGGTTATGATTGATGCGGCTGATCAATGCAACTGATACACACTTTCAAGTGTAATTCGAATTACGTACAGTTTCTGATTATTTCCCGATTCTCATGAGATATTATGAGTAGCAAACACATGACCAAGAATTAGACCGCTAGCTTATTATCATCATCGTAGTAGTAGGCTAATAATTATTCTCCGTCTACATGCTTTTCAGGTTGCTTCTCGAACACGCGCTTCATAAGTCCAGATACATGAATATGTAATTCTAACGAAAACTGGTTGTTTGCCTTTATAACAATTAAGAAATAAGACGAATTCTGGTTTTCTAGAACCTGGGAACATATTGTTTGGTTGACGATTAGAGGCCACCAGAAAAGTATTAATTGGTAACATACATAGGCCTACATAATGAATATAACCCTGAGTTGTCCACGGGTCGGGTCGGGTCGAGCTAAGATCCTGGCGTGTCGGTTTGGGTCGGGCAAAAAATCCGGATCCATTTCGACCCACCAGTGTTTTGCAGAACTTAATCTTCAACCAGGTGTTATTCGTAATGTGAAACAGTTACAATGAAATAAATTGAATTGAATATGGCGATGGAATTAGCGCAAAACGTAGGGCAACACGGATTTGTTCCTTTTACACCGAACTCGGCTCAAGCTGTCATGTGGCATCTCTCATGAATTTATGAAAAAGACCGAAAGGTCAGCGGATTTGTTGCAAGCGTGTAGTGTGAGTTGGCTGAAGAGTCAACGCTGGGACGTGCGGACCGACTCTTACGTACCTCATAATATCCGGAATTCTTTTGCACATATTTATGGAAAAAGTAAGTTTAGGCCAAATAAATGGAATAAACGAAGGGTATCATCCTTGACACGTCCTCATAAATCAGTATTATGATCATATATTACGGTCTGACTTTGCCTCGTTTCAACGACATTGGAACTTGACAATAAATAATATTAGTAAAATTAGCATTAAAGGTGGGTCGAGTCGGATTGGGTCAGGTCATGTATGCCATGGATCGGGTCAGATATTTGGATTTAAAAGTCGGGTTAGGTCGGTACCATTTTCAATGAGTGGGGTTGGGTCGGGTTATGAAAATTGGACCTATGGACAACTCTGTGTGGAGGTCGGTTCGCCGCCAATTTCAGAGCTCTTTTCTTGATTTTAATACCATTGTAAGTTAATCAAGGATCAGGCCCAGACTCCTAAAAAACGCCGGATCCGTGGGCATACGTCCTTCCCCTCTTAGCGGTTGTCGGAATTATCCGTATCGCTTACATTGGGACCTTAAATGGAGTGGCGCCCATTCAGACAGGTTCTAGCCAATTCATTGTAAAAATAACCAAGGTTGAGGTCATTAGTCGATATATAAAATTGAACAGGCCACATTTTCCATAACCGTTCATTATGCATGATAACTATGGGACGGACACCTATAGCCTGCGGCGGCAAAATTGATGGTGATAATTTGAGGGTCTATATTTATCATAAACGAGTTCGTTTCGGTGTGGAATACGAATATCATGGATGTTGTATACAAGTATACATGTTATGATGACTGATCGCAATTAGATCTGCAAATAATTCGTATCTCGGTTGCCAGTTTTCTTTTTCACATGCTGTTTGGTATGGAGCAATTTGCGAGACCAGAGGCGCAACGATTCTCTATGCAATGCTCTCGTCATTAGGATCCTGGTCACAGGTCAATCCACACAAATGACACCCTGAATAACTATAGCGAAGTCTGCAGCAGTTCGCTCTGATTGTTTTTCTTTAAACTTGCGCTGGTTGGCTTAGGTTTAGTGGCTGGTCTACTGGACGCGACCTGGTCTGGCTGATCGACGGAAGCAGTTGCATGGTTTGGGTCAGGAACGTTTCCTTCCGGGTCGGTCAAGCTAGGTGCCGTGGGATGATCGGGTTGGTTCGAACTGGTGTTCGGCTGAGGTGAAGGGTTGGCTGAATGATCCCAGCCAGGCAGAAGCACTTCGGCCTCAGTGACTGATTGGTTCCCGGTGTTGTCGAATTTCGTGTCCTTGAGACGGACCTTGACCTGACGTTCCTTCCACAGAGCGAAGACGCTATCTGGGATCTCCATCAGTGGATTTTCGGTCAGCTGGAGCGAACGCAGTCTCTTCAGATTCCCGACCTCATCCGAGATCGCCCGGATCTGGTTCCTTTCGAGCGATAGGATCTCCAGTCGTGCGGAGCTGCAGATCCCGTTGCCCAGAGCAGTCAGTCGGTTGTGTTCGAGAATGAGGGTCCTAACTGACGATAGGGCGCAATCGACCGACGAAATGTAGTTGTTGCGGAGGTTGAGGTTCTCCAGGCGCTCCAGGGCTCCTAGTTCCATCGGCACAAATAGCAGCTTGTTGTTGCCGAGCAGAAGCGATACGAGACGGCTCAGGTGAGCGAAGGACTTCGGTAGACTCGTCAGATGGTTTCCCGAGGCTCGTAGGTCCGTCAGCTTCGACAGTCTGCCGAAGTCCTGCGGCAGTTGGTCGATATGGTTGCTGGAGATGTCGAGGCCGACAAGAGCTTCGAGGTTCGTCAGAGAATCCGGAAGGATGGTAAGACGGTTGCTCGAACAGTCAAACATCTCCAGATGACGAAGCTTACCCAGACTTTCCGGAAGTTGCCTCAGCTTGTTCCCACAGATGTTCAGCACTCGGATGTTCTCTAGGCTGCCAATGGACTTGGGAAGCGTCTTCAGCGAATTGCTTGTGACGTCCAGCTTTTCGAGCGTCGTGATGGTCTCGACTCCGTCAAGAGAGCGCAGATGATCCTGTCTCAAGATGATGGTCTTCAGCGGAAGCGGGAGGCAGCCAGACGGCAGTGTCTTGATGTCGGTCCATGTGATGGACAGAGTCTCCAGTCTCAGCATCTCCGAAAAGCGCTTCGTTATGGCTCGTATGACGGCCTTTCCATCTTCCACCTCCAGCTTCTGCAGTTCCGGAAGGCGAGTCCAGAAGTCGCTGTCCTTTTCGACGACGCTCGATGCGGTCAGTCTGGCGCACTGGACCTGATGACCGTCGTCCTCGGCCGCTGTCCACAGCTTCGGCGTCTCTTCGTACACGGACACAGTTGTTGAGGCTGACCGGAAATCTTTCAACAACACCAAACACAGAAGTCGTCATGAAGTATTCGTTACAAGATGGACGGGGTGTGGGTTGGTGGGTGGGTTGATTGATGAGTGGGTGGGTTGGTGGGGCTATCAAGTCTCTGTCGCTCTACGTTTGTCGTTCTCCATCTATCTATCGCTGACCAGTAAACCTGACTGAAAACCGCCAGCACAGTAATTATGGTCACCATGCCGTACTGCACGACAGGACGTTCTTAAACATCTAAAAGTTCTGGTTTCTCTATGTATATCCATCTCTGCCTCTGCATATGTCTCTGTCTCCACATCTTTCTTTGTACTTATACCTGCATCTGTCTGTCCTTGTGTTTGTCTCTGATTGTGATTATCTTTGTCATACGCTGGTCGTAAAGCTTCCAAGTTCCAACAACACCAGGCACCAATCACTTTGACATGCGTCAGGTTATACAAGAATCTCGACACTTGTTCTGTGAGATGGTGTCAAATGGTTTTAATTAGAAGAGATTCGTTCTCAGTCGAATGGTTGCACGTACGTTTCTGAGCGTATTGTATTAGATGTATGCAGATAGATCTTACAACTTGGCGAGTTATTATTTAGAAACAAACCCGAAATTCGATACATACTTCTTCTGATGTGTGACTGACGCAGGAGCAAATTTTCCTCTTTCAACATCCGGTCAGTTCCAGTGTCCTCTTCCATACGGTCATCCGCCAAAGGAAGTCTCAGGGTATACATCCCACAAGCTTTCTCTACGTTCCCAAGTATATTATCACCAACATCATTATCAGTATAATTATAATAATAATAATAATATTATCATTATTATTATTATAGGCCCCTATTATTATTAGGTCTATTATTATTATTATTATTATTATTATCATTGTTATTATTATTATTTATACTATTATTATCACAAATTTTTTTGTCCTCCCACTTTTTGAATTTTGCCCCCCAGAAATTTTAAAAATGGGGGGCACAAATTATCTTAACAAAAGTATTCTTTAAAATCCATTGGATAAACATAAAAAGAACCGATTTGGGGGCACATGGGGGGCACTGAGCACAAAAACTGGGGGCTTTGCCCCCCCCCTTGTTTCAAAACTGGGGGCCGGTGCCCCTCTGCCCCCCGCTTGTTACACCCCTGGATCGTACGGTGGAGTAGAGTGCGGATATCTTAGACGACGTGCATTTTAAAAGGTGGTCTAACATCGTTCATCAAACGATGCATCGACAACAATCTAGCTAAACCAGAGAACAGAGCAATTCAGACCACACGTTATTTTCATAATTCAATCACTAGCTGTCTGGATCAAAATTAACAATGCAGGTCATTATATATAACTCTTGATGATTGACTTAATCTGATATAAATTCACAACTGTTCTAAGCAAATATATATATATATATGTATATATATAAATATAAATATAAATATATGTGTTTCTGTTTTCTAAGGCTTATGCTGTCTGCTGACTTTCGTTTTAGGTTGTACGGCATCCTTGTAGGGATTAGGGCCGCATACACGGCGCCTCATAAATAGGCGTTATTGTTATTATTATTATTATTATTATTATTATTATTATTATTATTATATACAGTTCTTTAAAGAGAACACAAGAAACTTACTACGCGCTGTATTTACGTGAAATTTTATTAACAAGTGTGGCCTATACGATGAGCTAATGATTTTAATTCACTGTTGTCATTGTGTTTATGGCTATAGCCATGAATTATAGTAGCCTTGAACCTATGACAATGGTTTTAGAAACAGAAGAGTTGTTGTTGTTGTTATTGATGATGATGAGAAGGAGGAGGAGGAGGAGGTGGAGGAGCAGGTGGAGGAGGAGGCGGAAGATGATGATGAGGATGATAGCTGAAAGATAAAGCAGGACAATTTAGGGCATAAACATCGACGTACCACTATCACGTCTTAGGCCTTTACTACCATGCTACCACATACTTAAGGTCACCATCATCACAAACGACCTGATAATGTAAGCATAATTAATATATACATGACTTTCTGAGGAGGCTCAATTAACCTCTTTGATCGTCGCTACTAAATGCGGGGAAAATGAATTAATGATTGCAATGCGATGATGCCGTTGATGGCGATGATATCGAAGTTGACGATTATCCTAATCCCTAGTATTCTATTGCTTCTAACAGTGACAACAGCGATGATAATGACGATAACGACAAGATGATGACAAGATTAAGTTACAGGTCTAAAGAACAACACTATAAAAACTTACAGTGAAGTCGCGTCGTCCAATCAATTCCCGTAGCGCAAGTTTTCTAAACACTCAGCTGCTGAGGACAGACGGGAAAAGGCTGAGGCGAAGATGCTACTACTGATTACCCGGTAGAGTCTGAGGGACAGCGTGGAAGCCGAACCGGAACAGACATTCAGGAAGTTGAAGGGAAAGCTATTGGTAGGCTGGTTCGACCTCTTTGTAGGTCGCGCGGAGGCTGCTTGATGCTTTCATGCCCACAGGCTGCAGATAGATGCAGGCCTACAGCCCAGGTCTCACCCTCGTGACATCTATACATGTAACCGCAGACCGGTGTCACGACATAAAGCCTCGCCAAACAAAGTCTCCCCGTACTGGAATACTTTATCCTTCAAAACAATAATCCCTCCCCCCCCATTGAAATGGAATCTCCCCGATCAGCGAAATACTCATACAGAGTCCCCACGCTCAAAATCGTACCGTCCATTTCGGTTATCAATAATTATTAGTTTTAGATCAGTTTCATTATGAGCTTTACTGAAGCCTATTTCTATGTTTTTGTTCATTCAATTGTACACATGATTAATAATTGGAAATAGAATAAATAATAATATAAACAACAAATGCTTTGGAGCATAAAATAATAGTGCAACTAGGAAGTTGAACGAGCGCAGACTCCATACCATTACAACGCGGCGTAGAGGTTTGTCTATTCACGTTGCTGTATGGATAAAAAAGATATATATGATTAACCAGCAGTAGATATCATAATTTTCTGAAGCACTTATGCGTGTAGTTAAAATAAATATATTCCTTCACATCTAGTTTATTGTAATTATGTCAACGTCGTTCTAGGCCTATATATTTTATAGCCGTTATGTGACTAGGTCTTATCCTGTAATCAGTGATCCCACTTCCCATGCAATCATTCACTGGCTACAAGTTACCAGCAGTGGTGCACAAATATTTTCACTAATAATTTCAAGACATAAGATAATTCCTGTTAACTATAATCTTTCGAGCCATACAGAACAAAACGCTAAGTTACGGAAAACAGGTGGTTGACGGGCGTTCACCAAGACATGATCCACAGGTGGTTAAGATCAGTATACATGTGGTTATGATCCGGATCAGATCCACGTTCCAGGTTAGATCGAACGGTCAGAAGATAGATATATTCTACGGCTATACGGTGGATGGTGTTTAAAGTTGGAGTTGCAAAAGAGATATTGGGAAGAGGAAATGGGATAAGAAGTGGTGGCAAATCCTCTAACGTTGCGTGTCAATAGAACAGTTGAAGAATTAAAAAAAATACTGCCGTGTGTTCCTCGGAATTTTGCACATTATCAAATTATTTCCTCACATATGTTCAAATTAGCATTGCGCTAAAATGAAATCAAGACATTACATAAAATATGATTTCCGAAGGGTGATAATAATCCTCCATAAAATTAAAAATGGATTCATAAAGTGATCGTGTTTTGGCTCTGAATTTCACGTCCCCAAGAAGAAATGGGATGTCACCGACGGTGTCAAGTCGGCAGCGGACAGATTAAAAAAATAGAATGTCACCGACGGTGTCAGAGGCAACGGACAGCTGTTGATCCATAGAACTGATCAAACCACGACCTCGATCGCTGCTTCTTGCCTCAGCCTCGTGAGTCGATTTACCTTCGCATCTTGAACCTAGTCGAGGCTTCACGAGTTGATTGATGCAATCAAGATGTCAAAGAGTCGGCGCACAATGGCTCTAGAGACATCCAATCGTAATCTTTGAAGGCGTAATTTGGCAAATCTACGACAGTAGGTGGATCGACGTTATGGGTCGGGGCTTCTCAATAAATCGCCGTTCCTTCTCGAGTTTCAAGTTTCGTATGGCCTCTGGGGTCTTTGGTGTAATAATTTATGACACATTCTTTTCCCTTCGTCTATTCACCCTCTTCCCTCACCCGTTGCTAATATCAACTATCGAGTACCGAACAGTGATCGTGCAGCGACCATTCATTTACCGTTTGTATGCGATGCTAAACACAGGAATGATTTCTACTACAGGAGGCGATCTTTGGTTTGGCAAGAAAACCTTCGATGGTCAGTCAGGCCAATAGACAGGCAGAAAGACAGACAGAACAAGACAGGACAGAAACACATACACAGACAAATTCACACACACACACACACACAAACACACACACACACACACACACACACACACACATGCAGACAAGACCAAATAGGGCTGTGAACAGATTAAGGTACTCCGTTGCCTCTGTTTCCAGCAGTTGATGCTTCAGCGGCAGACGATCAAACAATAGAATCCATGCAGCTATAGAGATAATTATAACAATAATTGATTCTATCTATCAACGTCTTTAGGATATCCTATTAATGATTTTTATACTGACTTTGGTTGTAGGTCTAAACTATCATATCAATCTAAATGGAAAAACTGAATTTTCAAGCTGGCGTCTTTGATGATGACTTTCTCTGTCACCTTTATCAATCTCCCTTTGAGTTTTTAAATTCGTTGTCACCTACAAATTTGTACCTGCAATACTCTGGTTTGACTTAGTCTGCTATTATAAAGAGTAGCAGGGATACCATGGCGGCGAGGAAGAGGAGGATTGGGATCAGGAAGAGAGACACGAGGGACGAGGAAGCGTTGGAGGAATGCCTGAAAGGATGGGAAGGATAAATAATAACCGCTAAATAATAAATAATACAAATATTTAGATAAATAATAACCGCTAAATAATAAATAATACAAATATTTAGATAAATAATAAACGCACGTGTCTAATGTAATGTCAAATAAAAAAACTCTTATCTCACATAATGGTTTATCATCGGTTGTTAAAGAGGATATATCAACGCTTATGAGCAAGCATCGTAACTCTTTTGCATAATCATATGCAATATTTACACAAGTGGGTTAAGCCTAATTGCGAAAACCAAGCTGTGACAACATCAATGATGCGGAAAAGGATCCCCAAATCTAGGTCCGGTAGCCGCAAAACGCTTGTTCATCAGGCCTAGAACAGTTCACATCTTTCTCTACTTCGGCATCCAGTCATCCTCTCTGAAATTCTGCAATCGCTTCCCTTGCCTTGCATATGCTGCGCCAGTTTCTTGTAACGGACCAACAAGAGATCTCCGCTAATTTACTCACCCTTCCATCTCGCCTCTCATCCGTTTGCAGTCTCCTCTGCTACTTTCCACTCACGATAGATGTAAAAAAACGCATAAAAAATAAAAACGTAAAAAACGGCCGCTTTTTGAAAAAACAAAACACTAAAAAACGGAAAACACGGAAAAAATAAGATTTTACAATGTTGTACTGCATTTTAATATTGAAAACTCTATTGACACAGTTAAGGTTAGTTCAGCAAATAACAACTTTCCTATTTAAAAAAACAAAACAGAATAAACACGCATCGCCTCTACTTCTGTTCATAGTGCTTTGCTTCATCCTCTCACTATTCTCTTCTCTAATCAATTCTTGATTATTGCATTGGCTCTTTCTCACAAGTTTTGATATTGCTATCGTCTGCCGCAAGGCGATCACTAATATCCAAGATCGCCACAATAAACCTTCTCAGAGTAAATGCATTTCAAATTAACCAATGCTAAATTTATGTCCTTCTCGTTCATCAAAGTAACATGAATCCATTCTTCATCCTTTCGTTCAACCGCCAGGCTAAGCCGACCGTTGAGGTGTTGACGATCAACGCAGTTTGATAGCAAGCAGGCTGTAGGGCCTAATGGACCATACCCGTCGACGTTTCATACTTATATCTGCGGATTCGCACATAGGCTGTTAAGACAAAATTAAACTAAACAAAATAATAACAGAAAGCAAATAAATAAATGAATGAAGTTTAATAAAGTAATAATAAACGGAAAAAAGACGGAAAAACAAGATTTTTAAAAACAAAATAAAAAGTGAAATAATTTTTTTTTACATTTTTAAAATCTCTGATTGAAGGTATCATACCCAGATTCTACTCCTGCGCCACCACACGACCACCTTCATAACCGACTACAACCGTAGGACCATGCTGTCTCAATGACTTGACCTACTCGGATTTTGACCTGACACCGATAGGAAACGAGAAGCTTGGATATATTGCGAACTTGATTTGGCATAGCGCCGGTGAGTAAGCCGGTGTTTCTGACGCTGTTTTTGTGCTTGCTGAGAAATTCTCAAAGATTAACATTACATACATACAAATAAATCTGCAGACAACTACACCGTGCACGTAACACATAGACTACTACATGAAGTCATGCACAGTAAACTACTCGGTTAGCTAATTATTATAGTTGACACGACGTCTGAAATCCATATCGCTTTTATTTAGGCAATAATTCTTTTCATCTATCCGGCTTATATTTTAAGCATGGCCCCTTTCATCGATCCGGTATCTATTTACATGTAAGCAGAACTATTTTAATCAATGCAACTTCCATGTAAGGAAGAATTCCTTGCGTCAACCCTGCTTCCATTTAAGAAACAGTTCTTTTTCATCAATTCAGCTTCTATTTTAAATTAAGAACGCATTATAATTATGCTAAAGAAATTGTTGTAAGTTTAATACTGCACCAGCTTAAAATCAGTGATGGACAAAGAACTTTTCAGAAATTTTTAAAAATACAAAATAAAACACTTTTTAAAAGCATTTATAAATACTTTACAAAATATTTGTCAAAAGTACTTTGAATATGCAAAATATATTGGGATCTGGAAACTACTTTTGAAAATAGTATTTAGAGATACTTTTGAGAAATAAAAATTTTGCAGGCAACCTGTATCGATAGTTGCTAGTGTGTAGGCCTATACATTTAAATAGCTGGTGTACTTGACTGTGATGTATAGCTTCTCATGACTTCCAGCTTTGATAAAATTGTAATTGGCAGCATCTATTGTGCCAGGGTCTAATGCACATGGCACATCAAAAGTAATCAAGTCAATATCCAGGTGAACA
Organism: Bimastos eiseni; assembly: GCA_959347315.1. NCBI lineage: Eukaryota > Metazoa > Annelida > Clitellata > Crassiclitellata > Lumbricidae > Bimastos > Bimastos eiseni. The sequence goes on from OY365809.1 coordinate 10,941,647, forward strand.
CTTGAACAGATAGAGAGAGATTAGAGAGGTGAATTTGAAAGAGGTGAGTTATGGTTGAGAACGAAATGATACAAGCGATTGAGCAGAGGAAGAGTTCCAAAAGTAGATCCATTGAACTGAATTACTATAGGACTAGAATGATAACGCTTCCGTTATTGGGTTACGGCCAACGGCGAGTCAAACGTGACTTCCTGTCCGGGCAGACGAGACTTGAACGAGATTGTGTTAACACACGAAACAATATTAAATTTGTCTATTTTCATGAAATTCGGTCAATGGCCAGAAAAGTTAACAAGGCTAACAGCTTTGCATATCACTCAACTCAAAGTCCCCATGCTGGTTTAAAACAAGTCTTTGTCGCTGCTGAAAAATTAGTATTAATGCAAGCGGCGTAGCTGTTCGCTGCCGATGTTTTTTATGCAAAGCACCATGCAATTATAATACTGAAATAAGTCACGGGACCAAAATATTTATTCATCGCTTTCTTCTAGAACAGAGGACAGTGATGAATAAACATTTTGCCTCAAAGAATCCTGGGATCTTGAGCGATAATTCGAACTTTCATAGGCAATTAGCTGGGCTTGAGTAGATCCATCAACCGAAGAAGCTTGTTTACCGATCTTGTCTCAGGCATGACTAGACAAAGATAATCAGATGACCTCATTGAGTAACGATCAGTTTGGGAAGTAAGAACTGATTTTAAGTATTTTTAGGCTGGCCAGAGATCACAGTGAGCTCCAATTTGAAACTAATTCCCTGCAAAACATCTAGGCACAGAGGTTATGTTCAGATCTGAATGTATTTGTTATGGGTTTAGCCAGAGTTCTGAGGACGAAGAAAGAAAGATCGAGGAAGAAGAGCAAGGCACGAGAGAAACGAAACATCAACAGATAAACCGAAGGAGAGGGAGAATCTCAAAGCAGTTAAGCCAATTCAGAGAGCAGATATATAATGGCGACGAATGGACTGAGTGGAGCCAGAAGGCAGCGACTGAGTCTGGCATAATAGATGCAGTACTACTGTTAACCGGACATCTTCCATCTAGTTCTGGCGGACAGCAGAGGAGACGGACGACAAACCCCCAACTGACAAGAAGTCCTTCTAGTTAAGGCGGAGGCTGTTCTAGCTGTAGGCCTATACGTGTATCGCCGATCGTTCCCGGCCGATCAAATGACGTCAACAATCGATCGACCGACTGCATGTGTCCAATATTATCGATTGGTGGCGCTGCAGGGCCAAGGAGGGTGTCGGCTTTCAGCTGTCGGGTTGGGGAGGGGTCTGGGCTGCGGAATCTGCACAGTGCTTGTTCTCGTCGCGGTCTTTTCCCGCTGTTGTTACACGGAACTCGACCAAGCAGCCACCCACCCCTCCCTCTCTGGCAAGTCACATTGATGCCAGTCATGTTGCTATACGCATTCAATCGCCAGGTCTATTCTCCAACCAGAGGCCAACAATTAGAATGGTAGAAGCGCTGAGCGTATAATGCCTCAGCGAGTCAGAGGTTGAAATTGGTGGTCAGTTCACTGGAAGTTCCGGAAGAGAGAGAGACAGACAGAGACGGAGGCAGATAGAGAGATACAGATACCGAGACAAAGACACAGTCACAGACAGACAGAGACGTACAGATAAAGGGAGTAAGACAGAGAGAGAGAGAGAGAGAAACACAGACAGACAGAGGGAGATGCTCTAGCGCCGCGGCTGCCCACATCCCATCGTATGCATCACCAGCCAGAGAACGTCCTCCTTCCAAACACCAGATAAACATTTCCCTGGCGAAAAAGACTAAGAAGAAGAAGAAGAAGAAGAAGAAGAAGAAGAAGAAGAAGAAGAAGAAGAAGAAGAAGAAGAAGAAGAAGAAGAAGAAGAAGAAGAAGAAGAAGAAGAAGAAGAAGAAGAAGAAGAAGAAGAAGCTTTGGGCATCAGACGATCTCCCTCGATTCGATTGCGTAACAATTAACCCACGGCACTTCACGCCTCCTCGGCGGCCTCAGCGGCGGCGGCGGTCGCCTGCAGAGTAGCCCCACAGCACGGTCCAGCCCTCGCTCCCCGGATCCGTCTGGTCGTGTCCTGCCTGCCTGCTGGCTTCGTCGACCGCAGTTGCTGTCTGCAGCTGCTGGAGTGGTGTCCCTTTCAAGCGGCGACCATATGCATGCGATTCCAAGGCTGCTGCTGCAGGCGTTGGTATCATCCGTACGAGCGCTGCTGTTCTGCCGCATCATTTGCGGCAGTATTAGCAATGCCAGCTGCGCCGTTGCCTGCTGCTGAGGCTGAGGCAGAGGCAGAGACAGAGGCAGAGAGGTGTGGCTGTATGATGGCACAGCAGTAGAACTGGCGGTGGCGGAGGTGGTGGAGGTGGCAGCGATGGCGTTCGTGGTGCTTCTGGTAGCAGTGGGGCGCGAGCTGTATAGATGCGCATCTTGTCGGATGCGGCGGAGGCAGCGGCTGCGGAGGCAGAGGAGGCTAGCATTGGATTCATACGTTGACGACGACTTCGCCGACTGAAGGAAGGCTACGATGACGATGGATAAGATGAAGAGCATCGCTGGAGGCAGGCGACGACGACGACAGACAACGAAAACGACGACGAGACGATGTAAGTAGCAGCAGCTTCTACAGCCAATGCATAACGCAAGCGAACCATATACACGTGACAATTTAGTCAATGCGTGACACATGCCAACAATATGCACGTGACAATGTAGCCAGTGCATGACACATGTCAACAATGTACACATAGCGATGTAACCAATGCATGTCAAGTTACATGCGAGACATTATAACTGTCAAATTGACTGCGTCAGAAGCGCTACTACTGCTTCTCAAGACACGCATTTGCCTTTTATTGCCCAATTTTCAGAAGGCCTGACCAATTGTAATCTATAATGGCCATTCTGCTTCCAGCTAACAGTTTTCTGCATCTCTAGGCCTAGTCATATGATATGAAAACTGAAACACGCTTCTCCAGTATTGGTCTCACTTGGCGTCCAATCATCAGGGCCAAATGGAGAATTGCTATTCTGCCAATGTGGAGGGTATCTTGAGCATGTACAACGCGCATACAGTGTGAAAGGTCACGTGGCCGAATATATGTCGTTTTGAATACGGGGGTTTGGAATTTGTCTGTGTATGTATGCTTTTGCGTATGTATGCTTGTGCATGTATGCTTGTGTGTGCCTTTGTGCGACTGTGTGTGTGTGTGTGTGTGTGTGTGTTAGACTGCTTTTGAATGCATGTAGGACTGTGTAAGTGTGGCCGACCGACATTTTTTTGTCTTTGATGTGAGACCGCGGTTCAGCGAAGGATGAGCCTCGCCGCCCAGAAGACCAGCTGCTGGAACGCATCGCTTGCCACGCTTCTGCCAACACCACCAACAGGAAAACCAATAATACCACCAATATTACTACATCTACATGTATACCAGTATAAATACTGCAGGCAAAATCATCACTTTGACCTTCCGCAGAACCAATCTCACCCCCACCCCTAATCCCATCCAATCCATCCACCGCGACTACAACAATCCACTTACTATCTAATATTCGCCAACACCCCACTAATCGCACCCATCTCACCCTCAATGCCCCGAATGAGCAACCAACCGTCACCCCAACAATAACCACCAACACCACCAACACCATCACCACCGCCTCCCCAGCATCATCACCACCGACTCCCCCAAACACTATTATCACCGCCCCCTCACCCACTACTGCCATCACCACCGCCACCCCCAACTGCAACTCAATGCCAGCGCTGCCGCAGATTCTTCCTCTTAGGCTCCAAGGACATCCTCTGCTGCCGTTTCAAGCAGTTACTGCATTAGTTGCTGCTCCGGCGAAGCAACACGAAGAAGGAACAATAATTAGTTATTTCCAGGTACACTAAGGACAGCAACAGTAATTATAGTGGCAACGTTGCATCTGACGCCAACGCATCTGCTTTCGTTGAGGACCTGAATATTTCTACGAAGTGCAACAAAGTCAAAACTTATATATATATATATATTGGTTTAAATATATATTATATATTTATATGTATAATATACAGACCTCTCCGGTCTGCTGATCGACTTGATCTCATATAATAGTTACAGTCGTGGACCCATCTATGTGGAATGACCTAACCTATCACAATCTATAGTAAGATTTTAGTCGGGTTCTACCATTATCAAATCGTTGCTGGAAGGCAGAGAGCTCATCCAAATAGGCTGTACCATATGAGGCGCTTTACAGATTATTGGACACGTTGTATACTTGTGTAGGCCTACATGTATATATATATATAGCACAAGGTAGCGCAGTTACCATAAGACAGCATAGTTACCATAGGGTAGCATAGTGACCATAAGGTAGAGTAGTTATCATAAGGTAGCCTATAGGCAGAAAGTTGATTTCATTATTTTGAATTCAATGTCCCAAAACACATACCTAAATACATAAGCGGTGTTAGCACAAGATTAAATATCATCATAATCTTATCCGGATACGTTGAAGTTGACTATCGCAGAAAGCATGGAGAATAAACGTTCGACGATTCCAGGTATAGTTGACGATAAGCCAGCCATAATAATGATATGGTAGATTTCCTTGTGAAGCGAGCCATTATCGTGAGTCTCTCCTAAGTCTTTGGTTTAGTTGACCGATCTTCGTATTGATATCTTTCTATCTTATTGATATTTATCAATCTTCTATTGATACCGATCGAACATTGATTACAATTACCAGTTGTCTCATGTTTTCCCAATTCATCGGCTTTCTTTTCGTACGCCTTCGTCGTTCTGTCTCTACGAATTTCTCGATTTCACTCGTCCCTCACCTCATTCATTTCAGCATTCACTTACCACATCATTCCTTCCTCCCGCTAGCTGCTGCATCAGCCTGCTCATCTTTTACCACATCTTCCGTTTATCTGGAGCCTTTCACTCAACTACTCCAGCCATCCTCTTCCACTTAATTCACTCCATCCGACGGCCATTCAACAATGACTTAGTTGCCGCCTTTGCTTCTGTTCCCATACATTCATTCCTCCGTCCGTCCATCAAACCATTAGTCTCGTATTTACGTGGAGTGCCATCGACACGTGGGCTGCGGCAGCAGACGGGATAAAAGAGAAAGAGCGTTGGATGCTGCTCTTCAAATGTTATCTCGTGATGCTGCCGCTTCTAGACGGACGCATCTTCTTTCACTGAATATGGGAAGCACTCAGTAAACTCAGAGGGGTGGGGCGAAATTAAACGGGAAGAGAACCCCAGACACTCTTAGTCTGGTCAAAGAGTGCAGATGTTGTAAATGGCCAAAAATGTCGGTCTGTAGTATGATGTTTAGATTTTCAGCTGTGGGGTGACTTCTACGCACGGGCAAAATTTATGGGAAATGCTTATCTGATATAGAGGGGCAGCATGAATAAGTCGGAACGTTCTCCAATCCATGTGGTTTCAACGCTTCATTTAGAGAGCGGCTGTGATTTTTGAGCACACTTCATCGACCATCGACCGATGCCGGCGCTAAATAAATCATTAGACTGATCTCGATTCGATCATATCAGATGAGAAACTGCCCGGTTTCGTTATTGACAGCCTTTTTGCTTTTGGTCTATGCCGTAATAGTCAATATTGTTGACCTTCGAAAGGCGAAAGACCTGATCATATAGGTCTAATAATTTTTGCAAGGTATAAAATTTATACTGTAATGTGCGTGCCCAAGCAAAAATAGTATCTCTACTTGTGTCAGACACTGCAGTGCCTGTGAAATTGCACATGTTAGCTGGCGGTTCGCACTCGCTGTACTCATTAATAAAATTATGACAGAGAGACTCGCTACAACTCATTAATGGACGATCTCGAGCCAAATAACATTAGCTTCTGATTAGTATCGGAACATGCTATGTTACGTAAGCATGCGTTTTTGTAAGTCAGCTTAGTCATGATATAAGTATGTAAGCCCTATGTTTGCATGTATATTAGTAAGTTTTCTTCTCCTATAAACGGTGACACACCCAATGAAACTCAATATGAAGCGAGAGCCAAGTGTGTGCGAAGACCTTGCTTTGGGGCTCAGTGGTTCTCAAAAAGAGACATGTTTCTGCTTCTTAGTCTGTTAACATTTCTTCTAGCGGTCTAAAATTCCCAAAAATTGTAATCTAAGCTTTCACTTAGTTTAGCTACTTTAACACTTTAGCTGCTAACAAAATGTTATGTCTGTCTGGTCGTAAAGTTAAAGTTAAAATAATGAGCGGAACAATTTTTTCTAGATTCATTTGCAACGAATAGCATAGCATTATTTAATGGTCCGTTTTGGTCACATTATCGAAATATTTATATAAAATAATAAATTATTGTGTGTAAGTTATTTTTCGTCTAGGGATTGAAGCCCAGATATCAAATTGACATTGATTGACATTTAAACAGGTCTTGCAAATTAGAAAACTCTTCTTAGCACCAATATCTCGCACGGTTTGCAATCAGTTTATGTTTAACATTGTAAATGCAAAATTGCAAATGTTGCATTTCAATCTGTTCAAGTTAAACTGTTAAAACAAACATATTTGGTTAATCTACTCACATTTATTTTGAAAATTATGTGAAACTTTGAATTACGCCTTCTTTTTCAAATGCATGATGCTTAAAATCAAGATTTAAAGGCAGCAGTCATAAAATTGCTCAAAGTTAAACATCAAAAATTAGTTTCAGTTCAATGGTGTGCTGTCTGACTTTCCAAATATCTGCAATGTGCCTTAGTGCCAAAAAGGTTGAGAACCACTGCTTAAGGGTAGGCCTATTATACGGAGCACCCACAGATGACTCGCACAAGCAACCATTGTCTCACATATACAGAGCGCTACGGTACTGATAGTGATTGAACCATGTGCCGCACAATAGGGGGTAGAGGTAGGGGTTAGAAGGGCGCAAATTTGTTGTTGGAAGCATAGGTAGAAGATTAGAGGGAAACTGATGAAGCGATTGATAAAATAATTTTTAGAACAGCAAAGAAAGAAATTATATGAAAAAAACAGAGGGTAGAGAACGAAGTTAATTGGAAAGAAACCGACAGGTAATTAGGATAAAACCTAACGGTAAACATCAGAGACGAGAACGAGAGAAAAAGAAGATGGGAAACGATTAAGACCATGAACATGAAGATGAAAAGACCGCGAATAGGAACGGAATGTTAGAACGATCTCTCTGTCTCTGTCTCTCTCTCTTTTCTCTGTCTCTGTCTCTGTCTCTGTCTCTGTCTCGTCTCTGTCTCTGTCCCTCTCTCTGTTCGGTACGCTCTACAATAAGCATGTCGGTTCCCTCATCAACTCCACATTTTGACATCTCTAATGAACGCATCTTATGGTACCAAAGAAGAAAGCAGTCGCCAACTGCGCCACTGCCAACTCCACTTCCGGTTGTCGATACATGCCAAACACTAAACAGTTGTTAGACAATAATATTGCTCAAAGGCAATCGGCCAAACTGAAGAGATTCCCGATTGAATAGTCATTTGCTTCAACAGGCTCAGATTCGGTCTTTTATTTGTTTTCCTGTCCTGTCCTTCTCCTACTCATTTCCGTGTCCTACTCTTCCTATTCTATTTCTCACCATCCCACTCCTCCTGCTCTCCATACTTATTTTACTCTTACCTTTACTCCTTCTCTTATTTCCTTTTGCACTGTTTCTACTCCTTGCTTTCCGAGTACCTGCTAATCATTTACTTCATCTCCTACTCCTTCCTCTAGTCATCTAATGTGAAAAGGATTCGGAGTTGTAAAATGAATAGGGCTATTCATCCTTCAACTCCTACTCCTTTTCGCATATTTCTTATCTTAATCCAAATTCTTGTGCCTGTTTAATCCAAATACTGCATACACTCATCCTCCACCTTCTAGTTCAATTACTTCAATTTCCTATCCCTCGACTCCTACTGCCAATCTCCTCAATCTTCATCTCCTCTTCCTTTTCCTCCCTAAACCTACTACTTCTCCTACTAATCCTTGTCTCTTGCACATCCTACTACAATTTACACTCTAACCCATTCTTTTCATTAATCCTGCTCCCCTTAATCTTTATACTACTTCTACCTGATATAGGCCTATTATACCCATATTCTTTCTGCTCGTGCTATTCTGAATCCTACTATACTTATCATATTCCCTTTCTTCTGAAACCCTTCAATTCTTTTCATCCAATACTATTTCTAACCCTACTATTATCATCCTCCTATTCGTTCTACACCTACTACTTCTACTCATACTGTTCGTCATCCGATTCCAATTCCTCCTCTGTCTCTCTGTCTCTGTCTGTCTCTGTCTCTGTCTGTCTGTCTGTCTCTCTCTCTCTTACATACCATCGTTCGTTGCGACTTGCGCACTCTCCTGATTGTGCCTATACTTGTTTCTTCCCAATCTCGTCCTTCTCTTATTGTCATTAGTTCTTTTTCTGTTCTTGCTCCTTCTTATCTGCCTAATTTTCAAATTATCTGACTTGTTCTTGCAGCGCAAAAATGTCTTCTGTTTCACCTATTCTACTTCGTTGATAATTCCTCTTTTCCTTCGAATCCTCTTCTCCTTCAGTCTTTTCCGTCTCTCTTCCATTTATCCTTGTCATGGCTACTTAACCGCCCACTTATCATAATCTTTAGTTCCTCTTATTATTCACTCTTCTTTCGTCTTCTATTCTCTCCTTCTACATTCTTTTCATTATCTTCTTTTATAACGGTAGTTTTCATATACACGTACCTTTCTGTTCCTTTCTTGTGTCAAATTTCTTCCAGATTTTGAATCTTATTAATTTTAATCTCGCCAGTCTAGCGCTTTTGCACGATATCCTAGATAGATACACAGTACATATTCTCAGACACCCCACCGTTAGGCATAATTATGCACACAAGGTGACCTCATCCAAATGAGACCGCATTTCATCAGTTTCTGATTTCAAAGTGAATGCTAAGGACTGAAGTGAGGCCGTCAAGTGCCACTGGGAACCGATATATACAGACTGCCATTCCGAGGAGTCTTTCCAACTTCAAAATCAAAATCTTCCGCTGGTCTTCTGATTGGGGAAGCCCACATGTTGCATCAGCCATCTTGAGTCAACGTAACAATTTCGCCATCTGTTGTTCATGCTGGGTATCATTCCTGGCTCACTTTAACAAGCGATGCATCTGTTTTCGATGGCAAATTCGACGCCATTAACTCGCCTTAACAAGCGTTGACGCACTTTAAACTTTAGTACACCAAAATGATTGCTGAGTCAATGCAACTAGCTATTAAAGTGTTAAAGAAAATACTATCGTTCGTACTTCAGGATCGCAAATACTTTGCCTAACTTCTCCTAAGGAACCGTCCATAAATGACGTCAAGCAATTTTGGACGATGTTTACCTCCACTCGTCATACGTCGTCTCAAAACTTGCAAATATAACATTATGGGCATCTTGTTTTTCGGTGGGAGAGCTTTGTGACGTCATATTTGAATATTTGAGAAGCCTCCTCAAATATTCAAATATGACGTCACAAAGCTCTCCCACCGAAAAACAAGATGTTCATAATGTTATATTTGCAAATTTTCTTATAATCTAAAATGACTATTATAACTGTAAACATACTTAAAACTTAATAGGGCCTACATGTTTTAGAACGAATAACATCAATAATCAGAATTAGTGTGGTCAAATTGTGGGAACAATTGCTTTCAATTAAGTAGAACTTATTCAATCGAATGAAGGTTTTTAATAAAGTTACGCATATTAATATTTGATAAGGTGATGTGACGTCACATTTCTTCGACCCAACCCTCGTCAAACATCGTCACAAATATGAGACCTCCACCTTCGTGAAGTCAGCTACGAAAAGTACGATGCTATAATGCTATATATATTTTGGAGTAACTGAAGAACCATAGTAACGACGTGTGAAAGTCTTATTAAGAAAGTAGGCATTACGGATCTTATACCTGTATATACAAATAGAAATGTCATGAAGTCAACTAGACTCATTTCAGTTCGGTAGGGGGCAACTGTACACATTGTGAAAGTCATAGTAATTAGACTCATTAACTCAGAAGTTGTCGCTGCTATCTCACCACGTGATCAGAACATAGCATCGGCCACACATGGCATATAAGCCAATTTAATTTGAGCGCCAACATCTCAATTCCCATGGCCACAATTTGAAAATGCGTTTATTCATCGTGCGTGATATCTATAAATATATATAAGAGAAGGATTCTGTAGGTTTGTCTGTCTGTCTGTGTATCCTTGACAGTCGATGCATTTGTACAGTTTTAGAGCAATTCACTTCGAACCTACACCGTTTGCTCGGGGAACACTTGATACACGCAGTCCAGGGGTTCCTGAAGCCAACACACGCCGTCTTCCACGTCTCCCGGGGCACAAACCTACGGCGCACCCTCACACCCATAAGAGCAAAGTTTCCTTCTTATTCGCTACGTACACGTTGCCTACCAGCGATACAATATCGTTTAGCTGCAACCACCACTTGTCTGCCTGCCTGTCTGTCTGCCTGTCTGTCTGCCTGTCTGTCTGCCTGTCTGTCTGCCTGTCTGCTTTGTATAGGAGCATAATTTTATGTGAACAATAGAGTACCCTAATCTGACACTGTGCTCGCAACAGCAGAACTAGGAAAAGGCGGACATCTGATCAGAGCTTGACTCCCCAGATTCGACCTGACACCGGAAAGAAAGAGATAATTGGCTATTGCTGACTTGAGTTCGTCTCGCCGGTGACTATGCTGGTCTCCTTGACGTGGCTTTTGTGAGCGCTGAGAAATTTTCAAGCATTTACATTACATTACATTACCTAGACTTTCGAAGAGATGGTCCATCTGAGCAAGCTACGGTGAAGTCAAGTTTGCAAAATCGGTCTGTACTATAAACAGTATTTATTTACATGTATATCTAGATTCTGTGTGTGTCTGTCTCTTCGTTTACACTTTTACAGCTATTCACTCGATCGCTTGGGGAACACCTCGGACACCCAGTAGAGGGGTTGGTGGATTGTTGAGGGGGAGAAAATGATGATGACGAGGAGGAGGTGGAGGAGGAGGAACTCATAGGGAAGGATTGTGGAGTAGGGAAAGGACAAGGGTGATGATAAGAAGACTGTGAGGAGTGTCAAAAGGAGCATGGGGTGGGAGGAGGAAGCGGTGAGATGTTGAGGAAGGCGAGAAAGTTTGGAAAAGGTGAGTGAGAACAAAGAGTGAATAGAAACTAGAGACGACGGAGAAAGGAAAGAGGAATTGAAGATGAGGAGGATCGATTAGATTGAGGAAAGGTGAATTCTGCCAGACAGACTGCCTCCTGCAGGGCTGCTGACCGTTCAGAGTCCCCTCAGGCCAGTCAGGAACGACAGGCGGCAGATGCTGCAAGAACAGGAATGCCTCCCCCCAACTTCGTCCTCAATCAAGGTGCCCCATAATCTTCTTCACCAGGGCGAACGCCGGGTACCCAAGCTAGTTAATAATATAAACATGCAGCCCGCTAAAATGCAGTCAACGAGCGGATTTTTTTATTGGAAATAGATTTTCAAAATTGTCTTTTGACGGTCTAAGGACTGGCAATAATCTTTTATCAATTTGAGAGTCTTGGTAACAAATCTTACTCAATCGACTCTCTGTATGTGGCCCTAGTTAAATAGCAGGCCTAAATACAATTTAGGCTATCTCCGCCTCTTCATCTTTCCCTGCTCCTCCTCCTCCTCCTTGTCCTTGTCCTCCTACTCCTTCTTTCCTCCTCCTTCCCTCCCTTCTATACCTCTTGCTTCTTTTTGCCGCCAATGCCTTGAATGCACGGATAGATACGTACCACTGAATGTGGGAAGAACATAATAATAAATATTAATTAAGAACGTTTCGTCAGCCTCTGCCTGATGTAGCAATAGGTATCTATCGACAGCTCTCCATACACTACTCGTAGACGTTGGAAGTGTGATGTCATGCTATGATTATTATGATTTTGAGGAAAAAATGGCCTAATATATTATCCTGATGAGTATTTGTTAGCGATCGTTGTACATGATTCGCAACAAGAGCCCCTCCCATTTACGAAGAACATTCTTAAGATAACATCTAGGATGCTTGTCTCGTTCTCTCTCATTGGTGAAACGCCGAAAGCCTGCAACGCTTTCCGAATTTTCTCCGTGCCTCTAAGTATCCCTTCAGCAAGACCCGTTAACATATGCTTACTCCGACACTCATCGTCCCTTTATAACTCCACACGCCTGCGTCTCTCACTTCCCTATCTACTCCAGAAGCAGTCTTACTGTCTAATATGTACACAGGCGAAGTAAACCAAATGCTCGTCATGTGAGCGTGGGCTATAGATTCCGGCAATCTTGTTGGGCGTAAATATCTCTGCATCTTATTCGTTGTGTTGATTCATTGAGATAATATCGGCATCCAAGATGTCTGGCTTTCGGGTCTCAGTCGAGAAAGATGGCAGTTCGTTCGTAAACTTTCAATGAGACCATGTGGCGCTGGCACATCTGGAACGAAACTTAACTTTGTCACTCACTTACACCGTTTTACTATTGAAATCATTGTCTTCTGTCTCTCATCGGGAGCTTCTAGTTCCGCTCTCTCACTTGGAAACGTGATATTTTCGGTCGTTGGTCCTTCCATGTGGAATGACCTTTAGCGCAGCTTTTACTTGTGGTCCAACCGACAAGTCGCTCAAGTCTTACTACTATAGTCGTGACTAGGCTGGGGCGATCCTGAGTAGGTACTTGAAATGGCTCTACATAAATGATTAGAATGAATGAATGAATGATTGAATCATCTTTCCTCTGGCATGTCTTTATGCGGCTTGTAATAGCTTAAAGGAAAGATCAGGTGCAATTTGTGTGGAAAGGCAAGGATCTTTAACAATTACTCAGACTTTGACAAGCAATTTTATAATTATAATTTAATAAATAGCTGCAAACGCTTTTAACAAGCATCCGGACTACAGAAATGCAAGCAACTAAGTATGTTTATTTTTTTATTACAATTCATGACACAAGCTGAGTCACGACTGCTGCAAGACATCATCTGTTGTTATAGAAAAATCTGAACAGATTCTACTCAAAATAAAATCTACGAACAAGTATATTAGAATATTATCTTTAATATAATTTCTTATCTACAATCCTATTTCTAACTCATACTACAGTCCATCTCATCACATGATGCAACCGTTATCATTTTGAAATCTAACGAGTATACAGCCACTGAGCTGCAACGAAATGATACTTTAAATTATGTCGATTTTCCTCATGTTGTTGCCACTGAATTTCAAAGAAAGTATATTATTCTGTGGCGTGAATGCCCCTCAGGGTTCTAGGACAAAATGGTACGGACAAAATGGCACGGACAAAATGGTATGAGGATAAAATGGTACGGACAAAATGGCACGGACAAAATGGTATGAGGATAAAATGGTACGGACAAAAGGGTATGAGGATAAAATGATATTGGACAAAATGGTACGGACACAATGGTATGGACAAAATGGAATGAGAACAAAATGGTAGCGGACAAAATGTTACGGACAAAATGGTATTGGACAAAATGGTATTAGGACAAAATGGTGCGGAAAAAATGGTACGGACAAAATGGTATTGTACAAAATAGTAGGCTTACGGATAAAATAGTAGAGATTTAAGGGGTCTAGGACATATTTCCACTCCCCAGACATTTCCCCTAGGACATTTCTCTCGATTGATCACTAACATAGCACACATATATATAAGTTGTGTATCATATTAGCCATATTAATTATGTATGATTAATGTTATACATATATATATATAACATATACAAGATTAATGTCCGGGGAGTGGAATGTCAGGGAATATCAGACTATGTTTGATATGCGTATAGCAAACTTTGGTAAACCTTAGTTTTTGTTGGCAAAGTAATTTTTCTTGCAAATATCATGCTGTCTAAATTTGAAATAGAAACTGAACTGATGAACAGAATCCTTGCATAAATTTAGGCTGGATTAATTAATAGAGTCTTGTTTAATCAGAAGCTGGACTGATGAAAAGAACTATGTATAATTTGAAGCAGGACTGAGGATAGGAATCTTTGCTAACATCGATGATTGACCAATTGAAAAATCTTGTTTAATCAGCAGCTGGATTGATGAAATGAATCATGTTTGTTTATAAGGGGATTGATGAAACTTATCGCTCTTCAGATCAGAAGCGGGATCGATGAGAAAACGATGTTCAATTAGAAGTTGGATAGCTTAGAAGAATCATGCTTATAAGGCGAAGCTGGATCAACGAAAAGTTATACTTGAATGGTAGAGGGTTCGATTAGAGAATTCTGCTTTAACGAGATGGATGTTAAAAATCATGCCAAATTAGAAGCTGGATTGGTCCAAAGTATTACGCTTATTTGGAAGCTGTTATTTGTATTCCTTGAAGAGAGAGAGAGAGGCTGAAGAAGATGCTTAATTTACGAAAAGAATTATGCTGAAAGAGAAACTGGATCGAATAAAAGATTCCTATTTTAAAAGAAGCTGGATATCAAGAAAGCCGCTAGAATGGATGCGTGCTTGCGTGGAAATTGAATACCATTTTGTCCATACCATTTTGTCCATACCATATTGTCCGTTCCATTTTGTCCGCTACCATTTTGTCCCCATACCATTTTGTCCATATCATTTTGTCCGTACCATTTCATTCGCTACCATTTTGTCCGTTCCATTTTGTCCGCTACCATTTTGTCCATACCATTTTGTCCATACCATTTTGTCCGTACCATTTTGTCCGCTACCATTTTGTCCGTTCCATTTTGTCCGCTACCATTTTGTCCATACCATCTTGTCCGCACCATTTTATCCGCTACCATTTTGTCCGTACCATTTTGTCCGTTCCATTTTGTCCGCTACCATTTTATCAGCTACCATTTTGTCCGCACCATTTGATCAGCTACCATTTTGTCCGTACCATTTTGTCCGTTCCAGTTTGTCCGCTACCATTTTATCAGCTACCATTTTGTCCGCACCATTTGATCAGCTACCATTTTGTCCGTACCATTTTGTCCGTTCCAGTTTGTCCGGTCACCCCCCCTCAGCAGTGCTCTAATCAAGTCAAGAGGGAATAAGGTCACCCCACTCATCATATAACTAGAACCACTATAACTAATACCTCCCCTGCCACCACCACCACCACTACTACTACTACTACTACTACTACTATTTTGTCCGGTCACCCGTACCATTCTGTCCTTACCATTTTGTCCGTACCATTTTGTCCGTACCATTTTGTCCGTACCATTTTGTCCGTACCATTTTGTCCGTACCATTTTGTCCGTACCATTTTGTCCGTACCATTTTGTCCGTACCATTTTGTCCGTACCATTTTGTCCGTATCATTTTGTCCGGTCACCCCCCCCCCCTCAGCAGTGCTCTAATCAAGTCAAGAGGGAATAAGGTCACCCCACTCATCATATTACTAGAACCACTATAACTAATACCTCTCCTGCCACCACCACCACCACTACTACTACTACTACTACTACTACTACTACTACTACTACTACTACTACTACTACTACTACTACTACTACTACTACTACTACTACTACTACTACTACTACTACTACTACTACTACTACTACTACTACTACTACTACTACTACTCCACCTACTCCACCTACTACTACTACTACTCCACCTACTCCACCTACTACTACTACTACTACTTCCTCTGCTGCTGCTGTATGTTGCACATGCATTAGAGTATGCTTGTAGCGGCAAATGCTGTGTGACGAAGCTCGTGAAATTGTCGCGGTTGATTGATTGATTGGTTCACAACCACTAGGTGTGCCGATGCCACTAATATATACTTCTATTATAACCGTTAGCGTCGCCACGGGGGACAAGGCTGGGTCTTGGGATTCGTGCAAATCCGAAGAGTTTTTGTCTGGAAGGGGTACCCTAGCTGCGTGATTTGTAATTTTCCATTTCACAATTGAGGTTCTCTGCATATAATGTAGTCAAACTTTGTCACAAATCGAGATGATATAGGTACTTTTTTTATCAAAATTATGGTTAAAGAAATTTGTGGTAAAGAAGAGCTCAAAATGCACTTCATTTGGCATGAAACGCTAAAAATTTCCGAGGTTTTTGGGGCATCGCCCCAGACTACGATCTAAAGAAGCTCCCTACTCCTTAGGGTTTTTTGCCTCAAGTTCTGGCTTCGAAGCCACTCTATACACGACCTATTTTGCAAACAAACCTACACAGAAATGAATTTCCAGATGAAGCTGAGTTGCTCGGCTAGTTTTGCTTTAAAACTTAACGTCATCTCTAACAATCTGACTATGGCTTGCAGTTGACTTCTAGAAAGACACTGCAATTTCCAATGCTTCAACTACACACACCCAAACGTCTAAACGCCTTCTGACGTCTAAATTCTCAGCTTCCTTACATATAATATAAGCACATTTGTTTCACACATCGAGACGATTTATGGATTTTTTATTTCTAAAAATATGAGGTAAGCAAGAACCCAATTGCACTCCATTTGCCCAAAATTTCGCATGCTCCTTAGACCCCGTTGGGAGAGCTCTCCTAGATTCCCTAGTCGCTAGGGACATTTTGCCTCCCAACCTCGAAGGTCCACTGATTACAACCACTTCACGTACCATACTGTAGGTACTTTAGTCATTGCGCCCATGTTAAGTCGGCCTTCAAGTATAATTTATTATCATCATAATACTGTCAGTATTGTTCTTTATTGTTCTGTAATTTATTATAACTATTATTATGATTATTGTTTCTTTTATTATTGTTATTATTATTATCATTATTATTATTATTTTTATTGTCATTATTATAACTATTATTATTATTATTGTCATTATCATTATTATTGATATTATTATTATTACTATTATTATTATTACTATTACATTTATGTTTATGATTATGGTTGTGATGATGATGATTATTATTATTATTAGCATTATTATTGTTGTTGTTTTTTTGTTATTGTTGTTGTTATTAATATTATTACTTTTATTGCCATAAAAATAATAATAATTATTACTACTATTATTATTATTATTGTTTTTGATATTGTTATAATTATCATTAACATTATCGTAATCATCGTCATAATCTTCTGCATGATTTTGGCAATTTTTTTAATTTTCAAACTGAATTGGCCAATCTATTGAACATTGCGAAAATTTCATAATCAGTGCTTTGCTTGTATCCATTTCACTCAAAAGGCAATAGCCGAGACCATTAGATCAGTGTAAGGTATTGTTGAGAGATGAGTCTCAGATATTCAATGGCTTCGAACTGATTTTCAGACCACGAAATGTGGTCTATTACTTACAGATTTCACTGTAAGTGAGAAGTGTCTATCCGCATACTTCTCACTTACAGAGAAATCTGGAACTCCTCGATTTAGTTCTATGAGTCTTCGCAGCATAAAAGCTGTATTGGGCAATCTGAGCCATTCATCTGGTTCTCAGATTCTTATTCGAGTGTGTGTATGTTTTTCGCAACTGCTTCAACTCGTCAAGCAATCGAAGGCACGTGTGAGACCGAAATAAATCCCAAAGGTTAGGGGAAGCAGCACACACTTCGTTGTGTGCTGCTGCCACATTGCATTTTGTTTGCTTACAACATACCATTCAAACGTTAAACGTTGTCCATCTATCCATCCATCCATCCATCCATCCATCCATCCATCCATCCATCCATCCATCCATCCATCCATCCATCCTTCCATCCATCCATCCATCCATCCATCCATCCATCCAGCCAGCCATCCAGCCAGCCAACCAGCCAACCAGCCAACCAGCCATCCAGCCATCCATTCATCCAGCCAACCAGCCAACCAGCCAACCAGCCAGCCAGCCACCCATCCAACCATCCATCTATACATATATTATAGCGATATATCTATCTATGCAACCATTCATCCATCCATCTATACATCTAACCATCTATCTATTCATTCATCTGTAAGTCTCCTTTGTCTGTCTATCTATTCATTCATCAGTCTATTTCTATCCAGCTATCTCTTCAATCTGTGGTAGTAGTAATTTCAGTTTAACGACAGTGTGTGATAACAAAGATCATTAGTGTCGTCCTCCTCCTTTATCCAGGCTTTCGACTGGCACTGTCAGAGTGAAAACAGTGGCGGTGTTGTCTTATACCTGTCTTTCCATCCAGCCATATACCTATCTACCCACACATCTAGCTATACTAGCTCTCTATCTACGTATCCATCTAGCAATGTTCTATCTTCATTTGCTGTCCACATTCTATGCTCACCCGCCAACTGACTGGGACTCCATACGCAAAGCAGTAACGGGCATCTGAGACGAAAGTTGATGCGTTCTATAGCAAACTGAGTGTAGTTAAGCGTCCATAGTATCATATTTAAAATGAATCTTAAATCGCAAACTGATAAATTTCATAAGTTGATTGCGGGCGCGGGCCAGGCCTCTAAACGTCGCCGGACCCTGGGCATTTGTCCCCTGCCCCTCCCTCTCGGCGGGACTGATTCTTTGTGCACTTAAATCTTTATTGCAAAATACCACTTGACCATTTTAACACGTTTTAGTCATAATTATCAGCACACGTCAATATAATAATTGTGAAAGTTTTACATTCTTTAATGTACTAACCTTCCATTAGTAGTTCTTGTTTACCTCGAGTAAGAGCAACAGTTACAATTTAAACAGTTTCATCGGATAATCAATGCATTTTCCCGGTGAGAAACAGTGGGCATTACTTAACAACTCCTCGTCTGAATAACACAATGTAATGATCGTGTTGAAGCGCAGAAACAATTACTTCAATCCTGGGTGAATGGCTGTTCCCCATTTCTAGTTAACGTGGCGTATCATTCAGGCGTTTCACAGGACGACCATATTCATGCATAGTTGATAAATCATTGAAAAGTAATTGCTGTTGTAGGACAGATTCGATGCAACAGCATTGAGCAGAAGTACTTAAGGAAGTTCAAGTAGAGACGATTTCATCATGAGGATTATAGGACGAAGAGAGAGTTGGAAGAAAATTTGAAGGAAGAGGAGACAAGTGAAGAACAGAAAGGGAAATAAGAGTAAGAAGAGGAAAAGGAAGAAAAGAAAAAGGAAGAAGATGGAAAGGAAGAAGAGGGAAAGGAAGAAGAGAGAAAGGAAGAAGAGAAAATAGAAGAAGAACAAAGACACGAAAAAGAAGAAGGGGAAAAGTAAGGAGAGGACGAGGAGGAAAAGAAATATCCAAAAGGGTTGGCTGTTGTTACTGACGTATTCAACTTTCACTTGACGCTTGCAAATTGTAGGTTTTAAAAATGCTAACAATTGACGGCTAGCGATGCAATAATGTGGCAGATTCCTGCCAACAGCTGTGTTATTATTTCTTGCAAAGCGTATGCTTTTGGCTGCCGTTCATGAAGTTTTTACTGGTTTTCAATGTCTAAACGAGAACATATAATATTTGTAAGAATAATCAAATACACTGTATGTATGCATTATAAAAATGCTTTGCTTACAGACTGAAACTATGAAAGTGTTATTCCTAGTGCTTAATGCCAGGAAAGCATTTTTCCGCGAAGACTATTGCGCCTGTAAGTAAGTAAGGTAGTACTTCGGCGAGAATATTGATCAAGACTCATTTTCCTCAGTGTTCAATCACTTTCAACTTTTGATAATCTTCTCTCTATAGCTCCATCAAACTTCTGTTAACCCATACTGTACATGTATATTGAACTGACTCTTTTTCTCTTCTCACCTTTTCTCTCTTTATCTCTTCTGTCTCTCTGTCTGTCTCTGTCTGTCTATATATATATTTATATCTCGGTCTCTGTCACTGTCTCTGTATCTCTTGTATCTGTCTCTGTCTCTTTCTCTCACCCTCACTCTCTATCTTGCTCCCTCACTCCCTCTCTGTCTCTGTCTCTGTCTGTCTCTGCCTTATTTGCTCTCTTGCTCTCTCAGCGGTGACAACTCCTATGACCTTTCCTTCAGGTCTTCTCATCAGTTGATGAATGAAATGAAATAGCACAGCAAAGTGTTTATCATGAGATTGACGATGATGGGTAATCGATAATGATGGTGAAGGTGTCGAAAAAGTACAGAATTAATGAGGCAGATCATTTAAGAGAAGTGGTGATTAAATTGCACGAAAAGGATTCTTAAACAACTTTAAACGTATACCAATAACGTTACTTGTCCTACATCGTGATATTAAAATAATTTTTATGCCACAATTCGTTGCAAAAAGTTCCGTTATGTTGTTGCATAATATGTTATGCCGTATTAATACGTTATTAGGTTATGCAATGATATTTTAGTATAACTCTATGTAAGATTTCTATATAATGTTTTCCTAACTTATGTTTTTATCTTATGTTATTCTATGTAACATTTTTTGGATTCTACGCAATGTTATCTCAGATTATGCCGTGCCATGAATCAACCTTATGGAGTCAGCGGTTTTCTTCGCCGTCTCCTTCACCGTTCAAGTAACATATTAGCCAATGCTGTGTTCTGTTATTGTGCTATGTTAAATTATATATAGGCCTAATGTAGTCCATCGACTGAACTGCGTTTTCTCTCGCTCTCCAATTCTTTAGCAGCTCTTTTTATCGATTCTTCGATCAGCTCCATGTGGGAGACCTTTGCCAGTGTAGCCTAGTCGAGTCTAGACTTGGATGGCTGATTGCATCTGGGACCATTTTCCATGGCTAAGGAAAGGGTCACCGAAGGCATTGGCTAAAGATGACCGTGGCCTTCTCGATAAAATGTAAGTAGATCAACGAACTGCTGTCGATTGCAAACAACAGTAAGGAGTCTGTAGACTTCAACTTTACTTCTTTTATTTCTCTTTACTTCCCTTTCCTTTGCTTAGTAAGTCTATTCATATTCCGACGCAGCTGCGATAATGGGTCGAATTGGTCCGATATTATGTTCTATCATTCATTAAAATAAACATTTACCTAAGCCCTAAACGGGTTTTGTTGGCACTTAGTTTCGCTGTATCTGCCACGTTCTTAACTCACACTACAATAACTCTGAGATTTCCCAGCGACATATACACAGACTCACCAGAGAGACCAGCTAAATCATCAGCGCATATTATATAATGCCACATCAAGTTCGAAATAGCCATGTTGTTCTGTTATTGTCGGATCCAGGCCATCATTATACGGAGAGAGGAGGGGCAAACGGAACACAGTGTCTGTGACTTCGTCGCATGTGCAACGGTCAGACGGAATCCGCCATCAAAGTTAAAAGTAGCCAATAGTTACATACTTCAGTTTAAGGGTAACTGCTCAATGTGATGGTCTCGGAATTTAAATTGTCTTCCTGACTCACAGGATGACTTAGAAACAAACTACATGATCTTATGCTTGATTTAGTTATATAGTTACTGTCTATCGACGCTTTGCTGTGGCAAAGATGGCCAGCGCATCAACCATCAGTTCTTCGATAGCACATCGACTTCGTTGGTTGGTCACATGACTGAAGTGTCACGTGACCGAGGTGTCACGTGTTCTGCTCTTCGATTTCCTGTACAGTTGCTGATACGACGTCGCTCACGACTCGACCATAACTCGTTATCTGTCGCCGATCAGAAAAGCAGCATCCAGGGTCTCAGTGGAGGAAGAGGAGGAAAAAAGAGAAGGAAGAGGAAGAAGAGGAGGAGGAGGAAAGGAAGGAGGAGGAAGAAGAGGAAAAGGAGGAAAAAGAAAAAGAAGAAGAGGAATAGGAGGGAAAAGAGGACGAGTTGGAGGGGAGGAGAAGGAGGAAGAAATTGAGGGGAAGAGGAGGAAGAGAAAGAGAAGAAGAAAGAGGAATAGGAGAGAAGGAGGAGGAAGAAAATGAGTAGGAGGATGAGGAGGACCAGGGGAGCAGGAAAAAGAAGAAGAGTAGGAGTAGGGGAAAAGGAGAAGGAAGAAGGTAGAAGGAGAATGAAGAGAATGAGGAAGAGGTGGAGTGGGTGGGGAGGATGATGGTGTTGCAGTGGCGGCGGCAGAAGCAGCGCTTGATGTAGAGACGGCGTTGACCATAGCCTTCGAATGCTGCTGCTGCGGAGGCTGAGTGGAGCAGCATCGCTCGTAAGATGGATGCTTGACAACTGGTCGAGCGAGCGCAAACGCCTCGTTCTAGTAGCAGCCAATGCATAAGCATACCTACATCCTCCCGATCATTTTTTCTTCCCTTCTTTTACCCGTCATTTGCCTTCTCTGGCATCTTCGTATCTTTCCTGGTATCTTCATGTCTCATATGGTATCTTCATATCTTTTCTTGCATCCTATCCTCATATCTTTTCCTGCTCCTACATCACCCATCTCCTTCTGAAATCTCCTTCTCTTTTTAATTCCTCTCTCCTCTCATTGTCGTCCGTATGTCTTTTCGCCTCCTTTTCACCTTCCTCCTCCACCAATTTCTCCTCCTCCTCTTCCTCCTCCTTCTCCTTTTCGTCGTCCTCCTCCTTCTTCTCCTCTTTCTCCTCTTCCTCCTCCACTTCCTCCTCCTCCTCCTCCTTCTCCACCTTCTCCACCTTCTCTCCATCCTCCTCTTCCTCCTCCTCCTCCTGCTTCTCCTCCTCCTCCTCCTTCTCCTCCTCCTTCTCCTCCTCCTTCTCCTCCTCCTCCTTCTCCGCTGCAGCTGCCTTGGCAGAGTCCCAACGAAAACCTTCTACTTCTTAACGCATAAAGCAAATCTAGTATTTATCTTACCGATTGCTGATTAGGAAAACATACGCATGAGCATGGTTACAAAGTGATATATACATTATATATCTATATATATATATAACTATGTAGGCTATCAGTGGCATCTTTAGGATTGAAGGCCAGCCTGGCCAGAGGAGGAAAATTTGTTGGGGATAGGAGAGTGACTACTGTATCTCGTTCTCATTTCCAAGATTTCTTGGTGAATTACAATGTAATAATAATCATTTGTTGGTGACGATACCGTCATAATCATGCAAAGCGGAAAGTCACTGGCTAGATCATACATACAGTAGAGTAGGCTAAAGCTAGTTTATGCAGCGAATGTCACGCGGGAAACTGGCAACTGCAGAAATGATTACGGAAAACTGTCCGCAGTCTCTGTGGTAACGCTGTCAATGCCGGGCGGCTCAGATTGTTTTTCAATGGTACAAGTATTTTGAAAATAATAATAAAATCCCAGGGAAGGCACGCGCCTCTGCGCCTCAATGGTAGCGGCGCAACTGTAGACTATAATATTATATCAAGACTAACCATTAGTATGCAAGTATCAAAATAGAGATTAATAATTTCAGTCATATGTACAGTAGATTAAACTTTATAATCATATGTTTGCATACATACATGTATAAATATATGTGCATATATATACATGTGTATGTATATGTATATATACATATATATAAATAAATTACAGTCTGTATATGTTTTGTTTGATATGTCATTACATGGTCGTCCGAATATGCTCGACATCAATAAATCCGATTCCTGATAATATTGCCACATTTACTGTCCAGCGAAGAACACAATCCTCTGGCGCAGCATTTGGTCATTAACAGCTTTCGATTCTCTGTATGTCGGCCGATTCAACGGGTTACCAAACCTGTCTGTTTGACTGCCTGGCTGTCTGTGTGTATGTCTGTCTGTGTGTCTTTCTTTGCACCCATATTTGCTGGCAAAGGACGCAAGATAAATGATATCAGACGAACTCTGTCGCTTATGACACGACAGACAGACATATATACATACATGCATACATACATACATACATACAGACAAACAGACAGACGGACGGACGGATGGACAGACAGACACGAAGACAGACAGAAAAGAAGACGGACATAAACAGACGTGCCGGATGAACTTCTATGGCGTCGATTAAAAGCGCCATCTATCAGTCGACGACGGCCTTGAAGTGAACAACGGTCCCTAGAAATCCATCCGTGTTACTATTCTTGCATTCGAAACCCGAAAGATCAACAAGAGCGAAAGCATGTTGAACCTAATGTGTTTTTACTTTCAGGCGAAGAAATTGGGAACGGAATGAGCAAGTAGCAGAGAATTGAGAGTCGTTCATCGATAGAGATTGAGAAATATTGACAGACGGCGTTGAGACGGCGTTGTGTCTGAAAGACTCGCCTTAAAATTAATAAGACCCTTGACAGAAACCGGCTGTGCGACGAAGACTCGAATACCCTCAGACAAGGCGGATATCATTCTGTATTTTACTCGCTCGCTTTGACATTTAACACCAGTCAGCCCAGCGCTGAGAGCGCTTTGAGTAGATAGCTTGGGGGAGGGGGGGCGCGTTCTATAAATATTAATGATCAATTACATTACATTACATCATGCATGATCAACTGTGCGCCACGTTATCTTGCAGACCAAATCGATGTTTTTGTCCCAAGAACCAAGACTAAAACTGACGATCGGGCCTTTCGAGTCGCTGGCCAACGTGCCTGGAACAGTCTCCCTGCAGCCATCCAGGAAACCAAAACCCTGCCTGCCCTAAAAAAAGTTAAAATCGTACTTTCTTTGTAATGTTGAGAATTAGTATTATAATCTGCAGTTAACTGTCACGTAAAGCACCTTAGACGTAGCTTTCTGCCAGGGGTGTAACAAGCAGGGGGCAGAGGGACACCGGCCCAAAAGTCATAAAACTGAGTATCAACGCCCTCCCAGTGTTGATGGTCATTGCCCCGCATTGCCCCAAATCTGTGCTATTGTTATGTTTCTCCAATCACATTTATTCTGACATTTTCCTGTTGATAATAAGGCTAAAGTCAAAATTCAATAGATAGATTTGTAATGAGATAAAATTAGTCTTGTTATCACCAGCCAAATGTACTTGACCATCTTATAGCCATATGGCAAGTTGTTTTAAGTCATTGATTAAATATGGAATCAAAACTGGCATATTAAGCAAGTAACTGTGAAGGCGCTAGTCAAATATTAGGTCAAATAACTTATACTTCGACACGTGCCTTAACGCGACATAACAATACGTGTTTTATAGTGGTTCAGAAGAGTGCATCTGTGTAAGGAACACTCTTTTTTCCATTGTTTTCTCAGTACTTTTTTCGAATACCCAAATTCCTTAAGTCTCTCCTTGAATGATAAGTGTCGCTGTAGAGGTTTTGGGGTTGGTGGACCCGATTGCCGGTTTTGATAGAGTAATTTCCTTTAGCCATGTCCTTAAGTGTATCTGACTTGGTATGTTAATGTTAAATGGATATGACTTATTATGTTAATGCTAAATGTATATGACTTGTTACGTTAATGTTATGCTGTATATGCCTTGTAGACGTTAGCGGTCGATACGTGAGAGAGATGAGAGAGCTTACAGAAAACGTATTGGTGGTGGTCTTTGTGTTGGGCAACCACGAGAACGCTACAATTGGCCCTCCCTTCCTGACCAAGTCAGTTAGCGGGGCAGCAATTGCAGCAAAATTTGGGACAAATTTGCGGTAATAAGTTTAATAACCCACCAACCCTAGAAACGACTACAATTGTTTCTTTGTAGACGGTTTCTCTACAGATATAATCTTACTAACCTACTCTGGATTTGGTCCCAGTGTATCTTTCCCAAGGCAATGACCCAAAACACCTGTCCGTGGTTTACCAATTTCGCACTTTGTTGGCCTCAACACCAGATTAGCTTGGCGCACGCGCTCGAAGAATAATGTTCTAGCACCTCCGTATGCTGTTTCCAATCCCTCGTATGGCACAGAGCGTCATCAAGATAATTGTCAAGGCCATTCAAATCCAGCAATAATTTACGCATAATTGTAGAAAATGTAGCTGGGGCATTTACCAAGCCAAAAGGCATTACTTTAAACCGGAAACTGACCAAAAACAAACATGGAAAACTATTAGATCTATCCTAAAAGTCAAGTCTCCAGACACGATCATCAAAATTATAACATCTAATGGGAGTGAAATTACTAACGGAGCGATAATTGCTGATAAACTAAACACGTACTTTACCAGTATATCCTAGGACTTGGTTGATAAAATTCAACCCCCCAGGACTCCTTCACTACACATCTTAGCCCACCTAGCACCAACTCATTTGCAGTCTACCCGACTACCTCTGCTGAACTATTGGCATTTCGCCACACCTTGAAATCTAAATACACCTCAGGCCCTGATGACCTAAATCCTTCCCTAATTAGTCCAATCCTTGATCTCATTGCAGACCCTCTAACTGCTATTATTAACTCGTCTTTATATACTGATATAGTTCCTGCACCCCTAAAAGCAGCAAAGGTTATACCCATCTACAAACAAGGACCAAAAGATGATATAGCTAGCCATCTCTATCTTGCCTTACTTTGCTAAACTGCCTGAGAAAATCATGTATGTCCGTCTCTTTGACTTCATCGTCACATTTAATGTCATTTGCCCTTTCCAGCATGGTTTCCAGCCAGGCCATTCTACAATAAAGTCTCTATTAAGCATTTAGGATAATATATCAGCAGCTATTGACCGCAATGAATATTCTCTGGGTATCTGTATTGATATTTCAAAGACATTTGACTGTGTAAACCATGACATCCTTTTAATAGAATTGGAGAATATGGAGATCCAAGGGAAGCGCTAAACTGGTTCGGAGCTATTTATTTAATAGACACCAATATGTGTTTTGTAATGGATTCTCGTCTAAACTTAAACTTATCAAATATGGCATCCCTCAGGGCTCAAACCTCGGACCACTGCTTTTTTTACTTTTCATCAATGACTTACCCAATGTCTCTAATCTAATACAATTCATGTTATTTGCTGACGACACCAATATCTATGCCTCTCGCAGATCTTTCGAGATATAATTTAGCATGATGGACCGAGAACTTGTTCTTGTCAACAAATGGTTCAACATGAATAAATTATCTCTTAACGTGAAGAAAACAAATTACATCCTATTTACATCGCACCGTAAGCGACTCCCTCCAGCAACTGGTGTACTTATACCTAGAGTAATATCAACCAAGTTCCTTGGCGTTCATGTTGACCAATTTCTTACATGGAACGCACATATCCAAAGTATATCTACAAAAGTTGCTAAAACATAGGAATATTATCAAGGATATCGTATCTTTTACCTACTAATTTTCGTACTACTTTATATTATACCATGATTCATCCCTATTTATCGTACTGTAACTTCATATGGGCTTCTAGTCATGAGTTATCGCTCATGGCTAAAGGGACTTTTAATTCTACAGAACAGAGCCATTCGACTAGTTGCCGACCGAACCCGCTACCCGTCCACGGACTCTATCTATAAACACTTGCACATACTAAACATCCACCAAATCAGCTCATCTCAAATAAGCGAGTTTATGTACAAATATTCAAGAAATCTCTTAACGCCGTATTTAAAAACTACTTCAGTTCTGTATCCCAAATTGATACTTACAGCCTTAGTTCTTCTGACAATTTTTGATCTGTTCAATAAAGAACCAATACGCGTGAGTTCTCAATTAAATGTGCTGGTCCTAAAATGTGGAATAACTTAACCTGGCGATCTGCGTCTTTTACCACATTTGTGTCTATTTAAGCGCAAATTTAGACTTCAGCTTCTGCTATAAACTAATTATTTTCGAACAATGTTAATAAGTATCTTAGTTTTATTGCTGCCAATGCGTTTGCTAATGACCGTTGTGAATTGTATATAAGCCTACTATGTTTTGTTGCGCTTTCTCCTGTTTCATATTACCATTCATTATTGAACCCGTTATTTACTTAAGAATTTTCCTTGAAATATCATCTGAGTTTGTTATTGTTCTGCATATTTACTTGCTTTTGACCTTTGTATCACTATGTGTGTTATCATAACCAGCTGCTGTAAACTTAAAATATGAAAGAGTTACCCTGCCAGCGGGATCTACGGTTCCTTAGGGGTATTATATTTTCCCTGTTATTCCCTATCATTCTACTTTTCGTAATTGAACTCTGTAATAGCCTGTCGTTTGTCTGCCGGGATTAATAAAAAACGATGGTCATGGTTATGGTTATGGCTATGTTTAAGTATGGATTTCATGCTTGTACACAGTAATCAAGGTTTGGTTTGTTTTATATAACTCGAGAATTATTTAATTTTCTCTGCTGACTAGGCCTATTGCTCTTTTAATCATTCTTAACACCTTGTTTACGTTTTTGCTGCCTCTGAACATTGTCTTGATGGATTTACACTCTTGTGTATGATAACCTCTAGATATATTCGTCCCTCAGAGTCTCTTACGTGGAACCTCTTACTGCGCACTGAAATTTTTCCTTTTCCTTTTCCACGACATAACACTTTTTTGTGCTGAACAGTATCTGTCAGCCTACTGACCATTGGTACAGTCTCTGTAAGTCTTGCGGCAAGTTAAAGCCGAAATTAACTTGGCATCCAGTCCATGCCCTGTTACGTACAAGCGTCATAATGATGGAAAAGAATAATTCGCATGAAATTTTGCTGTATATTGTACAGAATATTATTATACAGTATATAGTGCATACTTTAATAATATCCTGTATTTTTTATTTCTGTAGAGCAATTATGATAAGATGACTTTTGTTGAGATACTTTGTGCCCCCATTTTTTAAATGTCTACGGCAAAATTCAAAAAGGGTGCTAAAACTTTTTTTTGCAGCGCAATATTATCAGATTCATGCCCCCCACTTTTAGAAACCTTGTTACGCCTCTGCTTGCTACCGATGGTGTTATATAAATTTTCGTAATCACAACACACATTTTAACATGCAGATTGATCGACAAATTTCTTTGCTGGGATTCTCTTACTTATCTGCGCTACCTGTTCCAGTCTCTGTGGAAGAGGAGGAGCAGGCGAGGGAGTGAAGGAAGTGAGGAGAGGAAAATGAGATGATAACAAGAGATGAAATGAGCATGGGAGAGTAAGTTGGAGGGGAGGTGATAGGCAGAGAGGGAGACAAAGATAAGGAGAAGAAACCGGAATGAGAGGTGAGGGTAGAAGGAATGGGAAAGCACGGAAAATGGAGGGGAAGTGGTAGTGAAAGGGAAGGAAGTGAAAAATAGAAAGGGTTAATTTTAAGTGTCACGTCGGAGTTCGCTTAACTGTAACGTCCTAGAGCGGCAAGTATCTAGCGGTAATGATAATGATGATGATGATGATGATGATGATGATAATAATCATAATCATGATCATAATCATAATCATAATCATAATAATAACTATAAAAGAATGACACGAGTGTTTGTGGGCTGTAGGTCCGTAGTGTCGCTGAACTTGGACGATTGTCCGGACGAGGACACGGAACCCTTTGAACCGGAACCGGATCAATCGGAGCGCATCGTCATCAACGTGAGTGGCCTTCGCGTTGAGACTCGACTGAAGACCCTGCTCAAGTTCCCCAACACCCTCCTCGGCGATCCAACGCGGCGCTGTCGCTACTACGACTCGCTGCGCAACGAATACTTCTTCGACCGGAACCGACTCAGCTTCGACGCCATCCTCTACTTCTACCAGAGCGGCGGCCGACTGCGCCGGCCGATCAACGTTCCGCTCGAGGTCTTCTCCGACGAAATCCAGTTCTACGAACTTGGAGAGGATGTCATCGAGAAGTATCGCGAGGATGAGGGCTTCGTCAAGGAAGAGGAGAAGATCCTGCCGAAAAACGAAATCCAGAAGATGGTCTGGTTGCTCTTCGAATATCCGGAGAGCTCGATGGCGGCGCGGATCATAGCGATCCTGTCCGTCAGCGTCATCCTTCTGTCCATTGTCACCTTCTGCCTGGAAACGCTGCCCGAGTTCAAGCCCATGCGCGTCCAAACCGACGGAAACTCGACGAACATCGAGGACGACAATATTCCGGACTTCGGCGAACCGTTCTTCATCATCGAGACGATCTGCATCGTCTGGTTCACGTCTGAGCTGCTTGTCCGCTTCGCCGCCTCTCCTCAGCACCTCGACTTCTTCAAGAACCTCATGAACCTGATCGACATCATCGCCATCATTCCGTACTTCATCACCCTCAGCGCCGTCGTCGCTGACGACGCCAGAGCCAACAACCAGGCGATGTCCCTTGCCATCCTACGGGTCATCCGTCTCGTTCGGGTCTTCCGGATATTCAAACTATCGCGCCACTCCAAGGGCCTCCAGATCCTCGGCCAGACGATCCGTGCGAGCATGCGGGAGCTCGGACTGCTCGTCTTCTTCCTCTTCATCTGCGTCGTTCTCTTCTCGAGCGCCGTCTTCTTCGCTGAAGCGGACGCAGAGAGCGAGTCGGCCTTCGAGAGCATCCCAGACGCCTTCTGGTGGGCCGTCGTTACCATGACGACCGTCGGATACGGGGACATGACTCCAGCTAGTCCGTGGGGGCGTCTCGTTGGGTCGATGTGTGCCATCGCCGGGGTGCTGACCATAGCACTTCCGGTCCCTGTCATCGTGTCGAACTTCAACTACTTCTATAACAGAGAGACGGACAGCAAGGACAAGGAGACGTACGTACACGTCCAGAGCTGTCCCTACTACATCCACGACGGTGACCTCAAGACGCCCGTCACGTCCGATGAAGAACCGGATGAGGATTATCTATACAATAGCGACCACAGGAAGAGGAGGAGGGGGTCACCATCTGCAGCCATCATCATCCCAGATGACGTCAGCATCCCATCCAATGAGTTCCAGTCGTTAAATCCAGGCAACCACGTCTGTCAGTCGTAGAGGTCTCTCGTCATCTGCTTCCACTTTCCACTCTGTTCCAGTGCGGGGAGGACGAATGCGTCATGAATACGCTTTCAACATCTTACTGTGCACAGCGTACACACAGCCAGCAACGCAAAATATAATGTCATGGACGTCAATTTCCTAAACACAGGTGCATGCTCAACTGTTTGTGTATATATTTGGGTTAGTATGTACTAATTGACATGGATTTCACAAAGTCCACCGCATATGGATAGACCCATTTTAAAGGAGCTAATGAATGTCGGAAGCATGTTGGCTTTTGTGTTGCTACAAATCAAACACAAAATTGATGAGGCTGGTTGAGTTGATAGCGTCTCAAAGAATATGCAAAGGCCTGAGCGGAATTAGTCAGAAGCATTCTAGCACAGATGGAAGAGAAGAAAGATCTGGCAATTGGGAAGCATTTCATATGATTCGTGGCGTTGGGATTGACATAGCTAGTTGAGAGTCATGCAAAGTGTGATGAAGCCTCCAGCTACATACAATCCAGCAGTTCAGTGTCTGCCGAGTAATGTGTTAAAATTGATTCATTTCGTCAATCTCTAGCTAAAACAAATTGATGCTATAGCCAGTAGAAAGAGCAATTAAACGCATGTGCAAAATGTAAGATTTAACCCTTAAGGTTTAAATGCAGACCAGAGAGTATCGTGAAAAGATAACCCACGCGAACACATGCCAAACAAAGACAGAAATAGAGAAATAAAAAGAGAAGGAGAAAAGAGAGCGTTGGTTCTAAATAGTCAAAATGGTGTTTTATTTGTGTATATCCATCGGCCCATCTTTTTGCACGCTTCATTTGGAAATGGGCGAACTAAGTCAAGAGCTAACATCCGAAGTAAAAGTTCGAGCTATCTAGCCCATACCTAATGGTCTAAAGCCTAAGTCTAGAGTACATCCTGAGCTAAATAAGCCCAGCAATCCAAAGCCACAGGTCAGACCAAATATTCGTAGTTGACCACTGGAGCAAAGAGTCTGAAACTGGGAGTTCTGTTAAAACGAGTCATCGCCGGTCCTGCAATGGTAACAACGTTCGTCATTCGAGTCACTGTATTGTCATGATGACTGATTAATTGTAGCCTAATCGTCGGTCAACATTTGGCTCCTCCTGTATACGTCCATTTTATGTATTTCCACACAGTTCGAATCTGATTCAACAACAGTTGCAGATCGTGGATCCGGCGACTACAATGATGACGATGATGACGACGATGGTGATTATGAATATGACGATGAAACTGCTCAAATACTTCTGATGCAAAAAACAATGTTCAGTGCATATTGATGACATAAGTGATGATGTGTGAATAAACTTCGTGTGACCAATGTGTACGCAATACTTGAATACGCTATAATTGTTGATGATATTATTGTTATTTGTTTAACAGCTGTTTGACGTGCCAGCAACAGGGACACAACCAATTGCTGTAATTTACAATACGTTGCCACTGTAAACGTCGTTGTTATTACTACAGTGTTAGCATTGAATTAAAAAAGGCTAAACGGGGAAAGGTTAGAAAAGAAGTGGATTTCGAGATCGACAGTTTAGTCAGATTTTTAAATTTAAATCGAATTAGTTGATCGAATAACAAGAACTTCGATGTATCTTCAATATTAAGAGTAAAACAAATTCTACTTTATAAAACTAGGAATTACGGTGAAAGCGGATTAACGTGTGCCCTTTTAGATTGCGAACGACTTGATACCTTGCTTCAAGTGTTTCTTTCAGAAAAGGCATAGCTTATATGTTTCGCTGTAGAAAGCAACTACATGTACCATTGTTTCGTTGAATAGCTCATCAATTGATTTGCTATGCTATTACAGACATGGATCAGCCAGCGTAATAGTATGCTTGCTCCATGTAACAATTCAGTCATTCAGTTAGAGGACTTATATAGCGTCACTCCGATGTAGCTACTCAGAGAATTTCCATAGGCTATTATTATTACATGTCTACACGACTTCCATTTCATCGAACGTGCAGCCTCTACCCAGCAACGTTCCAATGAATTGATCATCGAATTAAGGAGTCCTTCATCACAACTCCCTCCCTCCCTCTGTCAGTGGGAGCCACGTTTGTTAATATAGTGAGGGTCGTTGTTTGCACACAAGGAGCAGGCACGAAATATAGCTAGGCCTATCTGAAATAGTCACGATTGAAGTTACCAATTATAAATACAACTAATAACGATCGATAGGGGCCTCTATGTTAACGGGCATCCTCAAATAACCTACCAACTGTCGAAATTCCTCTTCCCACAGGTTGTTGGTCCACAAATTGTGCAGAACATCGTACGCCTGTATAAAGTGTCTATCTGGCATTGATGTAACCCATACCGGTTATTTTGTTGGAAAGAATGTTATGTGATCTGAAAGGCGATTACAGTAACTTAGAACTGATATACTGGGCTTGTTCCAGTTATTTATCTGCTGTTCCAGAACATCTGTACGCCATTATGTAAAAGAACTACCAGTAGCAGCTTTGCACCTCACTGTTGAGGAGGGAGTCGGATCTCAAATCACAGATGCCAGATGTTAGGCCTCGTGACACTCTGACATCCGGCTGGGTTTTGCCACCGGAGTTTATTCTCAGATAGAGCTGTCAAGGCCAGTCTGAGGTCTGTGCCCCAAAAGCCAGTATTCATTTTCATTCATTTCTTCCGATGACTTATTAGCGCCACTCAAGCTCAGATGATTTCTATGCTGAGCGGAAGAGATGAAAGCCGCCTAGCTAGGCCTATAATACTTATATATAGCAGAAACCGAATTAGCGAATTAACGGCGCATATGTGGATAGAATACGGAGTGCTCAGTAAGTGTGTAATATGTATTAAATTTGCCGATCAATCAACCGCCATGTCTTACCCAAGATCAATCATATCCGAACATTTTATATAGCGCTTATGTACACGAGCTTCAGAGGCTGGAAATTCTCGTGGTCTAACGCTCACAAGAGAACGTCATAGGCTATCGTATGCAAAAGCACTATAAGCCTATGTGTTTGCGTGCCTGAATGCATGCATGTATGTATGTATGTATATATGTATGTATGTATGTATGTAGGTATGTATGCATGTATGTTTATATGCATGCACATAGGCCTATGCATAATCGCTGCATGCATATAGGCCTATGCATAATCGCTGCATGCATGCCTGTGCGAATGCATGCACGTATGAAGGCCCTAAGGTAATGGATCACACACACTCTAATGTGCTGAGCTGAGGAAACAAGTGTGATTCAGAAATTTGCCTGAAGCTAAATTACTTCCGAAAGAAAAATCGGTGTCCAATTTAGTCAAAAACACAAGAACCGTCAACCATTTAAACGGTGTCGTCATCATAGAAGAGTCAGTCAAACACATTTAATAAATTCGAATTCTGATAACAATTATGTAATCGAGTCTACTCGATACGTTAAATTAAAATATAATCAGATCATGAACAGTTGATGTGCATCACAAAGCCCACCATAAACCGGGGACTGGACTTAATCACAAGTTTGAAGACTGTCTTTTTCGATCCTGGTTTGGTGTCGTTAGGCCGGGGTCACAATCTGACAAGTCTTTGTCTCTGTCTGTTTGACTGCCTGTCTATCTCACACACAAGCCCTATATAATTATGAGATTCTAATTATATTACAATCGCAAAAATACTAGACCAAATAATAATCATTGACCTTAATTAATCAAGATTAGTTTGATCAGACACCTAGTGGAATAACTAGCCAAGCAGAATGTCTAAAGACAAGTCATGTAGAGATATTTTTCCTGTGTTGCACGAGATACGTTTTCCACAAACTGTTGCTGGTCGACCATGATCAGGTATCAGTTTGTTCATGGACATCTCTTCTCCTCAGATGGTACAGCAGAAATTCATACATATACATTTCTGTAGGGGACACGTAGTGCATTGTTGTTGTCCAATTACTTAGCATATGACCGCGTTCTGCCTAAAGGTTAACAAAACACATCACAAAAACGAAAAGATATTAGGACTACTATTGCGTTTAGTTTTGCTTTCGAATTTTATGTTATATTCAGTGACTTCTGGTTCACAGCATAGCATGATAAACTAGTCGAATAGGCCAAGATTAAAAGTTCAATTAGGCCTAGGACATTATTGTTTGACATATAAAATATTGAAAGAGGTTGGCGTATTAAGTCGGGAGAAAGTATTTCACGTTGTATTTGACTAGTTTTACTTCAAGATTAAACTATCACAACAGTATGAATTTTTACTTCTATTATGATTATGACGATGATGATTATTATCACAATGATTATTATCATCATCATCAGCAAGAACAACATCATCATTATCATAATTATTATCATTATTATCATTATTTCTCGGATGGGCTCCAACTGGAGTTTCGTAAGCCCCTCCAAAACAGAACCTATTTGGTTGCGTGACCACTCGAAACTTGAGGGCACCTACTTTCCCAGGCTTATCTTGCTCATTCTTGACATAACTTTTCTCTCTTGACCCTGAGCAGACTTTCTTTCTCTCAGCAAGTGAGCTTAGTTGCATGGAGCTGCAATCGACACCAAGTGTCGCTGTAAAATGTCACGCGATTATCTGTCGTGTGATTAACTGTCTGCACACTGTTGATACCAACTTCGTCAGTTTCGGGTGGGTGGTCTCTCGCTCTCTCACCCATGATTCAATAGTGATTTTTGTTCACGCTTTGGATATTGGTCAAATTGATCACTGTTGTTAACTTGTTACTTCTTTGTTGGCCTTCAACTTGGGATCCTGGGCGAATGGATCGGGTTCTGCGATCGTCACTCTCGGCTCATTGGGGCCTTTAAATTTGCCTCTGTCTCTGCATACGTGCTTGAGGCGTTGCATTTGCTGCCTTTGTCCATGCGGATTTCATGCAGCCTTGTTGCTCTGGTTTCGTGTTGCGTCTTTGACTGCGCAATATCTTACTTGCGCGATATTTGATGTCCATTGTTAATCTTCTCCACCTATTTGAATGAGGTTACTGCTGGTCGGGCTCTTCAATCTGCTACTAGGGGCGATCATCTAGTTCCACGGGCTCGCTTGGTTATAGCTTACATTGGCAACGCCCTACATTTTGGGTTGTGGGTCATTCCATCAGGAATAACATGCCATTTTAGGTCCGTTCTTTTCACAGCGTAAAGTAAGAGTAACGTGCGAAAAAGACACTTAAAAACGAAAACCTAATGTGCAGTTCTTGCAGAAAACTTACTTTTTTATTCCCAAATTCTGCTCCATTTATGTTGACACAGGAATAAGTGCCTGGACCAGTGTTGTCCAATCGAATAACATTCGAAGAGTTCTCTGAATGAAACATTTGTTTTCCTGATGAATCCATTGTATCCTGAGGATAAATACCTAATGTCGCTAGACACCTTCCAATTTTCACGTCCTTATATCCACCATCTGCTCGACATGCACTTGGATACAAACTCATATTTTCAATTAAGGACTTGGCAGCTAGGCTGCTAATGACATATCCCGCGCTTCCAGAATTGTATCCATTGGACAGTATGACTGTGAAAAGTTTTCCCAGATACAAAAGAGATATTGAATGGAAGTGCGATAAAAGTAGTAGAAGGTTTTCTGTAATGATGTAAGTGTCGTCATCCGCTTTGAACCATATGTGACATAACTGTAATTGAGAGCTCCGAGAGTCTTTGCCGTTAGATGGTCACGTCCGTCTGGAATATTTAAACTTACAGCACTCGATTCGTTGCAGATGGGTTGAGAGGTGCAGTCTGGTATTCTAGTATAACAAAATATTGCTTTGTGACATCGCTTAGCCCACGTGTTCTTAACTGCTTTTCCTCTCGTTTTCCAGTTTGAAGATGTTGTAAGAATCATGCATATTACTATAAAAACCACAGATAATATAACCGTTAACAAATTGATGTTCACGATCAGTGGTGGCTCCACAGGGGAGGGGCATGGCTTCCCAACTGACCTTGTGACCCCCAATTTTTTCACAGATGTGCTGTGAAATATGGTATCATTTAGATTTGATATTTAGTTGCTCAGATATGATGCATGATGAAGTTCAGAATAATGGTTTTCAGGGCCTTCTCAAAGACATGAAGCATAATAAGATCTGAAATTATTTTTAATGAACATTCTCACAGGATAACTTATGTAGTTGTTACAATTGTTCGTGGCAGATAATGGCCAGGGATCAGAAAATAGAAAAGGTCAAGGACTCTATATCGCTTTTTCTCCTTGTGGATGGGACAAAGGTTATTAGTCGTAGGAACAGCTATTCCTTGTAATACGATATTTGCCAACAAGAAAGTAAATGAATATTTTCTAGATATAAAATTTGAAATCGGATTGGATGCAAAGTCATTGTCAGTTCTTATTTTAGATACATTTAAGTCATTTGGGGCAGACATAGGTTCAGGTTTGGTTGCTATTACAGGCATTTATGCAAAAAGTCTTTCATGAAAATAAGAATGTCTCTAGCACTTTTGCATGACAGTAATGTTGAAGACCTCAACCATGAAATTTCCCAAGTTGGGCGCCTGTTATGTGCAACTAATATGACCACAATGATAGTTTTCTCTTCTTTTCTGGAACCATACAAACTTGTTTTTCATGAAATGTACAGACTGCCGAACATGATCATTGTTTTACCAATAACATCACCAGCCTGTGAGAAAAAATGTTCTGCTCAGAAATTAATTAAAACACAACTATGAGGTACTACGTCTGACAATGTTGTCGATTGAATCTGCTCATGTAATGTCTAATACAATTAATGCCTATGTGGAGGAGTTTGACTCTGGACATGACAATTGTGAACTTGCTCTTCAGTAAGTGTATGTGTTGTGTATAGTCTATGCTTTAATTTTAAGTACAATTATACTATTTCTCCATGTGTCATAGTAGAATTTATGTTGCTCTGTAATAGGCTACATAAACATGTATCTGGTCGATGTTGATCAGTGTGAAGCTATACCTAGCACTCTGAGTTTCGACATACTTAGGTATTCCATTGGCCCTCCCTGTCGGGTCATCGGCCCCTCTTCTAATTTAAGAAATTTTATGTATTCTGGGTAGGAGCAAAGTGATACATTATAGATCCTTTGTAAATGACAGTTTTTATACCTGCAATAAGTAAGAACAAATTGTAAAAACAAACTTTGAACTGTTGGAAATTTATTGACCCATAACACCTTAGTTAATAAATATAAAAAGCTATTGGAGAAGCATAAAAATAGAACCGATTTGGGGGCACATGGGGAGGCACTGAGCACTAAATCTGTGGGGCTTTGCCCCAGTTTTAAAACTGGGAGGCAGCTGCCCCCTCTGCCCCCCGCTTGTTACACCCCTGCTAGCTATGAACAAATTGGCAGCAAGTCCAAATTGTTTGATATGGTTTAGATAATTATGCTAGCCGTGGGGAGATATTGGATTACGTTCAGTTCATGGCTGTAAGGCCATAAATTTCGACTGTTACCAACGAATTGACGAACTGGTTTTATACGATTACTGTTTTCTGCTTAGCTTAGCTTCTTCCGCTCTGTAATATGACTTCGACCGCTACCAAAGTCTTTTACGTGAAAATGTGTTAATGTTCAACTTATGCGAAACCACTAGCTTGCAATGCAAACGCTTAGACACCACAGTCATAAAGCATCGCTAATTATATTTAGCTCATGCATCCATCTGACTGGTTGGCTTATTGAAAGGGGGGGGGGCTCTTCACTGTTTTGGTGGTTGCTCGGTGGTCCAGTGGTCAGCGTGCTGGACGGTCGACTTACGGTTCAAATCTCGCCAAGGCAGAAAATATGTGTTGAGATTTCTGCTCAACCGACCTGCTCCCCTACAGGCTATAGCTCTGGGGCGGTATTCACAAGACAGGATTAACCCTAATACCCGTATTAAATATGGCCTAAACCCGAATAGTGGGTTATATCGCTATTCGTGAGGCGGTATTATCCCTCTAGTCGGGGTATAAGTCTAATCCCACTTAGAGGTAGGCTTAAGTCCGCTAATACCAGCTTAAAGGCGAAAAACAAGCTGGAGTCTGGGTTAAGATCCCTACCAGGGCACAAATTTGATTGGAAATGTCTGTTGGAAGATGCACGTCCTAGCCGACTCCGTTATAATTAGAAGTGCATAGCATGAAAGACCTGCGTGGAGCTGCTGTCTTGGTGATGGAGGCTGGTGAAGGACTGTGGCGATTCATAGTTCTACGTAAGTCTAGTGCGCGATCGGTCGTTGTTCCAGCAATCATCCGGCCCGAGTCTAAAACCGTTACCTATGACCTCAATTTTTTTGCAGTCTGAGTATGCCAAAAATCGTATTTCGAGAATTCACTTTACGAATCGAAAGTTGTCCCGTTGACCATGATGACCCCAGATTTTGAACTGGACGAAAAACGCATTCATTTGGAAATTGGCAATACTAGATTAGTTTCTGCAATTGATTGCAATGTGTCAACCAAGTATCTCATAATAAACGAGTGTCACACTGACCTGACCCTTGAACTTGGAAGCTCCGAGAGTGAGTGATGAATGGGTTTCCACCTTCCTATGCAGAGGCCATGGAAATTATGTTGTAAGTACCCCATACCTTCAAAGCAATCTCAAGGTTAGCTCAAGTACTGCTATTACACCTAAATCCCGACATTTTTAACCAATTGAGAATCTGTCTACTGAATGTTGACAGTTGCCTTGTCATCACCAGCCAAATGTACTCGACCATCTAATAGTCACATTAGAGTTGTTTGTAGTCATTGATTACAAATGAAATTCTGATCAAAACTCTGGCATATTAAGTAAGTAATTGTGAAGGCGACAGAGAAATGTATGTATATATGCATATCGAATATTAGATCTAAATAACTTATACGTTGACATGAATCTTGCGGCAAGTTAAAGCCGAAATTTATTTGGCATCCAGCTCGAGAACATTCTAGTGTTTGTTCTTGAAAAGATAGGCCTATAGTTTGAGGAGGATCGTAACTTATAGGAATTGACCTAAGAGAGAGGCGAGAAGTAATTGTCAAATATTGAAGATACTCGATTGTAGGTATATTTGACATGAACTCATTGGTTTGGAAAATCAATAGCTGTTCAACTTTTAGAATACGTGTTTGTTTGTAGATGTGGTCAGTAAGAACAAGGTAATGTGAACCATCGATTATACGGAGGTCTCTTTTTTGGAGAACATTTAATTTCTTCAATCTTGTTGGATAGTTTGAAGCCCACATGAGGTCGCAGTAAGTTAAGTACGGGTTAATCATAGTGTAATATAAAGTTACACGTGTAATAATTGGCAAAAGTACACAATTCGTGACAAAATGCCTATATTTTTGAAATTTTGACTAAGATATGCTGTACTTGTTCTTCCATGCAAGGTGTTGATCTATATATACATACCCAGGAATTTAGCTGATTTTACTCTTGGAACATTATTAATAGTAAGAACTGCTTGGAGCTGGGGCAATTGTTTTCGATGCGAACTGAATAATATATAGTTAGTTTTAGTAATATCTAAGAAAAATTTTCTTAGCCTTGAACCAATCGTCGGCTCTTAAGCTGATTGTACCGAGAGGCGGCCATCGGTATTAAGTGTTCTACCCCATTCTTCAAAGGCATCTGCCATTCCCTATGTGGTCTTTCTCTTTTATATGTTCCATTCATTATTTCATTATAGATATCAACTCAGAGTTCCATTAGTAAAGTTCAGTCACTGACCCCTGGATAATGTGTCCCGTTGTCTGTGCACAGCCGCTAAGCGTTTTCACACAAGTCGATGTTCTTGCTGTCCATAAAGACTATGGTCACAGGTCACTTACGTTTAGGCCACGACAGTCTGGTTTTCTTCATACGCAGTTAAAACAGATACATTTCATAGGATTCTGCAGAGGACTTTCAAAACCCTTCAATTAGCGGCTGCTGCTGCAGCAGCACATGAACAAATAATGATCCACTCTGCCTTGGGGGGGCAGTAGGAAATTGCAATTGCATTGCTGTCCAACCATCGACATCGACTCCTCAATACATAGGAAATCTGACATAACCGCCAGTCTTAGGGCGATCACTAAAAGTATTCCGGATTATTATACGACAATAATAATTTCGCTTGCGTGCTACTATAGCACCGTCTTAGCCGTGTAATCGGCTGCTTGGATTATTTCAAGTAGGCTTATTCACACATTACAATGGTGGATGACAAACAAGTTTATGAAAATCTGTAAGTATCAATATACTTACATCACGTTATTAATTGTTTGTATGAAAAATTGGAGACATAATCTGTTGCACAATGTGCATTCCTATGTCTAATGTAATACTAAGACTAGATTCAAATGACATTTAACATGCATCATAAGCTCGATAGTGTAGGCCTAATAACTGGACTGTCATTCGAGTGTTCTGGGATCAAATCAGCGGGCGCCACCCACCCAGGCCACCCTCGTATACGCTGAGGCTAAGATAATGAAGTCGGTAACACTTTATACTCCAATCTCGTTTGAGGAACTGGTCCTTTTCTCCTCTTCTTAATATATGGCTTGGTAGAGAAAAAGACCTTGTGAGATACATGTATTATATAATATGCTTTATTGATCGTTGTCACTCATAGGCCTACATACATTGGTTTCGATCAATAAATTGATTCGCTGTCATCTAATCGGTACCATATCTTCTTAATCACAGTTCTTTAGTTACTTATCACAGATTACAAATGGCGGGGAGAGGACTGGACAGCGGACACTCGATATCAAATGCTGAGGTATAGAAGCAGACGTAGTTGGTCTAATGCTTCATATTCATGGCTGCATCAGGGATTGCTTAAGGATTGCTCCTTTTCATCTCCTTCTTCTTCCCCCTTCTTACTCATGTTCTTATCCTTCATTGTCCTGCTGTTGTTGCCGCTGCTCGTACCGACGTACCGTAAGTTGTTATAAGGGGCCGTTCACATATTATATAACGCATAAAATCCCAATTTTTGACCCACCCCCTACCTATAATAACGTTATATAACAGCAGCTGTGACCCCCCTATATTATATAACAGATATGCTTCCCACCCCCTACCCCACCCCAGCCTATAAGCACATTAAAAGACATACAATCGTCATAATTATATTGCACAATTTGGGACTTTTATAAAAATACGATGTTAGTTAGCACTATAATAGTAGTGATTCAACTGATAATTGCCTTTATCCAATTCAAGAACTGCAGTAAAAATCATCATATGCCCAATTAGCTATGTAACAAAAGGTACCTTAAAATTGTCTACTCTCTCGTGCCAATGGTGATTAGACCGCATGTATGGAGCTGCTCTGCATCTTAATAATCGCACTTTTAATGGCACTAAATTCACTTGTATTAATTACGGTAACTAATTGGGTAGTCGACGACTGTCACCATGTATCTACATGTAAGCCTACTATAATACAGCATGATAATACTATTTAAAAACACCATTTTAGTTTCCCTCCTGTTTTGCACTAGAAATGAGCATTATAGTATCACACAGAATGGATTGGTTTAATATTGAACTATCAGGTATTTATCGATAAGTTCGCGGCACAACTCTCTCTATTTAATAGCGTATGATGTATACAGAGTGCGTAGTACAACTGCAATTGGGTATTTAAACAAACGTAAACTATTTACACATACTATAGAAAATGAAGTCAAACATCATGATAACACCTACCAAAATAATTATTTCAAGTGAATTAATTTAAATTTAAACCAGAATCAAAATAAAGCACACAGAATTGAATTTTAGAGCGTTTAGAGCTGTGCACATGAAATTGTTAAAACACATATGCTACCCACTCCCTACTCCACCCCAGCCTATAAGCACATTAAAAAGAAATTGTTAAAAGTGGATTTATAAAATAATAACTAAGAACGTCAAATCAATTCACCAGGT
Source organism: Bimastos eiseni (assembly GCA_959347315.1). Taxonomy (NCBI): domain Eukaryota; kingdom Metazoa; phylum Annelida; class Clitellata; order Crassiclitellata; family Lumbricidae; genus Bimastos; species Bimastos eiseni. The sequence goes on from OY365809.1 coordinate 10,984,236, forward strand.
GGCAGCTAATGGTGCTAGTTTTGGTTCACAACGTATTGCGAACTTCGATTAAACAATGAAGGTCCGTAGTACATGGAATTTCCAATTGGCTGGCAAACAGGCAAAATAGCATAAGCTGAAAAAAAGTTTGTTATATAACAAAACCTTCAACCTACCTCCCACCCTACACAATATAACGCTAACAAAACCGGAACCCACCCACCTACCCCTTGAGCGTTATATAATATGTGAATGGCCCCTAAGTTGATCCGACTATTACTTCTGCTACTACAACTACTGCTGCTGCTGCTACTGCTTCTATTGCTACAACGACTACTACTATTGCGACTGGGCAGCTTAGGTTGAAAGACTAGCACATGGTACTTAAGAATGATGAAAAAGGTTTCCTGTGGAAGTCTTTCGGGTCATAAATCCTGAAAGGTGGTGCATTCTGCACACGTTTTACTGCTCGGTGTGCTTTGATAAGGGAAATGTAGGCCTAATTATTACTTGCAGCTTTTTGTTCACAAACGTCTGCTCTGAGTCGCTGTGAATAATTGTTTCTCTTGAAAAAATGTGAGATCAGACAACAGGAAAAGATAATGTAGAATATGCATATAGTTAAAACGCAAGTTACCTTGCCGAACAACTTTTGATGCAAGTATGTTAAGACTTATAGAACACTGCGCCAATTACGTCGCCGCCGAATTTTTCGGGTCGGCGGCGCGCCGGCCGCCGCCGACCAAAAATGACCGACGCGCCGCCGCCGAAACTTCTAGGTCGGCGCAGAGCTCTACCGGGAAAACCTAAGAGGAGCAATAAACCACTCATCTTCTCCATATCACACAACCTCAAGTAGGCTACACCCTTCATCAACTCCAACCTCGATCCCGTCCCTCTCCATTCTCTAATTGAGACTTAAGAGTCGGATTGTAATCGTAATCGTAATCTCAGCATTTCTACAGCGCCCACAAAAGCGAAGTCGCGGGAACCAGTTTATTCACAGGCGCTTAATCAAAACAGAATCGATAGGCAGGGGTCAATCCAGAGAGTCAGGCAGGCAGGCAGGCAGAGGTAGACGGCTAAGGTGTATGGTGTTTGGAATTGAAACGGCGAGGGAGATAGGAGGAAGAGGAGGAATCAGGATAGGATTTGCGAAAGAGCAGTGCTTTGAGTTGTGAGTGAAAAACCTGTGGGGAGATAGCTAGAGGTGAGGTGTTTGTAAATTCGTAGGACGGATCGGATATTTGTCTTAATGCTGGAGGGAGTTTGTTCCTAAGAGGCGGGACAGCAATGGCTATGGAGCGATTTGCAAATTTGAGTGATGATGTGACGGGAGGGCGAAGTAGTGTGAGGGTGGAAGAGGAACGGGTTGAACGATGTGGCGGAATCATGAACAACTGACGGAGATATGTGGGCTGTGAGGATTGCAGTGTGTTGTAGGTTAGTGAAATAACCTTATATTCGATCCGTTCAGGTATTTTTAGCCAGTGGAGTGATTTGAGGACAGGAGTGATATGGTGATGCTTTGGGGTCTTGGTGACAGCACGGGCGAGAGCATTCTGAATGGCTTGGAGGCGATTTAATTGGGTGGTGTCTATATTTAGGAAAAGGGAATTACAGTAATCCGATTTAGCGTGAAGTATTAATGTGGCGATTGTGGATGCTGTTTTGAAGTCAAGCATAGGGCGGATTCTACGAAGATCACCGATGTGCATGAAGCAAGAGCGAGAAATATGGGTGATGTGATCAGCGAAGCTAAGGTTTTGGTCAAAGATTATGCCTAGGTTGCGGACAGGAGAATTTGCAGTGAATTTGTGGGTGAATGCAGAATCAGGGTTGAGAGAAATATAGAGATCAGGAATTTTCTTCAGTTGCTCACGGAGGCCAATCAGAATGAATTCGGCTTTGGAGGGGTTCAGGCAGAGGAGATTTGAGGTCATCCAGAATGAGATTTAGGTGACGACATGGAGAAGATTATCAATGGAGTTGGAGAAACTGGTTGGAGAGAAAGAAATGAATAACTGCGTGTCGTCAGCGTATAGATGATGGTCAACCGAGGATGCATTAATGAGCGAACTGAGGGGGGTAGTATAGAGGATGAACAAGAGGGGTCCAAGAACAGAACCTTGAGGAACACCACAGGTGAGCGGGCATGATTTAGATGACGTACTCGAGGTCTTTACTGAGAAAGAGCGGGAAGATAGATAGGACCGGATCCAGAGAAGAGCAGTATCAGAAAAGCCGAACCAGGTGGACAGTCTCTGGAGCAATATATTGTGATCGATGGTATCAAAGGCTGCAGAGATATCAAGGAGGCAGAGACAGGAGACTTGTTGATGAGAAATGGCAGAAACAAGTTTATTGTAGAGGGAGGTGAGGAGTGTTTCTGTTGAATGCCGCTTGGTAAAGTCAGACTGGTGCGGATTTAGGAGTGATTTAGCAGTTAGGTAGTCATTTATCCGGGACAAGACAATGCGTTCGAGTAATTTAGAAATGAATGACAGGTTGGATACAGGTCTATTGTTTGAAAGGATTTCTTTGTCAAGTGATGGTTTCTTGAGAAGTGGAGTGACTAAAGAATGTTTGAAGAGTTGGGGAAAGTTGCCAGTAGATAGAGAGAGGTTGATTATTTTGGTAATGACATGAATCAAAATAAAATCTAAATAAAACGAATATAGCCTATCTGGCGATTCCTGGAATTGTCGGCTTTACGTCATCTTACATCACTGAAGGACTGCAGCTGGGCTGAGGTATGAGGTTTGTTGCGAATGCCATCGCCCGTCGTTTCTCACACTATGGACGACGCATCTCTGTCTAGAGACTGTGAACATGATTCCCATCTGTTTACTGTGGATGGAATCTGTTGGTTCCGTGTCATGTGTGCCATTGGTGACTATTCTAGTTATATGAGCATTGCTTTGCTTGATGACATCCCTGTCTTTATTACAGTTGGCATTATTTAAACTGAGTCACTTGAAGGGTCCTATTGTAACCGATCAGACACGGCGTTTACTCTGATTCATATTTTATCTAACTTTTAATTTTGAATAAATAAAATTAATATCAAACTTGTGTGAGATTTTTTATTTGCCCTACGTCGGTGTTTTCACCAGTCTGCAGTAGCCTACGAGGGTCGATCACTCAGAACATTCGATGTCAGAATAAAGAAAGGTCGTCTTATGCTAGAATAATACAGTCATATGAGTAGGTACACTTACATTAGACAGCCTTTATATTCCCACCTTTTGTCCTCCTTTCAATTTCGATGCGCTGCAGTTGGTCAATGTAAATTTCAATAGGGTCGTCTTCACGAATTCCACTTATCAAAATTGATTCATCTGTGAAGGATATTTCAAGCCATTTGGTTACCTTCATTTCCATGATCTTGTAAGCTTTTGCAGAGCACAGTAGATGTTGGTCGGTTTGGAGCTTATTCGTGTAGAGGGCAGAGGTATAAGTAGGCCCTATTATATTTTTTGCAGTCCTGTCTGAAAGTTAAGTGATTGAACATAGAGGCACACGTTGACTATACATTTTAAGGATCTTGAATAACATAATCTACTAACCAACTCTGAAAGTTTATCCTTCCGTTTGAATGTAGTCGTAAACACGAAATTTCTACACGCCCATAAAAACGATTTCGGGGAACCAACTTATTCACAGGCGCTATTAAACGAATCGAAATCGATGGGAAGAGGGTCACGATTCAAACAGTCAGACAGGCGTACGACTAAGGCGGATGGTATTTAGAGTTGAAACGGCGAGAGAGGTAGGGGAAGATTAGAAATCAAGATAGAATTTGTGAAAAAGTAGTGCTTTCAGTTTTCAGTCCAAGAATTGTCTAGTGTAGAGATATCAAGAAGCCAAGTTTTGGTGAATTCGTAGGATTGATATTGGTCGGAAATCTGGCGGCAGCTGTGACTTTGGAGAGAATCTAGTGATGAGGTGACGGATGGGCAGAGATTTGTTAGGGCGGGAGAGAAATGGGTTGAGCCAAGTGGTTGGACCGTAGACAGACGATGAAGATATAGGAGGGCAAGAAGATTCGATTGAAGTGTGTTGTTGGTAAATGACATGACTAAATATTCTATTCATTCAGGTGTTTTGATCCTAGTGAGTAATGTGATGACAAGGGTGATGTTTTGGTATATGGGGTTGTGATGACAGCGCGAGCGAGAGTATTCTCAATGGCTTGGAGGGGATTTATGTGGATGATAAAAGGTGTTATAATAATAGGCCTATTAATCGCATATTTCATTAAGTAGGCCTATTATTAGTCTCTAAGAACATCTGGTCGTATCATTGGCCTCGCGTTTTTGACCAAACATCTTAATGCGATAAATAATATTCCACATTAATCCTCAGAGCTGGCAAAAATAGAGATAGGCCTATGCAGTAAGTGATAGAGAAAGGGCGATAGACGAAGGGCCGACAACAGAGTGCACTCAAGGTAGCCATGATGGAAAGCATTAAGACTCAAGATCTTACCATTTTCATTAGCAAAAAGTTGCAAATCAATTAGAGTTTGGACCCGACGACGGCTAATTGACAATAATTAAAATGTGTTGTTTGACCAATTGATCAGCTAATCGATTAAAATGTAATTGATGAATTACCCCTCTCCGTCCAGACGACTGCGATTTATTCAGAAGTGCCTATCACATGTAGGCTACATGTAGGCCTAAATAATGCTGTCCGACTTTACAGTGTTTTTCTCCAACGCCATAAGTGATTGAGTCATTGCTGCTGTTTATAATGTTGAATATTCTCGTCTTGTGCTTCCAACTAATGACTTATACTAATATCTAGAACACACTTCATCCGCCTCCGCTTCGGGGAAGAGTCATATATGCGACAGTCAATAGGCCAACTGAATTATTTATAAAACGTAAAAAATAACCAAATCGATCCTTCATCCCACATTATCATAACATTAGCATTTGAAATAACACACGATAAGTAAACGGTAGGTCGATGAAAACTCTGTTAAGTCAGAGTCATTTAAATCAAAGAACAGGGCCAGCATTGTTTGATGCACTAGTATCATACGAACCTTCGCTTATCAGTTTGTAGCAATGTAATTGTATCGCGCGCGATCAACTGATGACCAATAGCGTTATAATTAATTATAGCAGAGTCAGCCAGTAAAAAAATGCAGTAATGGTGTCCATTGTTCGCTCAGTAAAGCAAGTTGGCCTATTATATGAAAATTACTGCACCATCCACACATTGACATTTAATATCATTATACTGGCCGCGGAGCTGTGACGTCTGTCTGACTGTCTGTCGGTCTCTGTCTGTCGGTCTAGCTGTCCGTCTGTCTCTGTCCGTCTAGCTGTCTCTCTGTCTGTTCGTCTGCACTATAAACAGCTGTTTATAGTGCTTCCATATTTCCAGAGCTTTTTTGAGTCAGGCTCAAAGCTATCTCTGTGACAACATCCAGCGTCCTCTTTCGGCTGCCTCTCGGAATTACTGGCCTCACTTCGTTCTGTAAGCCGACATAATCTCTGGTTATATCGGACTCTGGCTAATTATTCTGCTCAATACCACGCTTATGAATCTGTTAGCTGTTTGCATTGGAACAATATTCCTTCTACGACCGAATCTTCTACCCAACTGGGGTTCGTCTGTTTCTGCCAGTACGCTTGAGATTGTCCTTTTATTGCAGGGATTGACGCAAAGGAGCGCCTCTGATTAGGCTGTACCGTGAGAGGCGTTTTATTTTTTACAATTAATCGGTGCTCTCTCTGACTTCCAACTAAATGGTGCCTGCTTGGTCTGTTATTTAGACTATGCGTAGGTTTGTCAGCCACGAGTGATTGCCTCCAGTCATTACCATTGTATAGGGAGTTTAGTAACCAAATAGCCAGCTCCAAGTTTGTCCTTTCGGGGCCGATTATAAATTTCCAATAGGACGGCTCAGCAACGGTCTCCGCCTACGATTCGACCGGCTTCTTGAATTGAGATTTTCGAATTTTTCCTCGTTTCAGCGCCTGGTGGCCCTCATCAAGATTCCGGAAAAAGCTATTTAAAAATGTGTCATTAAGGGGCAAGCGCCATCGAACGAGAAACCTTTACCGCCATTTTTCTCGGCAACCGGAATTACTGGCCTCAAAGAAAAATAACTCGCGTGTAGACATTCAAGGTCTCTACAAGAATCAATCATCACATGGGTTGTGGGCGCCACACAATTTACGTTTTGGGGTAGAATATTTTAGGCTGTCAATCGGGTGCAGGTATTCCCACGGTTCCTGATCAGATTTAGCCAGACAATTCGGAATTTGATTAGTAATTAGAAGGTTCTGTCTTTGCTGAAAGCCATTTTACAATCTTCCACCCAGTTTTTCCAAGATGGTGGCTTAAAACTTACTCTGCTTTTTTCCTTTTTTGTGATAGCAGCCATCTTGGAATTTTTCACACCATTATAAAATAAAGGTCATTACTAGGAACTCTTCTGCTATCGGATGGTGAATTTGGATTTCTCATATCATAATCCGCTTTCAAATGAAAAACAGTGGCGCGAGACATCCATTTCTGTCACGAATCGCATTTGTTTGAGGCAAAATGCGGGAACTTCCTTGCATTTCACTTGAGCAGCTGGAGATTTGAAACTTTACAGGCACATATTTGGCCAACAGAGAGACATATGCTCTTCATATTTTGTGCAGACATCTATACATTATCGGTTCTCCTAAATATGGGGCAACATATCTTTAAAATAAGGTGAGAAACGGAAGGTGAAGTGGAGTCGATGGCGTCGAAATAGGTTTTACTCAAGATTTTCTAAGTCCACGAACCATGATGAATAGTTTGCAAGGATATGTCTGACCAGCACAGAAACGTACGCTCCTGATAGCCTAAGGCCTTGGAAACATGCGAGCTTTAAGATGCACCCAAAGCGTTTTGAGCAACAGCCTGGGATCCGATCACAAGGTCACGGTCACCAGAGCTGACGAAGTGGCTGACGTCGAGGAGAACGCAGGACTGCACCGCTGGGCTCTCAGGAAAGCCGATTTTGAAGCTATTTCGACAGTCTAGCAGGATTCGAATTCATGACAGCATAATATTAGACGACTTCGATGCAACCTTCCATGTCTTCGTAGAAGAATTGCACGAAACCGCTTCCTCTGCTATGCCGGAGCGAAAGGTAATCGCAAGAGTTAGACGGTCTAAACTATTATTGTTTTAGAATGATAAGTGTTCCTTCAGGCCATCTACGAAAGGAACAGACTGCGGAACAAGGCAGCAAAGTCTAAGAATCTGGACGACCAGATCGAATACCAATAATAACAAGCAAAGACCATGCGAACCATCACGGACACGGCTCGACAGAAGTGGGAGGTCTTCTGTTACACCTTAGACAGCCAGTCTAAGGTCGGACTGGTATGGGGAACGGCGAGGAGGATGAACGGCGCTACAGCACAGCGAAGCATCCCAACCCTCACATCGGGAGGAAGAGAGGCCAGCTCGAACATCGACAAGGCGAACTTCATCGCCGAGTCCTACACAAAGACGAACAGCACCGACAACTTCAGCAAAGCTTTCAAAAGGAATGTGTCAGCCAGTGAGCGAGACTCTTTGCAGGTTCCATTCCAGCCATCACCATGGATTCAGAAGTCGAGGCCCTTAATGACTCCTTGAGTCTCCATGAGCTGAAGGAGGCCATTAGAGGGGCCAAGAAGAACCGGAGCCCTGGAGAGGACAAGATGCCATACGAGATGATCCACAATTTACATAAGTCAGCACTGGATGTTCTCCTGGAAATCTAAACAGCGTTTGGAATAACGGCAGCCTGCCCAGAGACTGGAAACATTCGATCATTCTTCCGATCCTCAAACAATCCAAGGACCCAACGAAGCCGGAGTCGTATCGTCCGATCTTTCTTACATCCTGCATGTGCAAGATCAAGGAGAGGATGATCACAAATCGGCTACAGTGGTTCGTGGACCGGAAGAACCTGCTGACGAAGGACCAGGCAGGCTTTCGGAAGCACAGGAGCACCATCGACCAAGTCATCCGCCGTCAGGACAAGATCGGCAAAAGCCTGAAGAACAAGCGTCACGTTCTCGGAATCTTTATCGACTTGGAGAAGGCCTACGACATACTCCACGTTCTGACTCTCATGAAGAAGGTCCAAGATCTGGGAGTAATCAGTAAGATGTACCACTGGATCAAGGACTTTCTGAGTGAGAGAACCTTCCAGGTAAAGATAGGCGCAGAATTGTCCGTACATTGCTTGCAGGAAAACGGAACACCACAAGGATTCGTCATCTCGCTCCTCCTGTTTCTTATCATGATCAACGACATTCCACGAGGAGATGGAGCAGAGATGTCGTTGTTTGCCGACGACAGCGCTCTATTCGCCGAGGGAGTAAACCTGAAGACATTGCGGGTCCGAGCGCAGAGATCGTTGAATCAAATCTATAGCTGGTGCGATGAGAACGGATTCAAGATCTCAACCGCAAAGACGACTGCAGTGGTCTTCAGCAACAGCAGGCAGAGAGCAGGCGAGGTTCAACTGATGATACAAGGTAAAAAGATCGAGGTGAACACTACTGCCAAATTTCTTCGTGTTATCTTTGAATGTAGATTGACGTGGGTGTGCATATCGAGTATGTGATTACCAAATGCAGGAAAAGACTGAGTCTCCTGCGTTCTGTGTCCGGAAACAAGTGGAGAGCAAACAAGAAATCACTCCTGATGCTCTATCAAGCCCTGATCCGACCCATCCTGGATTACGGGGCTGTCGCGTTCTGCACGGCCAGCAACTCCCAGCTGAAGAGGATGGAGACCATCCAAGCACATGCACTCAGGATCTGCTGCGGAGCTGCTAACGGCTACAGCAGTTGCCAAGAACGAGTGCGGGGAGATGCCACTACATATACGATGGCTCAGAGACAGTGTGAAGGAAGGTGTCAAGATCGTCACCAGCAGAGGCCATGCGGCAGAGGAGGTGGATAGGTCCATCGACAAAAAGGCAGTATCGCCCGAGATCCAGAAGATGCTCTCCTTGGAGGTCATCGACAGGTATCGCAACCACACCCGCATATACACGGACGGTTCCAAGCACGAGGACACAGCAGCAGCGGCAATCGTGATTCCGGAGATCGGGTACAGGAGAATCCTCCTACTGGCGGACTCGTCCAGTGTATATGCAACCGAGTTGACGGCGATACGGGTCGCTATCGACTGGATCTACAAAAACCGAACGCTCACGAGCAACAGATTCGCCATCTTCACCGATTCGCTCAGCGCTGCGGAGTCCGTGCAAGCCCAGCGATCAGACTCGAGACCGACGCTGACACCGTACATCGACAACCCGAAAAGAGCGTTGTACAAGCAGATCGAGCGTATGTAAGAATTTACATACGTAGTTTAAACACAATCAACAAAACAAAAACAAAAGTACAAAAAGCAATGTTTAAGAAATCATGTTAATGTAAATATGCCTATTAGTGTTGCAGATAAAGAAAAGTAAAGGCAAGGGGTAAGAAAAAAAAATCCGCCGTGAGATGTAAAACTGAAGTATTCGAAAAATTCAGCCTGAAGGTAAAGAGATGGATTAACGCTACCCATCAGTGAGTCAATAAAATGGTAAGACGTCAAAGACTATTGCTGTCATAAGACGTCCATAAACTTGTTCTTTATTAGTGTGTGCACGTACATGTAGGTGTGTGCCGTTCGTTGTAGTCGATTCGCTTGACCAATTAATTTGCTCCGTGGGTCCATATCTTAATCGATTATGTATGTGGTGTCTCGTTGTATCGACGATGCCACTGATAATTGTTGTCACCTATATCCTTCACTGTGGCCGAACTCAAGCTTTCTACATCAGCCGCTACTTAGAAATATATAAATTCTGGTAGTAGGCCTACGTGGCACGCAAATTTAACTATCCACTACAGACCTTTTCATCCCTCTGACATTCGAAACCCTGGGCCCGATCAACAACGAAGGCCTGACCTCTCTTTCAGACCTGGAGAAAAAACCTCTGCACCGTCATGAATGACCAGGGGAAACTACATTTTTATTCTAACGGCTCTCGTTGACGATACAATGGTCTAACGCAGTGCTCTTAAGAAACATTTTCGCCAGCCAAATAATGGACGAAAAGGGCCATATTCTGCGGGATACTTATTTTCTACAACAGTCAATAGCGGCCGTCCACATATCACGTACGCAGCGAGGGGGAGGGAGTTTCGAATTTCGACAATTTTGCGTACAGGTGCTTATGGTGAGGGAGGGGTCCCGAAAATATGTATGTACGCAAGTATAATCGTCTAATTATGACGTCCACAATACGTAATGGTAATCATGTAATGGTAATCACGGAATGGAAAATCAGAACTGTAAACCCAATCACAGACTATATTCTTGCTTAATTAATTTTATGTAGCATTAAAACTTTTTAAAATGCAAGTGTTGTTAGTGTTTTATTTCTTCATAAGTTAAAAAATTTAAGCTGCTAAATATGATGCCTAAAAAAAATAAATATCCTGTGGTAAATCAATGTCTCATAGATGTGATGTCTTTAGCTATTTGACCTTTACAATGGGGGGTAGAGCTCAGTTGTACGTACGCATGGGGGAGGGTCCACAAAATGTACGCGGTGCAACAGAGGAAGGGGGTGCGAAAAAACGATTTTTTGCGTACATAATATATGGATGGACCCATAGTAAAGTTCTTGAGGACTCTGTATACCTCGGGGCATTGAAAAACAATAATAATGATGACCCTCCAGACAAAAAGCGTACTATAATAATAAGAATGCTCTCAGAGTCCCTGGGCGAACGAAGTACCGCATTCCAAAAACTAGCAATAATTACAGAAAAATAATAGATACAACAACAGATATTTATACCTTCCATCAAATTACAATTAAAGTCTCAAAGAGATCTTATGTGGGTCTACGTCTGTTATTAAAATCATAATACTATATACTATCTACATAACAGACTTTGTTCGCAGTTGTCTAGAGGCTGGTCACATTTAGGCCCTAAGGTCAATAAAGTTTCCCCAATCCTAGAAACTTATTCTTCAAGCAAAGACAAATAATATTAAGTCTAAACTGACTTACAGCCTCTGGCGTAGGCCTTTTGATCATCGATTTGAAGCTGTTATGGCGCCGGTGTCCAACGCACAAATCATCAAGGTTTTTGCGCATAATCATCATCCGCGACAAGAAAACACCTAGGAAGCTATTCTGTCACAGTTTAAATGGGAGAATAAGTAATAATAACGACAATTTAAATGTGGCCATGACACTGCGAGGGCGCCTAACGGGGCTTACTTCACGAGCAGCCACAGGCGTCGCTCCTATTGATATTTATAAGTTGACAAGAACAACAAGAGTTCAGTGAGAAAAATAAGACTGTAAGAGTCAACTGAGGGTAAGAGCCAACTGAGTCAGGTAAGGCCGTAAGAGTCAACTGAGGAGGGCAGAAGAAAATAATATGATCCATATCATACAGCTAGATGATTTAGCAGTTTAAAAAGTGAGGATTTTCTTAGCATTAACTCTTCTCAATTCACATTCGAAACCATGAACAGGTTTGATTATTCACGACGAGTTTCGTCTTATGACCTCGTACTCTGCACAATTCAATTCCCTCTGAACTCAATTTTTTTATCATCATGAATCCTGAATAATTTCAGGTCAAGGTACTTTTGAGTTTACTCCAGAAGTCACCGAAGGCTGATCGTTCATCTCGGAGCTGTATTTGATAGGGTTTCTGTTGCCGACGTGATACAACAGGAAGTCAAACATGTACATTTGTGCTGGTCCTACGTAGTGCATCGTTGCAGTCCATTTGCTTAACATGAAACCGGAATCGGTCACATTCTATTCAATGCAAACACAAATTTTATCACACGTTATTACTCGTAGTGAAATAGTATTAGGCCCTGCTAATATCAACACTAATTGCCATCTGCCTTGGCCGTCTGTTGTTCTGCCTGGCTGCCACTTGCCAAATTTGCAGTAGACAGAATAGCCAATAAAGCTGTCCAAACATTTAAAACTATACGTATACACCCATTTATACTCACATAGGGTCACGAAACTATTTCTGATGTTCATCATAATGACGTTGAGCTGTAAGCCTTAACACTAGCAACGATGGACCCAGAGCAGAGGCAAATCAAAGGCAAACGGCGATTTCCTAAAAGATTTCGTAACGAACAGGCATCTAGATGTTGGTCGTCATATGAATTTTTCAAGACATCGTGGAGTATAGTTATTTCAGCCTGCACGGTTGTCAACAATAATTATAGCTTATAATGAACAATACAGAAATAAGACCAGATTACCTGTTTGGTTCCAAATTCTGCCCCACTGAAGTTGATATAATAAGATGTTGAGACTGCCTCGCCCATAACAGAAAGAGGATTGTCGGGATGAAATGTCAGTCTTCCAGTTGAATCCAAATCATCCTGAGGATAAATCCCAAATTTTGCCAAGCATTTGCCTATTTCAACGTCCTCGAAGCCTCCATCAGAACGACACGCGTTAGGATACATGGTCCTATTTTCAATTAATAACTTGGCTGCCTCGTTGCTCATTATATATCCAGCTCCGCCTGAATTGTATCCCTTAGGTAGGATGTTGTAACTTCTCCTGCCGAGGTATAGACGACGAATGGATTTGAACCGCGATAGTATTTGTTGTAAATTTTCCGCTATGACGTAAGTGTCGTCATCCGCTTTGAGAAAGTAGTCCGCCTCTGATCCATACGTATGGTAACTATAATTGAGAGCTCCGAGAGTCTTTGCCGTTAGATGATCACGTCCATCTGGAACATTTAAACTTACAGCACTCGATTCTTTGCAGATGGGTTGAGAAGTGCTGTCCGGAATCCGAGTATAGAAAAATATTGCTTTGTGACATCGCTTAGCCCACGTGTTCTTAACTGCTTTTCCTCTCGTTTCCCAATTTGAAGGTCTGGTGAGGATCATGCATACCACTAAAGAAAGCAATATTTTATAGTTAGCCGATTTCTGATAATAAGCTATTATTCGCACATGTATGTGTTAGAATCAACTGCTTTTTAGGTTTGAAATTAGTGTTGCAGTTTTGTAACTGAATTGCAGAGGTCTGTTTGAATGACAAGGGTACGGAGTACGAGCCCATATTATAGAACAATGTATTGTAGAGGAGGCTTTTACAATTAAGTTTTTGCTGTGGTTAAATAAGCAAAACACCTAGAAAGATTATGGATGAGAGGCTTAGCACCTGACACAACCTGTAGCGAGCTGACTACATTGTGTAGGCCTATATATATATACATATATATACATATATTTATATATATATTGGCAATTTGCTACTGATGTTTACAGGCGGTGATTAACGGGTACCCGGATACCCAACCGAGGCTGACTACCCGGGTAATGAAATCAATAATAGTGAATTGGAAAAGATGGGCCAATTAACCAAAACGCTAGGTCAAAAATCAAAAATCGACGGTATCCAATAGGTTCAAGCACCTACACCTAGGTCAAAACAACCACCAAAACCACGACAACCCCGTCACTGGTCAAATCTCCGACTTATAGGTCATCGCAAAATTACGAATCCGCCCTCATTCGTGTACCATCCTAGACCCTTGGTCAAAACGGTCACCAATAAGTCAAAAGTAACGGGAATTTCCAACAGTTTCTAAGAGTCAGCGGTTTCATCACAACGTTGCCAAGTCCTCATTATCAACCCAAGAATTAAATGACTAAGGATATAAAACCCGACCATTTCACCAGCGACTTGTTACCACGTTTCCTGATTATCTGCTCTATTTGAAATATTTCTTGAGTAGTCTTCTGCAGCTCCCGTTCGTAGAATGAACCATGTACTTCATCTCCATTATAGTCGGTAATCTTATAAGTTGGTGCATCCATGTACTGGATCTGTGAAATTGTAAAAACCTCCTCCGTCCATCTTGGTGTATAACCCTTTTCAAAGATGTTCTTCTTCTTCGTTATTCTAACTTTATCACCTACCGAGAACTTAAGGTAAAGTGGGTTCCGAAATCTCATCACCGCGCAAATTCTTCCATACTGCCTTCTCATTCACTTTCATACTGGCTTTAGATGGCGTCATTTTAATAGAACTATGCCTAGTCTTATTATAATTACTAACCACTTCTCCCAACACATCGATACATCTTCTGGTTGAATTAGCAGTAAAGTACTTAAACAATTTTTCTCTCATCGTTGTATTCCATCACTCGACGACGCACGATTTTTCTTCATTCTCCCTAGAATACAACTCGATCAATTTCTTAACATCTTTATTGTAAAATTCCTGACCCTTATCCACCCCCACCTTACCCGATTTTCTACCTCTAATAGAAAGTATCTTCACGAAACCAGTAGCCGTAGATTATCCACTCTTATCGTTTAACGGAACGATTCATCCGTACTTGGAAAATACATCTATCACAGTTAACAAATATCTCACGCCATCGTTATCTTTAGCAAAAGCCATCATATCGACAAAATCGGCAGCCCAGATGTCATCTATGCCGCCAACGTCCTTTTTCGAAAACGCCTTACAACAGGGTTGTGTAATTCTTCAGCTAGTTGATCGGTCCAATTCAAAGTATCTTGTAGTTTTGGGTTTTTTAAAAATCGGTTTAGCCGCCAACATTGGCCTGACTAAAGATCCCTATATGCGCTCCAGTAAACTAGGATTAGGAATATTATTCAATTCGTTTATCATCGCTTTATCGGCAACATTCCTGGACGCCGTATCCGCATGCCGGCCGTATGTCAAATCGTGCCGATACGCTGTCGACTCTACACGGCATTCTAAACATTTTTAATTCCGCTACGACTTTTACATTTCACGCAATACATCCTTTTTAATTACAGTATGTTTAAATGGAAATCAAAGATTTATCGTGGAATTACGCATTATCGAAAAGATTCAATAGTCCTCTTTCACCCAGATGTATAAGAGGGTTTATAAGAGGGAAAGTCGGGATGCGGCAAGACGACTCTATTGTTGAACTTACTCCTAAGACCCGGATGGCTTGATTACGACAATCTTCAAGTATTTGGAAGATCTCTCTTTCAACCAGAGTATAACATTCTCAAGAAAACATTCGAAGAAAAAATACCAAAAGAATCCATCATCGGATTTTTCGATTGCCATGACGAGATCATGGGATTAAATGTTTCCCGGAATTCGTAGTTGAAGAAATGGTGAGACACTCTGATAAAAAATCTGATATATCTTCCAAATTCTTTGAATCATCGGAAGACGTGCCAGATCCGAGAGACTTGAACCGGGATAAGAAGAACCGAATGATTTTCGATGATTTACAGTTAGAAAAGGAAAATAAATGCGAGACTTACTAGATCCGGGGAAGGCATAGTAACGTCGACTGTTCTTTACCTCGTACAAAATTATTTCAAACTACCGAGACAAACTATCAGAGAGAACGCAAACTTTATATGCCTGATTCCCCAAGACCTGAAAAATATTGATCACATCTACAAGGACCACGTGAGTACAGACATGGCTAAGGAGGAGTTTAGAAAACTATGCGAAACAACGTGGAATCCGCCTCACGGATATGTCGTGAAGGATCAAACGAGTAAAAAGAACCATGGCCGGAATAGACGCGGATTCGATGAATTGTACATTCCGTCGTATAAAATATCTTTACGCATTATAAAATGGAATCACTTCTCGAAAAGATGGCGACAAACACGGAAAGGATGATACGAAACACGGAGCCAAAGTCGTCGTTTCACATCTTACTAAGTGAAGAGGGTTCGCGAATAAAAACACGATTCAAACCGTTGATACAATTTGACGACAAAAAGTATGAGATGGCCCTAGTCAACCCCGAGACGTACTTTTCATTTCCTAATCTCACCGCCATGAACAACAACTGTACCTATTCGCCGAATAATGGAGAGAGGTGGGTTACTATAGTCATCTCCGAAGGTTGCTATGAAATAACCGATATTAACGAATACGTGCAGAGAATCATGACAGAAAATGAGCATTACGATATCGAAAACGATGAATACAACATTAAGATAGAGCCAAACAGCAATGCGTTGAAGACTGTTGTTCGTGTAGGGGAGAATTACACTGTTGATTTTGGGGCGCTGAACTCTATCAGAAAAGTCCTCCGTTTCGGCAGGCGAGGCTATACAGCGGTGTACCAGGAATCGGAGAATATCGTCGATATAATGAGTGTCAGTAATCTGAAGGTAACGAGCGATATCATCGGAGCATCCACGATATAGACAATGGAAATGACTCTCACCGATCAGAATGGCAAACTAATTAATCTACGAGGTGAGGAATTATCGATAAGGTTTCACATTAGAAAAGCTTAAAAGTTTTTTAAATATATAAAATGAGCCCATATACGAATGTCAAAGTCAATATTTCGGAAGAACAAAAAGACAAAATCAAAAGATCGCTACATGCAGAAACCGGCGTTAGTATTGGATTAAAGCACAACGATTTAAATGGAGAACGCGTTTTAGCTCTTACCCAGGCACAGGTTAATAAATTAGCCAAAGCGTATCTAGGCGGAACGGGCGCGACTATAAAAGTGAGTAAAACGCAATTAAAATATAACGCCGAGGGTCGAAGGTGCTTTTATCGGCGCCATATTACCGTTTCTAGCAACTGCGGGCAAATTCCTGCTATCGAGCTGGCCTAGTCTGGCGACTGGGGCTTTAACCGGCATAGGTGCGGCGGCTGGGTCAAAAGCCGTAGATAGAATAAGCGGATCGGGTGGAACGATATACCTCAATAGCCGAGGTAAAAACTACAAGATAGTGCAACACGGCCATGGACTTTACTTGAAGCCATGGCATTGATCCGGATTAAACGGTGCAGGAGAAAGTACGTATCTGAAAATAGGTACCGGATTCGTAAACGGCGAAGGACTTATCCTAGGGCCGGATTCGCCGTTCAAAAACATTCCGCTTCTCGGATTGTTACTGTAAATAAAAATATTCTCCGATATCAAAAACTGGAGTTGAATAACGCCGCCACTTATCGCCTTCAGAATATATATCTGAAATTCAACGGTAATCTTACGAGAATGCGATAAGAGATATTATTTTTTTTAAATATCAGAAGAGTGTTAAAGTCGTCGCCGCGTTGGGGAGTTTATTAGTCCTTACATCTTAAGGGCTCCGGGTACTGGGCGTAACTTTTCTAAGTACCGTCGCAGCCGCACCGGCCGTAACAATCGCGGTATCGCTATCAGAGGGCACCGAGGCATTATGTCTGCCAGGAAACCGAATCTGCCGAGTGTTGTCGCTACGGCAAGAAAATCACGCGAAAATCCAGACCATAGCGGGAGGGAAGCTCAACTCGATCAGTGACCTCGTTTCGAAAGCCTTGGATGACGATAATATCTCGGACTTGGAATATTTCGTCATTCTGGCCGAATTCGAGAAATTTAACGAGATGAAAGAAGAAGTTAGAAATAAAGCCAAAATGAACATAGACTAAGCGACAAAACATGGGCGATCGAGACATTTAAAAACGCGTTGAAAATAAATCCTGGTACAAGTCTCACGTATATATTTCACATTTCATGTTTTAGAACTTTATCCCGCCAATTTAAAATGTTGTTTATGAAAATCGAGGATCCAGAAAAATGAGACTTTATCGTCAGTAACTCTCCCAAGACGAAAAATTTTTTTAGACAGGACTCGTTGTCGAAGAAATTAGTGGACATTGGTCTGCGGCATGAATTGACGAAGGCGTACAAACCGATAATCGACTCTCAGTCCGGAATTTCAAGAGAATTATTCACAACTAAAGAAAGCGTCACGGCAACAGCGCCTCGAGCATTGCCGGCCTCGCTATCGTCATCGTTGAAAGCGATTCAATTTCCGCGGCATCTGTCGATAGACGTGTTCGAGGATGACTCCGTTTCAGATACTAGAACCTTGGACTTAGGCGTCGTCGCGACAAAATATCTAAAGGGATACGCATGGAACAAAAAGACAACGGATACGACCTTCGGAAAAATCTCTAGAGATGGCCAGTTTTTCATCGGCGACTACCCAATTTCGATCGAAGGAGATGACACGGCAATATAACCTACAAGCCCTTCGGGGCTCTGGGAGTTGTTAACGATGAAGGAATTGGGGGAGTTTCTCTTGTCAACTGGCGCCATTGCCCAACGAATAATCCCACTAAACCCAAATCGTCTAGAGGCAGCAAATATAAGGAAATCATTAAGCCGATATGGAAAGCGGGGAACTCGACGGGTGAAGGAGTCGTCGTCCTTCCGCAATATCCTAATGAGTTAGTTGAAATGTTGTCTCTACAAATGGCTAGCTTCAAAGCGGAAAATACGGGCCTTAGAAACGAGGTAGTCGGTATATGCGACGAATTATTACGACAAAGCGCAATATCTGTCTTAGAGTATAAAAAAAATAATGATGCGATTATAAAATGATTGTGGTTACTAACTGAAGATACATTCGCGAGTACGTCGTGGGGGCGTCGGAATATTCGAAACGATCGCGGGATTGGCCAAAAGAATGTTATCGTCAAATGCCGCGAAATCCGTGGCATCGACCGCGTTAAACGTTGGCCAAGACGCTTCAGCAGAGATCGGAAAAAACTATCGATGCTGGTAAGACCGTTGCTATCTACGCCGGAAGCGACTCGTGGATAAAGCCGCAGCTAATATGTTTAATCCGCTACCGCGAACCCGTACTTAGCCAACGGAGCAAGGATTCGTTAAAGACTTTAATTGGCGACGACGGAAATACGGCACTTAGTCGAGACAGCAAGGAAACGCTAAAGAGTTTAACAGGCGATGACAAGAATACGAATATAAATAATTTGCTGTCCGGTTACGGGGGCGCCTTGTCGATACAGGATTACGTACGTGGGTCGGGATTGAAGTTGGCTTAAAATATTTTGCTGCTATAATAAAAAAATGCAGTCGGATATTTTAAGATTTATCGAGAATTTCATAACGGACGAGGGAGTCGAGAGATACCATATCAGTTCCTCAATCGGCTACGTTCAGTTGGTGTCTGATTGTAAAATCGTCGCCCGAAAAACCAAGGTACATCATCGTCGGATTTCAGACGAATTAAAGCGGCGATAAAGAAGCTAATCCATCGATTTTCGATCATTGCGATCTGAAAAATAAGTACGTGATGATGAACCAGGAAAGATACCCGGCAGTCGACTACAACCTGTACATGCCGAAGCAACAATTTTCGGGAACTTACAGAGACGCGGCGACCTTTAGCGAAAAATTATACGGAATGGATCAACTCAAAACGCAGAGCAACATCACACCAGCCGACTACAAAGATTTGCATCCGCTATTCGTTTTTGATGTTTCCAAACAATCGGAACGACTGAAATCATCGGCCGTGGATATCCAGATCAAGGCTACTTTCAATGCCGCAGTCCCTGCTGGCACAGAAGCCTAGGCCGTCGTCAATTTAGACAAGTTGCTAAACTTCCAATCGGATGGCCAGAAGATGAGCGTGGTTTACTAATTCGGCTTAAATAAATTATCACGTCTTATAAAAAATGAAACTCCCGGAACTGAAATCACTGATGAAAGAACACGGACTCGGAGGTGGTAGCTTTATGAACAAACCCGAGATTACACGTATACTCATCGAGAAAAGAATAATACCGGAAATAAAAAAGCCGAAGAAAGAACAAAAGGAGCCCGACCCAAAGTGGTTGCATCTCAGAGGAATACGAAAGAATCCGAGAGCCGTTGATATTTTAGACTTGCAAACGGTCGAAGTCGTTGTTTATCCGTCGCAGTACAAGGCGGCAAAAGCGCATAATACATGGGTTTCAACGATGTGGCAGTTTGACTGAAGGGTATGGAAAAAAGATATGAAATAAAGATTCGGTGTTAAGACAAAACTTTCAATGATGTCGTTGTTGAAAATTGTTAATAAACTAACCCTATTTCTACTTCTTGGGGAGAGCTGCTGATGCCGCGGCTATGACATCCTCGACGAATAAGCGCCGCTCTCGCTTTCGCACTTCAGTTTTTTCTACTAATACAACTTCGCTTACTCTTAATTGGACGTATGGTTTATTTCCGATGTAAATGTTAGGGGTAATAGCTAGCACAATGCTACACGGGGTGGATATTACTGTTAGAGGGTCGATTGGATTATCGTCTAAATCGTAAACTCTGGTTGTTGTTTTCACGTCTTTCCCGTACGTAGTAAACAATTTCAGGTACATCTTTGACGGGTTGTCTCCTCGTTCGTATAAAATACATATTTGTTCAACATTCGAATCGTCATATTTCTTTT
This sequence comes from Bimastos eiseni, assembly GCA_959347315.1. Lineage (NCBI taxonomy): Eukaryota > Metazoa > Annelida > Clitellata > Crassiclitellata > Lumbricidae > Bimastos > Bimastos eiseni. The sequence continues at coordinate 11,004,513 of OY365809.1, forward strand.
TCATAAGCTCTTTCGTAGGTGGATAGAGCAGATACTCTTGAAGGCTTTCTAAAGTACTTTCAATCACACCGATAGTCTCCAATTCTTCCTCGGACGGTTCAGAATACTTTTCGTACATCGTCACCGGGACACTATAACCAACAATGGCGGGATCCGAATTCACGAACTGGAGCTATCCCCCAACTTTTCAATGCCGGAGTGGCGATATGAAGATCTTCGGTGCCTGCCCGATTCGGTATTACCGCAACCCTAAATTTTCCAACGGAATCGAATAAAAATTCTCGGTAAGTATTTCCTAAATAAGAAGGGTAAGGTGGTGTGTACAAAATATACTCTCCTGATTTACCACATGCTTCTAATCGTCAATCGTATATCCTTTCGGCGTTTTTATTCTTTCCTTTCAAACCGATCTTCCAGATTTTCACTGCGGCTGAGCACCAGATACAAACCCAGAATTTAGCGTCGGTGCTATCAGACACCCATTCTCCGTCGTCTTTGAACGCATGGCAGGCTTTGTTATTTTGTAATTCGGAAGCGGCGCTCGCACGAAAGCCGTATTTACTACTATTCGACGCTAGTCTAGGTACGTAGCCGACTTGACATTTTCTTCCAAGTGTGATATCCGTAAAAGCAGGAATCCATTGTAATAATATCGACACCCGTCCATTCCGCTTCGGAGCTCGTTGACACTTTATGGAATCGCCAATAGACGTAATTAGACGAAGCTGGAAATGTAAATTTATTCAAGACAAAAGAATCGAGGACTTCCGTTTTGGGGCTTAGAATATCGACGAATACGCCTCCATCGTTAATCGCAATTTCATCTGAATACAAACATCAGCGGTTGTATCGGAGACCCAACATTCTGGGAAAAGAGGAACATTTTGGAACACTTTCCAGAGCTCGAATCGCCCCCCCCACCACGGTACGATGCTCACTAGCACTAGCTTCGTAGGTAAACCCGATTATTATCGTTACATTCGAAGTCATGTAAGGAGCCGCAGTCACGCAGTCTCGCGCTATCGCTCGCATTATTATTCGATATCGCTTGGCTAACTAAGGTTTCGACTTGACCAAAACTTATAGCATCACTCGCGATGGCCGGCGAATTTACGGCAGTCGGCAGACCTTTAAAAAAATTTCCGCTCATGTCCAAATTGCCGCCCATGCCGTTCGTCCATCTCGTTTTAAAAATGTATTACTCGCTAGAGATAGAGTAACGCCACCGGGCTTTGAGTTGTATCAGTTCGTCCAAATTTATCGACGGGCATGTTTTTTATATGCCTGATTATTTAATACAATTCGCTCACGACTTCTTGGTATTTACGGCCATCGTTGCACGTCTTCTTCATTACGAACAGACACAAATGCCTGCAGCACACTTGACCGTCATGCTGAATTCGTTCGCTGTTGTAGTATACCGGTCTTTGCAAATACTCGATCAATTCCCTAGGCGGGGTAGTCCGTAGCTGTCGAAAAAACCGTATCGCCGGCGCGCTTGATCCAACATGTCCGATGTGTTCCTCTGCCGCTGGAGTCGTTCAGATTAAGGACGCCGCACTCTCGGCTTCTTGGGTAACTCGTCTTTTAGAAACACTCCTCTGAAGTTATTCAGGTTCAACGACTTCGCGGCATCGAAAAGCTGTACATTGGATAAAGGAATATTAGGCAGCTTAATGCCTTCAACGTTTAATATTGCATTGCTCATTTTATATTTTGAGAATAATGCCCATACGTCAAAGTGTGGATCCCGTCTCCGAGTATTACTCGTTTGTCGTCATCGGCCAAGAGGGCCACTTTATTGGCTTCTTCGCTGTAGATATCGCGTAGGTGGGACCGAATGACGTTCATCTTGCTCGATTGCTCTCTCTTGGGAATAAGCAGTCTTTGTAATCTTCGTGCGTAATGGATTTTTGACGACATTCTTCTTCACCATTTCTTATGGTCTTGGCCAGCCATCTTGTACGAATACATCTTCAAGTATTTATGATTGATTCATTATTATTTGTACCAGCTGTCGCAGAAAGATACCTGATTTCAGTTGGTCAGATTCGAATGAAGCTTAGTCGAAGATTTTGTAAGAGCGACGTGGAATTAACTACTACTACCATGACTATCGTGCGGATTATTCTACAAGAGGCGCTACATAATTCGACATATTCTATACCAATGTAATACAATATATAAGGCATCAACTGATGGCATACGGCCGCACACTCAAAGAAAACCGTGAACAGGTCAAAATGCAGAAGACCAGCGCGGTAGGACCGAGAGGTAGTCTAATCACAAAATTATTTTATGTTCCGGGCTGGTTTTGAGCCATACGAAACCGTTAAATTACGACAACGAGATGAGTTATTCTGCATCTTCCGCATTTTGATCAAGCTTCCAATCGTCAACGTACCTTTATATTGCATGGTTCGAACCTGTTTATGATACTGTTGACTGACATTGGTCTCTGTTCTGAATAAATTCGGAACAATCTTCAGCACATTTGCTGACATATTTTGCATATAATGAAACGACGACTCTGCAATACGAATAAAGAAAAATTATTCATAATAGAAAACTAAGCAGTAACATAACTCCAGCCTACATGTCAGGCTACCACAGAACGTAATCGATTAAATATTGGTTGTAGTTCCTGCACTTCAGCCGGCAGAACGCTAGGCGGAACGCCGTTCAAGGCAGTTCCACTACTTTTTACTTTTTGCTCAGAAGTTTTGACAGCACTGCGGAATACGAGTGAAGATATAGTCATATCAATCAATCAATCAATCAAAAATACTTGATATAGCGCCCCTTCAAGATATCTACTCACAGGCGCTCCCGGGCTAACCCTCGGCTGAAAAGGACAGTTTTAAGATAAGAGTAAAATGAAGATGATGAGTTCTTAGGTATGAGATACCTTTGACGTCATCTAGCAAGGTGTCGATTAAATTGGTGAATAAAAATGTTTTGCGATTAATCATTTTAAGATAGCAATTGTAACAAAATAAACATGGGCAAGGTGTCCATAACAGATAAAATTCGTACACAGACACTTCATGAATCATGAGCATGATCTTGGAGCCAAAGTTGTAATCAAAGCTCACTCTGAAATCACCGAAGCTGAGCACGTATAAAAAATATGGGGACGCATTGATGATGGGGTGCGCGGTGGAACGTCGTAAGGGCAGCGGAAGGCAGAAATCTTTCGGCAACCGAACAAATAGGCCTATCGAGCATGTTGACGAACTTATTTGCTCGCAGCGTAGCAACATCAGAAATCATCTCAGTACTCGGGGAATTTCAGCAGAATTGAAGATCAGCCGCACGTCTGACGTCTGTTACAAGATTTGCCAAAGAAGATCTGAACCTCGCCGCTTTTCGTCGTGTTCCTGGGAAAATTATAACCAATGCAATGGCCTCTAAGCAGGTCAACAAAACTTGCCAAGTAGACTCAGAATATGTGGTTACTGGTGGTAGACACAGGTTGTAATGTTTATGTTATAACAATTACTTGAAATATGACCTCATAAAATCGTTTTTGCAACTTTTACAGCGTAAAATGTTTTTTTACTATCAAAAATCAGTGGTTGGACTCACTAAAAGTGATATACCTTTTATTCTGTATTAAATATTTTAACGAAATTCGGCGGTTATATGTAGATATAAATTAGCTTAGCGCCTGTAAAATTTCATTTACTAATCTCTACTTTTGGCCGAAATATTATCAAAAAACCGTGGGGGTTTCTTTTTAATGGCCCACCCTGTATATATATATATATATATATATAATATGTGTATATAGAGTCATTTAGTTTTATGCTTAATTTATAGAACAGTAGCCACAACCAGAGGCGACCTGCCCACCCTAAATCATTGGACCAACTTAATCCCCGTAAGTCATTGGTGCAACTCCCCTCCCAAATTTGACTGACAGACGGAATAATACTATCCAAAAATAAATGATCGATTGAACGAATTAAAGTTAATGGCGCACACATTTGGACCGTAGAATAGAACAGAATGGCTCAACTGCAAATAATAAAAGATTTAATGGTACAATGATAACTATTTGAAAAAAGAACTTCCCCTAATTTCTGAATGAGATCCCTCGTATTTCTTGGATGGAGCATTTGCCCCTATATGTTCCTATGATGTAGACGCCTATGTCCATAACTCATATAATTTCGTGCCTTTAATCAAGATAATCACATCGGTTTCTAGTCAGTTAATTTCGATTAGAACAGAGAAGAGGAAGAACATATGGTAATGGTACAAATATGACTAATTAATATATATATATATAATATACATATATACATGTATATATAGGAGCCCTGCCAGCTAGCATGGATATGAATTGTCAGCAACTTTACCTTATTTTTTATCTAGATTTCCTGGACTAATATTGATAAGGCATTAATGCATTAATGTGCTATGCTCCTATTAAGTAATAATATGACTTTAATTCTAATTACATGTATGATTTCGTATCGCATAAGTTCACATGCATAATGATGCATTTGTAGTATGTGTTTGTGCTAAACATACGTGGTATATTCCATACATAAGGCACGCGACATAGTCTATGCATAGACATGAAACAGCAGATATAGACCGGTATGAACTCAGAGTGACGTGACGATGTACACAAGCGAGTTCTTACTTAGTTCTGGATTAAGACATGAGTTGCCCTGCACATGTGTGTGAAAGCCCCGCAATTAAATATGAAAATGCAAACAGACAATATTCCAGGCGTTTCTTATGGTTATTATCAATCCGTTTTTTAGAATTTCATGTTATGAACTTATGATAATGCTACATCATGTCCGCCAGATAATTCCTTAGTCAGACAAGTAAAAAAAAAATTGATTAAGGTTTACATGTTTAATTCCCGACGACCAAACACAGCCATTTTTAGATAAATAAAAAAATTTAAATATCGCGGAGAATGCTTTGGCCGCGGGAGCCCTATGCACGAGCATAATGCCTTGTGGTAAATCCCTCGTTACTTAGGCGTTTAACGATAAAATAAATAGCCAAATGCTATCGTATTAAATCTTACGTGTGTCAATACACAGATAATTTATATAATTGTCTTACCTTTTAATACAGAAATTGTAACCACGACAGTCAGCAGAAAAAATCCACATATCCACCGGACACGTTTGTTTCCTGTGTTAATAAAGAAAGGACTAGACATCAAGGAGAGAAACAGAGACAGACAGACAGACAGAAGCGCAATTAGGAGTGCTGACGGGTGTTCGAGCACAAGCGGGATAAAAAAGTTGACCCATGCAATTGATCTAATTCCGAGTTTTTCTTTTATGAAGTAGGAGTTACGGGTGCCTTCTGTACGCTGCTTCACGCCATCAGCACATGAGCACCCTACAACAAATGTTCTGGTTTCGCCACTGCAGAGAGAGAGAGAGAGAGAGAGAGACAGACAGACAGACAGACAGACAGAGAGAGACAGAGACAGAGAGACAGAGAGACAGATAGAGAGAGAGACAGAGAGAGAGACAGACAGACAGAGACAGACAGAGAGAGATAGAGACAGAGACAGAGACAGAGAGACAGAGACAGAGAGAGAGAGACAGAGAGAGACAGAGAGAGAGAAAGAGAGACAGAGAGATTATAATATTATCCCTTGTAATAATGAGTCATTAAGAAATCAACCCTTCATAGAAACACATTTATAATATAAAAAAAATCTGCAATATTACAGTCTTTTACAACGATTTGAATATGACAGCATTGGGTCCTACATGTAGGCCTATCTCGTTTTTCGGTGTGTTCTGATATCGCGATGACTCAGAAATAGACTTCTGCAGCCGTTGTATAAATGGTTTTGTTTTTGTTATCAGATAAAGTCAACGTTGTTTTTGATGATTAATTTAGAGTACGACGGTTCGTTATTGCGAGACATCCTCAAAAAAGCCTGGAAACCCATTGAACTACTTACTCTGAGAAGCTAACTGCTAGAAGGAGGAAACTATGTACATTTCCATTACATAACAAGGGTTGAAAGTGGTTCAGAACAGGTTTAGTTTGTGTTAAAGCCACTGTAATTTGTCCTGGATAAATTTAATACCCCAATTTTCCAAGTTTCCTCTTAAAAGCTGTGATAGTGCCCACTGAGATAGTACTATCATCCATACCATTCCACAAGTCTACAACTCTTTCACTGAAGAATTTCTGCCTTAATAGTGCCCACTGAGATAGTACTATCATCCATACCATTCCACAAGTCTACAACTCTTTCACTGAAGAATTTCTGACTTAATGTTCCTTTCGGTCGCTTAAACAATTTATACATGTGTCCCTCCCCTAGTTACTCTATTTGGTGCAAATTGAGAAAAACCTCTCCGACTGCACCGCTTCCTTCCCAGTAATATCTCATAGGCTTCAATCAGGTCTCCTCTGCTCCTCCTAATCTCCAGTGTTGTTAATCCACACTAATTCAACCTTTCTTCGTAGCTCAAATCTTTGTTTCCCCAAATCATGTGTGTAGCTCTTCTTTGCAGTTTCTCAAGCTTCTCTATGTCTTGTTTAAGAAATGGATTCCACAGCTGGATGCAGTATTCCAACTGCGACCTAACCAGTGATTTGTACAACCTCAGCACTGTATCCTTGTCTCTGGTTACCATTGTTCTTTTTATCATACCCAAAGTTGAGTTGAGTATTCAATCAAAATTGCGCAAAAGTAAGACGAAATAAACTTTTGTTCAGGTAAATGAAATAAATAGTAATAACAAAATAGAAACGAAACTAATAATGACCATCACGAAAAATAGGTAACACTCTCGTGTAATGAAATCCAAGGACAATATTATTCATACTGAAGTAATATTCATTAGTCACGTAGCGATCGAACCAAACAAGACACCTTCTCCAGCTCGAATGCTGCAGAGAATAGGTTTCAGTTTAATTGACAACCAAACACCTGCAGGAAGTTTGCTGCAGTGTTGTAAATCGCGCCTAGAAGGGGCGCTATCAATCGAGGACACTCTTCGTGACATTGGACACACGTTTCTCTAAATTATAAAAATAAAAAATGTTAAACAAAAATATATCTTAGGGGTTTTGTCCTACTTTGGATTTTTTTGTCCGGGTGTTTTGTCCAGGGGGTTTATGTACGGGGGTTTTTTCCGGAGAAGGGGTTTGTCTGCGACCCACCCAGAGAGCCATGCACTGACCGAGTCTTGGCTGGGGGAGGATCAGGGCTGTCAGTGGCCATTCCACCGGGACCGCGCTTCTCAAGGTTTTCTCGGATGCAATAATTGCGATAGATTCAGGCCAATTGGCTCTCCGGTCGCTGCTTGATATGTCGGCTGCTTCCGACACAGGCGACCACGACATCTTGATACAGCGACTGTCGAGCTCGTTTGGAATAAGGGACACTGCGCTTAGGTGGCTTGAATCCTACATAAAAGCGCGAACACAATCCGTTCATATGGCAGAGGAAGAGACGTCACCCAGACCGGTCACTTGTGGTGTCCCACAAGGATCAGTGCTCGGTTCTCTCCTTTTTGTTCTGTACACGGCGGACGTGGAGAGAATCATTGAGGCACATGGCCTCCTACACCTATGCTATGCGGACGATACACAGCTTTACTTATTCTGTGAACCACTACAAACCACCGAGCTCAAGCAGAGGGTGCTGCTGTGTATCGAACGTATATCAGGATGGATGGCGTCCAACCGTCTCAAACTCAACCCATCGAAGTCGGAGTTCCTTTGGTGCACCACCCTCCGGCGCCGCCATCTACATGACTGTGGCACCTTCACCATTGATGATGCAGAAGTTTCACCAGCTGACGTCATCCGCAACCTTGGAGTTCACTTAGACAGCTGTATGACCATGACAGCCCACGTGAACGAACTCGTTCGAGGCTGTTCCTAACAATTACATCGCATAAAAACCATCCGCAGATTCATCCTAACATTAACCGTCATCATCTTGGTCAACAGCTTCATCGTCTCAAGGGTTGACTACTGCAACAGTCTGCTGGCGGGTCTGCCGACCTGTCAGTTAGAACGAGTACAATCATCAAATGCCAGATTCCTATTATATTACCGACTTCTGCACTCGAGTAAGTGGCAATCAAAACATGGAGCGGCTGCACTCCTCATCAAAGAACCTGCTGCATGTCCAACGGTCCTCTAAGAAGTTTGGGGACCGTTCCTTCTCCGTCTCAGGACCTACTGCATGAAACGGTCTTCCCTAACATGTGAAGAACGCGTCATCTTCTTGAAGCATTTAAATCGCGACTTAAGACATATCTTTTCCAACAATCATACGAATCTGACATTTTTTTCTCGTGTACAGGGCCTTTCTTTCGGCCTCGGCCGAGCTACGGCGCTATATAAATTGTCTTATTATTATTATTATTTAGTGTCTATCCCAGGATATCACTTTATTCATAAACCACGAAGGACAGGCGCAGGCATTGAGTTGGATTCCTTATAAGACAGGATATTACCTGAAATTATTACAGATAGGCCCACGCAGGCCCGTCCATACGACAGGGGAACGTCTTGTCACCCAGATCGGTCACTTTGATTTGATGCATTAATAATAAATAAATTCCAAATATTGACGGAGTTATTTGCCTGCAAAGTCGGACCATTTATGCTGGCCCACGCACCCTGTACATAGCCTCAATTATTGACAACATACATACCAATGCTTGGCCCAACTTCACCGAGAAACAATTAGGCCTCCTATACCTAATAGCTGACATATCCGCCCACCTCCCAACCCCATGCTTAAACACCGCTCGTTCGGTAAACATTATAACTGACCGCCGCAAAGAAATTTCGATCCTGCTGCCAAAACTTCTTTCTTAGATAATTTGGTCTTCAGCGTGGATAATTACTTTCCGAAATATGAGTCTCCAGCATTTCATCCTCGATATGGTTTGAAGGAGGGAACCATGTATTCAATCAAAAGGAGAAATGAATTTCAGTTACAGGTAAATGAAATATAGTAGGACTATAGGCCTAATAAATAATAGAGGCCTAATAAAAATAGAAGCGACGCTCATAATGACTTTAATTGTATTTCGTGGTCTCGACATAAAGACTTTTTCCTGTTTCCAGCCCCCGCCATCATCAACCGATCATCTTCCACTGTGAGCGTCAGGTAAGTCTTCTCGTTTTAACTGAGAAAGCTAGAAATAAAGACTGAAACTGTACAACTACAGGACCTACCGCTCTGGCAGTGCCAGTCCCAAGCCTGGAAAAAGTAGGAGGACGCTAATGGTGTTTGCTATCACACAGGGCCGATAAACTATAACTTACCGGAAACTAAAATACAATCCATCATAAATTGAAAATGCTTAACTGAGATCTAACCAGCGTTGGTTGAAATACCTGAAAACATGGTTAACTTGAAGAAATTGCAGTGCCAAGTGTCCCTCAGCCGAAACACCTTGTCCCCAACGGATATCTATAGTCCACCATCGCCGGGTTCCTAGGTGAAGACAATCAATAATTTTTAGACAATTTAAATTCTATTTAATGTGGGGTGGCCATAACTAGCGGGGCTATACAGTCCCTATTTGGGTCACCTTCGGTGATCCGTAAAAGTACTGTCTGTGATTACTCGAAACATTTGTATCATGATCGATGCTGTATTACTGAATAAACGCTGACTGACTGATTGATTGATGAAAAGCAATCTGTTACCGTCAAGCTGTATCAGCCATTTTTAAAGTGCTTCATTATTTTATATTAATATTCAATTATATATTGAATAAAATATTGCCAAGGATTTGTCATTGCTGACAAGCAGACGTTTCCTATTTTGGTATAGGAACGATGCATGCAGTGCGCTGCATCGTGCTATTATCAAACTGCCCACTTTTCACCAGTTCATTACACATGTAGGCCTATAACAGCATTCAGTGATATATTGGAATAGAGTTAATCATTACATATTGAACAAACACGATATACCTGGCAGTCAATTATTGAATCACGGGTATTACATTGCATTTGGACGGATCAGCATAGCACGTGGTTTCTGTTTAGCTTTTCCTATTTAACCCCTGTTGATATGGATACCGGATTTCTTATGTGCTTTGTAGCTATTGTGATCAATAAGGACACCAATCAATCAATCAAAATGCAGGCGTTCTGGTACTGTATGCAGAACTGTCAACACATCAAACTTTTAATTTTATAATTTCGTTTTATGACGGGGACGCTGTAGGGTGACCACATTTCACTTTTGCCATTCCGGGACACCACCGTTTCTCCAATCTAAATCAAATTCAATTGGGAGCTGTGTTCAATGAGATGAGCGCTATTGGCTACTTGCTATATGACCCAGCTGAAATTCATCACAAGAGTTTTGAAAAAAGCATCTATTTGAAGTTTTTTTATTAGAAACTCAAATTTCAAGAAGACAAATGTCTCATGATCACGTAAGTCAATCATTCTGAAAATTAGTGCCAAGCTGCTTCCGGGTAGCATCTCGTAACTCCTATCATGAAATAACTTGGTTGTCTAAAAATTAGTGAATCCACAATCAAGTCCTATCATCAACCTACAACACCCTACTGCAAGTTCGAAATTTATTGTGTTCACGAACTCTTTACCATCTAGCCAACTCGTTCTACCCGATCATCCTCCTGTCTCAGTCTTTATCGGTCCCTGGTCACTTCTCATCACAAGTTCTCCAGCAGAGGCATATCCCACACTGCACCACGACAATAGTAAAAATGTTAAAATAACTATAATAAGCATATTTGATAATTGGCCCATTTTCGACGTTTAAGGAACCAAGCAATCCTATTTCAATCAAGATAGACTCGTGACCAAGCGTAGTATGGCCTACTCTAAGCTTCTGGTCAATTAAGACCATGTAGAATCAATTGTCTATATTTACACTTAAATTGTTGAATGTTTCGCACAAGTGGTTTGCTGCTCCAAATTGTTGGGCCCATGTATTTTATGGATGCGAGTCTGAAGTTAGTTCTCGCCAGTGGGGTAAAGAGAGTATTTGGGCGTCTCAATACGTGCAGATGTTCATTTGGTTTGAGTGGGAAATAATATTGGAAAGATCGAGGTAGTAATTTGTTTGAGTATTATTGGTACATAAATAATCCAACCTGCCATATTCGTATTTGCTCTATTCTTAGTATTTCCTTCTCTTGAAATTCACTTTCTATATGTGCATTATACGGCTTGTTAGCTAAAAGTCTTATCGCTCTCTTATGTAAGATATGCAGGTTGTTTAAGTCAGATTTATATGCGGTGGCCCATACGGTGTTCCCATATGTAAAGTAAGGATATATAAGAGTGTAATAGAGAGTGGATCGCGTCTTTGCAGGTATGATTTTGTGGCAAAATTGCCCAGCTGGTTAGCGATTGTTATGTCTCGCTACAATGTTTCGCTACAATGTTTCGCTACAATGTCTCGCTTTGCTTCGGGTATATATAGAAGAGACATAAGTGCAGAAGTGTGTGGAGAGTGTGAAGTCAGAGTGAAGACCAGATTGAAAAGGGGGTTCAGTCGGAGAGTCGGTCAGTCGTTGGGATGTATGTTAGTCAATGAATTAGAGAGGACAGTCAGAAGTCGTCGTCGTCGTCGTAGTAGTGGTAAAGACAGCGTTCTGTATAATAACTGTTCAATGACTGTGGATTTTACTAAGAAATAAAGATAAATTTGTAATGAGCTCAGATCGTTGACATTGGTAATCTTTCTCATTTCTGCGCCAACAAGCCAGACTTACCTCGCGGATAGTCAGACCTGGGCAAAACAACATTGCGGCCTCCAGAGGGTACCAGAGGATTAAGGAGAGGTGAACCAGAATTGCCTACGGAAGTAGGGTAGAATCGAGGTACGCAACAAATCGATACCCCAGAAGTGGAGTGTAACCCCGAGTTCGTTATAATTTTTGAAAATTTCAGTTAGTATGCCAAGAGATTTAGCAATTTTTGATGATATTGCCGTTATGTGGTCAGTCCATGATAAATGTTGGTCTACGTAGATACCTAGGAATCTGGTTGAACGACCTGTGTGATGGGAGTATATTCATGATAGTAATCGCAGAAAAATGCTGCGGTGAGGTTTTTCTATGAGATCTAGAAAGCCTAAAGTTAGTTTTATCTAAAATGAGAGTGAATTTGTTTGTTGTAAACCATTCGGCTATATTACTGAGTTCGTCATTAGTTTGACTAATCAACGTTTCTAAACATGGATGAGAATTAAGTAAATTAGTGTCGTCTGCAAAGAGTATAATGAATAGGTTAGTAGCAACAGAAGGCAGGTAATTGATATAGAGGATAAATAATGCTAGTCTCAAGATGGAGCCTTGTGGGACTCCATGTTTTATTGTCAATAGAGCAGAGGAGGCATAACAATTTTTTTGAGAATTCAGCGTCTAGGAAATTTTGTTCTGCCTGTATTCTAATTTTTTTTTAAATAATTCCAATACTTGGTATATTGGTTTTGTTGGCTATAGATGGGTCCTATATAAACTTTAGGTGGAGTTTCGATTTTTTAGCACATGATTCAATAAGTCCCTGGGTCATCCAAGCCTTTTTGGGAACATCATTTTGTTCTTTTTGCGTACAATTAACAATTTTGTATACAGATACATCAGAAGCATGCTGTTAATATGTACATGTAGTTTTGTTGTTGGCCTTCATTCAACGGTCATGATAAGCCATTTTACACGACGAAGATGTCGAATGAAATCTACATTATTATGCTATGCGCTTAAACCTCGTATTTTGCAGGACCGGTAGTCGTTTTGGACGAAAACGACATCAGCCGATATCAGAGGTATGGTAAATACGAATAAGTTTAGCCTATGCCAGTCTATTGTAAAGGAGGCCAATGGGCACAGTTTTAGACATGGTGTGGCAAACTCTTGAGATAATGTCAATGTCTACACAACTTTCAATAGGCATTGTGTGCTCTGTGCTTTTTTCTCGTCAAGTGCTCAACGATGAAAACTTGTTAACAGTTTGAAGAACGCTACCTGAATCGTTGTCTTCGTGTAGATAGTCAATTTATCAACACATCTAGGAAAAATATTGCAGCGTTACTGTCATCAAAATATGACGAAATTCAGTTTTGTCCAAGTGAAGGTATAATAATAATTTTCCGAAACGAGTGGGACTCTTTTTCTAATTCTCCAATGACTAGGCGAATTAGAACAAGTGCTTATGTTGCTACCATCCATAAAAATATAAATGGATCACGTGCAAAGCATATAAAATGTCATATAAAATTATATTTATGATTATATCTGTGTATAAAAGTGACTGTATTGTAGGCCCTATATATAATTATGTAGAGTTGCATATAATATATGAAAAGCAATATTCCTGAAATCGATAACGATGAATCCAGAACACCACACTTACCACATGGAACTGCACTTAGAAATGAGTGACTGCTTTCTTTCAGTCAGATGTAGGCCTAGTTGATCAATGACCAGTTCAGATAAATACCATGCGCTCCATGATTTTCAAATCGACCAACGATAAACTGGATTCGTCGTCAGTCGCAAATCCTAAGCAATAAAAACGAATCAGCCAAGTATTTGGCATCGATAGTTGCTATGACAAGCATGAAGAAGGCAACGCCCAAGCCGGCATTCGTCTCATCCGCACAGAGACAGAGGCGTAACTAAAGCATTTTGCGCCCGTGACAATAGCTAGTTAGTACTTCCAACTTTCGTCAGTTTTAAAATGAAGCTAATAAACTCCCAACACTAAATACACTTTCTGCAGGATTCTTTGCACTGGCTTCCCATCACGTAACGCTTCGGCGATAGGTTAGATGCACTGATATGATGGTGCCTTCTTTGCTCTGCTATCCCCTATCTACGAGAGCCTTGCTGCCATGTTTCTGCTCTGGTTAGACGTCGAGCGCTTCGTTCTTACTCTGGTGGCGAGCTTCCGGTGTCCCGAGCAAGCACCTCGAAAAAAGCAGCACTCCTTAGTTGATGGCCCTTCCACCTGGAACACATTCCCCTTAGAGATACAGTTGTTAACAAGGAGTAATGAGCCAATGAATCAAAAGTTGCGTAAGACTGATTTGTATCGCCGTGGTTGGGCAAGGAGGGCCTTCAAATACATTTTGTTGAGGATTACCATATAAATTTCATTTAAGAATGAATAAATTAATAAATAATATGTCAAGATAATGCCATGACCAGCAATCAACCAAGATGCATTGACAAATATAAATAAGAAAAAATATGAAGAAGAAGTTGTTTTAAGCCTATTTCTCCATCAAACTGCAGCAGTTTAAACTTTTAACTCAGGTAATAATAGGTTCGATAGCCCGGAAGTTCTATTGTCCGACATAATTTTTTCCAATTGTAGCATAGAATTTGAGCATCAATGCAACTTCTACTTAACCTGTCAGAAATCATCAATCCAGCTTCAAATAACACTGTTATATGTTTCATATATCTGACTGCTAATTACACTAGGCAGTGAAACTGTTTCATCATCCTAACGTGTATGAACCCTGCTAAAGAGAGCATACGTGTGGACCTCGGATCAGATCGCATTCCGACGATGGCACATGTTACATTGTGACATGTAAGAAATCTTAATCTTGAGCTAGTTCGGTCCTTGCACTCTAAATGGCGTGGGGGTCAATTCAAACGGGCGACTGCATCACATTAGAAGGGTCGAGGCCATATAAATAATTGCGTGCTCGGTCTCTGTCTTTGTCTCTCTCTCTCTCTCTCTCTCTCTCTGTAACTCTCTCTCTCTCTCTCTCTCTCTCTCTCTCTCTCTCTCTCTCTCTCTCTCTCTCTCTCCTCTCTTTCTCTCTCTCTTTCTCCTCTCTTTCTCTCTCTCTTTCTCTTTTCTGTCTATCTCTATGTCTCCTTGTCTCAGAAGCCTTCAATTGATTGTGTGATACACCCTTTGAAAGCCGCTTGTTGTTCCCTTGCTGTTTCCTTGAACAGACAAAGCCTAGAAATGTTTTTCTGACCAGAATTTGTAGCTCCAAACTGAGTCACCAAGTTAAATTGAAGTCTAGGTCCATAATCTATCTGTCCTAGACCAGTGAATACAGAGCGGGTAGCAAATGCAATCCTACACTACACCATGGGTAAAGAACTTGAGGGGGTCAAGCTGGCCCCACCGGGGGTCGGCCAGAGGCTGGAAGCTTGGGGGTCAAAAAAAGAAGCATGGGGGTCCAAACCCTCTGACCCTCCCTCGACAAATCGGACACTGTATATAATAATAGTGAAGCCACGTCAGGGAGTCGGTTAATTATAACCAAACTCAATGTTTGCCTAAATGCTTTAGAAAAAAGCAAACAACTAGGGTTGACTATGACGCAAATTTTGAAAACATGGATGTTATTTTAAATCAAAGTTACCAACAAAAAAATAGAACCAAATGATTCATTATAATGTAATATAAAACTTAAACAATAATAATCATTATTATTAATATTATTATTTCTAATAATTATTATTACAGCAGTTTCATAGAGCCCCCTTCCAGGCCATCTACTCAGAAGCACTCCAAGTCCAGGCTCGGTCAAACCTGGCACCGGAAAGAAACGAGAGGATTGGCTATTGCGTACTTGATTTGGTATAGCGTCGGTGTATAAGTTGGTCTCTCTGACGTGGCTTTTGTGAGCGCTGAGAAAATTTTCGAGGATTCACATTACATGACATTTACAACTGCGACAAGGTCAGATAAGAAAAGAGCAGATTGGCCTATAGGCGTGAGATGCAATGCCACTGGAAGACCATTCCAGGTCATTGGATTATCCATCGAGAAAGCACGGCACTGACGGAGAGCAGTCCACGCACAGGAGACAAGTAACTCCGCGCAACGAGCCACGGCGTCGAACAAAGACAGTGGGGCAAAATAGTTCTATGAGGAAGAGGGGCACCAGACTCTCAACTCTCAATGCAGCGCCGTGCCAGCGCACAGACTTGGTAAGCAATACGCTGCGGAAAAGGGAGTCAGCGCAGGACGTCACGCATGTGTACCCAGAGACCCTGTCAAACTTATGGATGCGGCCAAGTCGGGCGGCCGCACGTGCGCAAGACTCTGTCAAAGCATCTAAGCTGACAAGCCGGGAGCCTATAATATATGGCACTGCCTGAAGTCCTGTAGTGGGTCATTATAGCCCCTCTATCAGCCATTCCATTATAACTTTCACCTAGACCCACAGGATGTAATAGCCATCAAAATACCTTCTTAGTTGCACGTTTCGGCCGTAACTTTAGTTTTTATTTGTGATTAAAAATACCATATTTCAAGAAGGAATGAATTTATAAAATAATTATAATTAAATTTATTCTTTCCTGAAATTTGCGCCCCTTCTATATATTTTCACCCTATGCCACGCCACCGTAGGCTGTTCGCCCCTCTAGCCCTCCCTCACTACGCCACTGCGAACATATAAATGCGATCTATAATGTTCCACACCTATCCGCAGGACAGGCGGATATAGAATTTTGCAGAGAGCGATTGAGAAAGGGCGAGATACAAGGATAGACAATGGGGTGCACTTGGCTCCTCTGTGCAACCATAATTGAGAGCATCGGGACCCGGAATCATTCCGTTAATCATCTTATAATTAAAATTAGGATAATCCAACAGTTGCAAATCGATTAAAACTAGGACCAGAGGATGGTTAATTGACAATAATCAAATGCAGTAAATGAGCAAATTGCCTTATTCTCTAATCGATTAATTACCCATCTCCGTCCAGAGGAATGCAATTATATAAGACATACCTGCCACACTAGTCAATGATGCTGTCATGATTTTATTATGTTTTTCTCCAACGCCTTAAGTGATTGAGTCATTGTTGTTGTTTTTCATGTTCTCATTTTGTGCTACCAATGTTCGGTTAACGAATGATTGATATTAGTATTAGGCCTACTTTCTAGAACACAATACATCCTCCTCTTCTTCGACTGTCAATGCTGAATTGTTTATAAAACACAAAAATAATCATAGCCTGATATTCCCAAGGCTCGAGATGCTGGCGCCCTGCAAAAAGGGTTCGTACACCGAAACACTGGAACATCGAACTCGGTAGAAAATAAGTTGCACAATAATGCTTTACTGCTGGTATCTCCTTAATTTTATCATATGCAAGTTGAATGGTCTAGATGAATGCGCAGCGTCTTTTCTTGGATACAAGGCAATCATGAAATAACTTGAGGAGTAAAACTTGTCCAAGTCACATTATCATAACATCAACATTTTAAATAACACACGACTAGTAAACGGTAGGTCAATGAAGGCTTTGCTAAGCAAAGTGAAAACTAATACATCGTCTGAAGTTCTAGTTTCATACGGACCTCGGCATAATAATAGCAGTCAGTCAGTAACAAAACCCAATAATGGTGTCTATTGTTCGCGCTCAGTAAAGCAAGTAAGCCTACATGTTAGGCCTCTAGGTAGGTCAACAAAGGCTTTGCTAAGCAAAGTGAAAACTAATACATCGTCTGAAGTTCTAGTTTCATACGGACCTCGGCATAATAATAGCAGTCAGTCAGTAACAAAACCCAATAATGGTGTCTATTGTTCGCGCTCAGTAAAGCAAGTAAGCCTACATTTTAGGCCTCTAGGTAGGTCAACAAAGGCTTTGCTAAGCAAAGTGAAAACTAATACATCGTCTGAAGTTCTAGTTTCATACGGACCTCGGCATAATAATAGCAGTCAGTCAGTAACAAAACCCAATAATGGTGTCTATTGTTCGCGCTCAGTAAAGCAAGTAAGCCTACATTTTAGGCCTCTAGGTAGGTCAACAAAGGCTTTGCTAAGCAAAGTGAAAACTAATACATCGTCTGAAGTTCTAGTTTCATACGGACCTCGGCATAATAATAGCAGTCAGTCAGTAACAAAACCCAATAATGGTGTCTATTGTTCGCGCTCAGTAAAGCAAGTAAGCCTACATGTTAGGCCTCTAGGTAGGTCAACAAAGGCTTTGCTAAGCAAAGTGAAAACTAATACATCGTCTGAAGTTCTAGTTTCATACGGACCTCGGCATAATAATAGCAGTCAGTCAGTAACAAAACCCAATAATGGTGTCTATTGTTCGCGCTCAGTAAAGCAAGTAAGCCTACATGTTAGGCCTCTAGGTAGGTCAACAAAGGCTTTGCTAAGCAAAGTGAAAACTAATACATCGTCTGAAGTTCTAGTTTCATACGGACCTCGGCATAATAATAGCAGTCAGTCAGTAACAAAACCCAATAATGGTGTCTATTGTTCGCGCTCAGTAAAGCAAGTAAGCCTACATGTTAGGCCTCTATATACGAAAATTACTGCGTTTCACACATTGACATTTAATATCACTATACAAGGTGGCTCATTAAATAAATACCCCACAAGAAGAAATGCAATTTCTCAACAACTGATTTTACCAAACTTTTATCATTTACAGAGGAAAGATTTTCGAATAATCCCTAAAACTTTCATTTAAAACTTTTCATTGATTCAAATATTACAGCTGCTTAAATGTAATATTACGTAGTCACAATTACGGAGATGAACGGTCGAATGAATATGTATTCAAGCTCAAATCATATCAGAATCTGTCAACCAACACGTCGCGAGGGTTATCAGAAACTAATTCAGCGTATCCCAGCGATTGTGGTAAAAAGTATTTCTTTCACTGATGAAAGAACTTTTACCTCAACCCGCCCGTTAACCATCAGAACTACCGTGTTTGGTCTGCGGCAGAAAACACTATGTTCACGAAAGTCGCCTCTGGAAGCCCAACGGAGACATATGATTATTTTTTATTTATCTAGTGCGCACTAGATAGTATCTAGATGGATGCACAGCGTATTTTCTTGATAGATAGTATCTAGTGCGCACTATATAGTATCGCGCACTAGACAAATCTATGCAATATGTCTGATAAAGTCAATGCCAAAAATAGACTTGTGACTCTGTCTCTCTCTCTGACTCTCTCTCTGTCTGTCTCTGTCTGTCTGTCTCTCTGTCTCTGTTTCTCTCTCTGTCTGTCTCTCTGTCTGTCTCTCTGTCTGTCTCTCTGTCTGTCTCTCTGTCTGTCTCTCTGTCTGTCTCTGTCTGTCTCTCTGTCTGTCTCTCTGTCTGTCTCTCTGTCTGTCTCTCTGTCTGTCTCTCTGTCTGTCTCTCTGTCTGTCTCTCTGACTGTCTCTGTCTCTGACTCTGTCTCTGACTCTCTCTCTGTCTGTCTCTCTGTCTGTCTCTCTGTCTCTCTGTCTCTCTCTCTGTCTATCTCTCTGTCTGTCTCGCTGTCTGTCTGTCTGTCTGATGGATCCTGTATAACTCGGGGAATTTAAAAAATAATAATAGTAACAATAAAAAACATAATAAAAACTACAACAGATATTTTTACATTTTTTCAAAAAACAGATCTAGTCTTGAAGAGATCTTATACAAGCATATGCAGGTTCTTATAATTTTCAATAATAATTACTTAATAGTCTTTGCCCACAGTTGTCTAGAAGGCCTATTCGAATTTAGGTCAATAAAGCCTCCTCAGATCTAGAAACTTATTCTCCAAGTAAAGGCAAACGATAATGAGTCTATTAAACTGGTTTACAGACTCTTGAGTATTAATTAGCAAATTAAAAATTCCATGACGGTGGTGTCAAACGCATTAACCCTAAGCATTAACATTTTGCACACACACTTCTTCCCAACTACAAGAATCCAGAAATCAATCCCGCTGCAACAGAAGGTTAGTTTATAGGGGGAATGAGTAGACATGAATCAACAAGAGCACACTGACAATGGCAACAGTCCACTGAGGAGGGCAAGAGTCAACAGAGGAGGGCACGATGACAGTAATAAATTAAGAGCCAGATGATCTAGTAATTTTGAAAGAGAGGACATTTCTTATTTTCAACCACTTCTCTATTAACACTCTAACACCAAGTGAACGGGTTATTCATGAAGAGCTTCGCTTTACATCCTCGTCCTTTGCACAATTCCATTGCCTCGAGAATCAATTTCTTTTCTCCTCGATCATCCTGAATTATTTCAAATCAAAACAGTTCGGAGTTTACTCCACCAGTTACCGAAATTGGTCGTCCATCTCTGAGCTGTATTTGATAGGGTTTCTGTTGCCGACGTGATACAACAGGAAGTCAAACATGTAAATTTCTGCTGGTCTTACGTAGTGCATCGTTGCCGTCCACTTGCTTAACATAAAACCGCGATCGGTTAACTTCTGTACAATGCAAACACAAATTTTACTACACGTTAGTAAAAAGTATTATTGATATCAACACTAAGCAATATCTACATTAGCCCGATGACTGTCTGCCTGGCTGGCGGACTCTCTCTGCCTTGACCTTTCTATCTATCGATTTTGTTTTGATTATGTGTCTGTGAATAAGTTAGGTTCCTTCGACTACTTTTGTAGGCGCTGTAGAATAGTGTTGTTTTCGTTATCGAAAACGAAAATAAAATGTCAATTTAAAAAATTTAAACGTTTCCGTTAACGAAAACTAAAATTAAAACTAAATTTCAGAATCAACGAAAACTAAAATGAAATGTGTGACAACTAAAACTAAAACGAAACGAAAATAGATGCAACGATAACTAGAATGATATTTAGCGGAATGAAACAAATATTTCTGCTTGAAAATGTTCCTATCTTATATAGGCGCCTATTATTTGCTTGCATGATTTGTACATAACTCTGCAGGTGATGTGACGTTATACCATATAGTACCTCTTCTAAGACGCACGAGGAGAATGAGATGTGTCTACTTCCGGTTACTGTTTACCGCGAATTCGAATCCTATATTTTTTATTTAGCAAAAATGTATGATACTTACTATGTAAAGTTCACTTAATTAATTAAGAAATGTTGAAATTTTCATTTCTCTTATCTTTGGCCTAACGTGTGACGAATGTCAATGGTAGACCATAATAATTATGGTCTACCATTGACGATCGATTAGTATTTAATTAGAATTAAAGAATTATTGCTATAACTTAAATTGATATTAAATTAATAAAGCTGTAACTAGCATACTTAAGATAAACTATAATTAGTTAACTTAAACTAAAATAAGCAACCTAAAGCTCAAACTTTATTTGACAAAACTAAAGCCAAAAAAACTAAAATTGACAAAACTAAAACTAACTAAAACTATAATTGAGACATAAAAACTATAACGAAAACTTAAACTATAACTGAGAAACAATTGTAACTAAGACAAAAACTAAAAATGAAGACTAACAATCATAACTAAAACTAAAACTAAAACATTTTTAAAAGAACACTACTGTAGAATCATCGAGTTTACAATTTTAAATACGACATCTGTTTCTAATAGCCTGCGCAAATTTGCAGTGGACATAACACGCAATCAAATTGCCAAAAATTTAATTGTTAGCCTACTCATATCGGGTCACGACTCACGAAACTCTGACGTTCGTCATAGTGATGTACCGTTCAGAGCCCTAACACTTATTTCCTCTGGGATGTCACGCTGAGAGCGCTTCTGAATAGCTAGTACTGTACGAAGCGCTATATAAATAACCAGCTACGATACGATACTAGCAACGCTGGATACAGAGCATAGTGTATGCCAATCAAAGGCAAATGGCGATTTCCTGATCGATTTTGTAAACAACTTTTCATAAAGTTATAGACATCTGCATGAAGTCATCATATGAATTGTTCAAAATATCGTGGAACACTAAGGGCCTCCTAGGTGCTACTACAGTAGGCCAATATATTTGCAGTTTGCACAGTTGTCAACAGCAATAATATATTACAATTGGCAATACAATTGAGGTGTCTGAGAGCCACCAGAAGTTTTGTATCATCTCCTGTATTCATAACAATAGTCCACGCCTTCATTTGTTGTCTCATTGACTACTGCAATTCACTATTTGCTGGACTTCCCAAAGCACGCTTATCTTCCCTGTAATCGGTTATGAACTCGGCAGCCAGGCTCATTGCTCGTCCCCCTCGTTACTCCCACATTTCTACCTACATGACCGACTTCCTACACTGGCTTCCAATTCTCTCTCGCATCCAATACAAGGTACTTCTCTTTGTTTTTAGACCTCAACAGTGCAAAGCTCCTAAATATCTCTGCGACTTATTGCGAAAACCTGTGTCCTACATGTCTGCACCCGCCCTCTCCGGTCTGCGGATCGACTTGATCTTCTTGTTCCACGGGCAAGGACTGCTATAACTCAACACCGTGCCTTTGCCAACGTGGGCCTTTCTATGTGGAATGACCTGTCCCCACTATCCGTAGCAAGCTTTTAATCGAGATTCCACCCGCATCCCTTCGTCGCCTGAAGACTTTCTTATTTCCTCGGCAGAGGCGTCGATCTGTGTTCAATATTGTGGAGCCAAAAAAATGAAAATAACTTAAATAGGCTAAGGTTACACTTTATTGTAGCAAATAAACGCCAATTAACTTGTTTAATTATTCTGTATTCGATCATTAAAAGGCCTGACTGCACTACACTATTGCAACCAATAGGCTTACAAGCGACGGTTCAGTAACAACTAACGACTGCACGGTTAGCAGTTTTGTCTAAGAGTGACAGGCAGTTTTATGTCCAGCTAATCAAGCAGATCCCGGCTTGCATGACAATGACAGAATTCAGACACTTCTGACTCGTTTTACTTCGTAATCAGTTCTTCATAGGCCTCAAGGCACTGACTGATCGCTCAGCAGCACAGGATGAGACGGAAAGTTTCATCATAAATCTGATTACTTGTTCTACCGCTGAAAATAGAGTGTGGATCTCGGTAATCATTTTCTGGAACTCTTGCTGGGCATCTTGAAGAGAATGGATTGTAGACCTATTTTGCACAATACGCTCTATTATCTATTATGAAGCATAGGCCTAATGCAGCTGAATTTGAGCAACTGAGAACCGAGCACTGGGTATCTCTCGCACGATTGAAACTCGCTATTTTATCTGCTTTCTTTGTGATTTCATTGCAAATGAAATTATTTATCCTTGAAATAAAATCAATGTTGAAATAAATACCAGTCAAGAAAGGCTTTCGTTTTTTTAATTATTGATCGTAAATAACTGTTGATGATCTTGAATGTAGAGGCCTACTGAAGTTTCTTTCAGCAGTAGATGTGTGGGAAGAGTTATAAATAAATATAATAGAGGATTGGCAAATTAGGAGGAGGCCTGTTTTGCGCCAGTTGGATACGGATCTTCAGATCATGGTTTGTTATAAGCAGGACCCTCAACTAATTGAATTGTTCGAACAGAGTAAACAGCCGATAGTTTAGTCATATATAGATGATGTTAATTTAAGATATTAAATTTTGCTAGCATCTACTTTGAGACTAGTTTCTCGCCAATTTACAACTAGCATTTATGGCGAGCCTTAATAAAACAGTCTTACTTTAAGGCGAATTTGTGCCTAGACGCTAATTAAATTTTTCAATTCATTTCATTTATCACCGACTGACTCGTCATTGGTTGTAGACCCTACATTTTAATATTTATTTTAATTTAGGACGTAACGCAGTCAATCGCTTGTCATAAATTTAAGTGGAGGACTATATAGACTCTAATAGTGTTAACTTCATAAAATAATGAGATAGGTAGGCCTACAAGCATAAAGTCTTGACTAAGGAATGCGGTGATGTTCTTTTATGTGCAATAAACAATAATAAATGAGTCGGCTTAGGCCTACTTGTAATCATCTGCAAAATTTCAGCCAAATTTAACAAAATGTGTCACAATTTAAGTGCTAAGAAAATTATGCTGCTAACACTCTTTACCCATGGTTGCTTCCAGGCTATGTAGCTGGGGTAGTTAAAGGGTATGCTCTTCTTATTATTTTGTATAATACCAAATGATACAGTTTTATACAAATGGAAGAACGAAATAAGATAAAACAAATAAACTAACAATTGAAATTTTTATATGTGTATCATACAAATATAAAAACTTATAGGGCCTACCTGTTGTCAATGAAAAACTACGTAGTCGATGTATAACGTGTTACATAAAACTAAATCACTGGACTTATTTCATATTGAATTGTTAATTGGCATTCACACAAAATTACAACAGCAACTGTTTCAAAATTGAAGGCCAAGATATGACTGAATCAGACGCTGTTCCTCTTATTGAAAGCTAGGTCTATCAAGTTTCAACTCCTTTTTGCCTTGCTGTGTGTCTCCCTCTCTCTTCCTCCCTATCTTGAATTTCTTCCTCCCCTCTCCCTTCCTCGCACTCTCTACATTCTTCTAATAATCGCTCTAACTCCGTGGTTCAAGCCTAGATTCCATCTCCTCCCACTCCACATGTCAACACGGCATGCTCCAGCTGCCCTATTTCCAGTCAACTGAAGATAAATTGCCCTTCGACATTATCAGTTCCGTTACATTTAGGCCTACACCACCAAGTCAGATTTTTTTTCTTTTTTCTAATACAACGTCTTTTTTATTGCACCCAATGAGAGTAACAAGGAACAGAAACGGTAAAAGGCAAAATGCTTTAGCTGGGCACGATAGGGAAGATAAAACCCAGGTCCTAAGTCCCATTAGCAGGCCCACCCATGTAATCACAAGCATTTCAGCAGTTGTCGAGATTCGTACCACAGAAGTAATCTTTTATCATCTCTTAACTAGTTAACTAAGATATGACATAAATATAAAGTCGATGCACACGTTAGCCAGATGACACCATAAGTATTTTCTCCCAGTAGGATTTCTTAAATGCAACAATATTAGGTATTAATTTTATGTAATCTAAAATATCATTCCAAGCCTTAGGACCAGCATATTTGACTGAAAACATTATAGTATTTGTTCTAGCATAAATAGGTCTGTAATTAGGATAAGAGGCAAAGCGCAGCGAGTAGGGATGGACCTCAGATATAGATAAGAAATATCTGTTGAATACACGAGGCAACTGATTATGATCATATTTGTATACAAATTCAACTGTCTGACACATAGTTAATTGATTAATCTTTAGTAAAGCTGTCTGCTTGTAGATGAGATCGGCATGAACAGAAAAAGAGCAACCACCACTGATGCGAACTGCTCTCTCTTGAAGAGCAGTTAATTGTTTAAGCCTTGACGGGTAATTGGATGCCCAGACGATATTACAATAGCTTAAATAGGGATGTACCATTGTATAATACAAAATTTTCCGTATATTAATTGGCAATAGATGAGCTACTTTAGATAAAATCCCAAGGTTTTTTGCAATTTTGGTAGAAATATTTGGAATATGGTCATTCCATGTTAGATGGCTATCAATCTGAATACACAAAAATTTGGCCTAACTCACTTTCGGTAATGGTATATTATTTAGCAAGAGAGTACTTTGCGCCAGAGGTAAGTACTTACGATGTGAACTGAATAATATATAATTAGACTTAGTATGACTTAAATATAGCTTATTAGCCGTAAACCAATCATTAACCTTCTCAAGTTCCTGGTTCAGCAACTGTAGTAATTTGTTATATGAGTCATGCGATGCAAAGATGTTAGTATCATCAGCAAATAACAAAAAATGAAGAAGAGATGAGGCAGGTCATTGATGAATAGTAAAAAGAGTAAAGGACCTATGATTGAACCTTGCGGGACACCATATTTAATGACGGCCGAAGGTGATATACAACCATTATATTTCATTTGTTGGTATCTGTCAGTAAGATAATCTTTTAACCAAGCTAAGGCAGTACCTCGTATTCCTAGGTTTTCAAGTTTGAGGAGAAGAATATTATGATTAACCGAATCAAATGCTTTTGCGACGTCAACGAAGACTCCTATGGCACATTCATGACTATCGACTGCAGCCGTAATATACTCTTGGACACTTAGGAGTGACATCAATGTGGGATACCCAAGCTGAAAACCATGTTGGAATGGATAGAGTAATCCTTTGGCATCAATATACTTAAATAAACGTGTGTACATAACCTTTTCAAGTAGCTTTGAGAAATAAGGGAGGATTGATATTGGCCTGTTATTGGTGATATCTTCCTTATTACCCTGTTTAAACACGGGATGTGACCTTAGCTATTTTCAAGGGATTGGGTATAATGACAGTATTCAATGAGCAATTGATTATAACAGTTTAAGGATTTATAATAAGAGGAAGTAGTGGCTTGATGCTAGGATTGATATCGTCTGGTCCTGTACTATGTGTTGCTTTCAAAGCTGCTACGAGTGCAAGTATTTCTTCAGCATAATTCGGATATACTGCAAATGAAGAAAGACTAGGAGTACCCAGATAAGAGGCAACTGGCTCAATTGGCTGTGGTATTTTGGCAATTACTTCATGCGCAATATTTGTAAAATAATTATTATATGCGTTAGCCATAAGACTATTGTCTGTAATTTTAGATCCATTAGATTGTTATGCATTTTATTAGTGAATCATTTGGTTTTACTTTGAGTATTAATTTAATAGTCTGCCACATACGCCATAAATCATTTTGATCCTTAGTAAATTCCATAGCAGAAAAAATTCTTTTCGGCTTTTCTGCACAGTGACTTAAATCTGTTTTTATACATCATGCATTTATGTTTGTTAATTAATGACGGATTATAAATAAAAACAAGGTAAAGCGTATTTTTAGTCTTACTGGATTTATACAGGGCAGGTGTCATCAAAGGCTTCTTATAAATTACCTAATTTAAAAAAATTTTGTCGTAAGAGGAAATGCAAGGTCATAGGTCATTTTAATCTTGAGGTTATATAGGCAACGAATCGATGTTACACTTACAGCTAGGGCAGCTCTAATTTTGCCACAACAGGGGCGCGGGGGAAATTTTATTGAAGAGCCCGACCAATGGTTGAACATCCCAGCTCAAACATTGGGGGGGGGGGTGCTCGAATTACCAGGACTCCAATGGATCGACGGCTCTGCTCCTCTGGGATATCACGCTGAGAGCGCTTCTGAATAGCTACAGTATTGTAAGAAGCGCTATATAAATAACTAGATATGATACGATAAAATGCACAATACAGAAATAAGGCAATCTAACCTCTTTCTTTCCAAATTCTGCCCCACTGAAGTTGATATAATAGGAGTTTGCGATTTCTTCGCCCATCATAACACGAAAAGGATTGTCGGAATGAAATGTCAGTCTTCCAGTTGAATCCAAATCATCCTGAGGATAAATCCCAAATTTTGCCAAGCATTTACCGATTTCCACGTCCTCGTATCCTCCATCAGGACGACACGCGTCAGGATACATGGTCCTATTTTCAATTAATATCTTGGCTGCCTCTTTGCCAATTATATATCCTGCTCCGCCTGAATTGTATCCCTTAGGTAGGATGTTATCGATTCTCCGACCGAGGTATAGACGAGAAGTAG
Source organism: Bimastos eiseni (assembly GCA_959347315.1). Lineage (NCBI taxonomy): Eukaryota > Metazoa > Annelida > Clitellata > Crassiclitellata > Lumbricidae > Bimastos > Bimastos eiseni. The sequence goes on from OY365809.1 coordinate 11,031,805, forward strand.
ATCTGAATCGTGAAAGCATATGCTGTAAATTTTCCGCTATGACGTAAGTGTCGTCATCCGCTTTGAGAAAGTAGTCCGCCTCTGAGCCATACGTGACGTAACTATAATTGAGAGCTCCGAGAGTCTTTGCTGTTAGATGATCACGTCCATCTGGAACATTTAAACTTACAGCAGTCGGTTCTTTGCAGATGGGTTGAGAAGTGCAGTCAGGAATCCGTGTATAGAAAAATATTGCTTTGTGACATCGCTTAGCCCACGTGTTCTTGACTGCTTTTCCTCTCGTTTCCCAATTTGAAGGTCTGGTGAGGATCATGCATATCACTAAAGAAAGCAATATTTTATAGTTAGCCGATTTCTGATAATAAGCTATTATTCGCACATGTAGGTGTTAGAATCAACTGCTTTTTAGGTTTGAAATTAGTCTTGCAGTTTGTAAATGGATTGCCGGAGGTTTATTGAATGAGAAGGTTACGGAGTCCGGGCTCATATTGTGGCGGACAGACCACAAGGCTTGAATAAAGCAATTTTTATAAATAATCGGCTCGCCATAGCGTTATTTTGACGTGTATTTTCTACAGTGTTGGTATAGGAGGGAAGACCTATCGGCGGTTTTTAGTTCATTGCATAGCTTGCAGACGCATGAATTGGCTTGAGTATAGCCTGACATACGGTGCATCGCTTTATATATGGAGCAGTGGTTCGTACTGCTTCATACGTAGAGTGGTTCTCGTACCGCTCCAGAGATCGTGTTGCCATATATATACGACCTCTAGTGACAGCCGCTCTCGCGGTCAGACCGGTGCTGCTTTTCGCTGATCTGGCGGGGTGGGCCCTCTGCCGTCGATCGCAAGACGGACCGTGCCCTGATCGTAGGAGTCAACAGGCTGACACAGGAAAGACCGATCGTGAGAAATGCTCACAGGTCTGGGTGCCGTTCAAGAGTGCGTAAAGACCCGATCGAGAGAAATAAATGAATGAAGGACAGTTCTGTTCGGGAATACGGGGAAGATGTTGACCCGCGTTGACCGTTGAGATATTTGTCGGAAAATCCAAAGCAGAGTCGATCGAAAATAGCGAGACAGATTACGGCGGCCGTTGAGACAATATACGGGAAGAGTTCCCCAGTGAACACGTTGGTTAAAAGACGGGGAGGGCGTCCCCGTGAAGTCGTTGGAAACAGATCGAGAGAGCTACCGGTGAATCCGCTGACACATACTGGGAAACGTAAATACTGTTGAGAAATTGTCGCACTAGGGGACCCCCTCGCTTTCTAGTCGGTCTTGTTCCCACGGTCAGCGCTCCTCGGTTTCCCCGATCGTGCACCCTGCCACTCAAGCTTCGCTCCTTCCCCTCGCTTTTCTGTCGTCAGCTCTCTTCTCAATGCTCTCTCTTTCTCACGCTTTATCTGTTGGCACTGCTCTTGTTTGCTCTTTCCTCCCTCGCTTTCTGTCGTCAGCCTGCTCTTCGCCTGTCGGTGATGCCTTTGTGTGGCCGTTTTTGGTGGGAATTTGCTTCCTGAAATCTTCGCCAGGTATTCTCTTTCCCACGGTCGAGGGCGGTTTCAGCGCTATAAAAGGGGGCCCGGTTTTAGTCGAAAAAGAGAGTCCGAGGAAGACCGTCAGAAGGAACAGTCGAAGCACGGCCTGATTGAACCGAAGAGACCAGTCTGATCTCCGCCAGCCGAGGGAACAGTTCGAATAAGTCCGACATAGCGACACGGGGTCTGCCGGTCAACAGTAGGCTACCTGAAAAAGAGTACGGCAGTGAGATTGTGAGGAGGTGGCCACTCGTTCGTTGAGAGGACGACCGGCCAGGGCGAGATTTGGCGTCTATCAAGAAATACAGAAATATTGCAGAATTGTCGTGGTTAAGTCCTCTGCCGGACCGGAGAGGCCGAAATTCGCGCGTGACATCCTTGTAGTAGAGACCCTCCAGATTTCGCCACAATACGTTCGATAAATAAGGGGAGGGTGGCCCCATTGGTGCGTTCGATACAGGGAAAGTTCCCTTTGGTGCCGAAAACCTTATCAATTGCGGGCGTCTCCGCCTATTCTTTTCTCTTGACGGTTGCCCGTAAATATCTATACTTGTCTACCTAACGTGGTCATACTTACTCCCCCGTTTACCAGCAATCTGTTGATTTGCGTGTCTGATCGCAATGTCTTTGCTCGCGGTTTCCCCGCGTATCTTTACTTGAGTTACTAAACGTAATAACTGTACTTGCCGTGTTCCCGCAGTATGTCTTCTTGATTGTCTTACGATCTTTCGGTAAATCTTCTTGTTGGCTACCTATGTCGGTAACACTTGCTCCTCTGGTTTTCCAGAAATCTATTTACTTGTGTGTCTAGTTACAATATCTTGGCTTGCGGTTTCCCCGCGAGGTTTCTACTTGCGGGAATAGCGGCAGAATTTCTTCTTGTAGATCTAACTACATAATCTTTTCGGAGACTTCCTCGAAAGATCCGTCTATAGTTCGTTCTGGTGTATAAGAGACAGAGTACAATTGCTTCAGAGAAAGTGATTACAATAATACAGGTCTGTGTGAAACATGGAGGTAAAGTAGTGTCACTTACCTCAGGTGTCTGTGAGAGAATCGAGTCTGAGGACTCAGAAACGAAGTTTGCGAGAATTGGTGCATTACCGTTGGTCAGAGCTCTAGGTGACGAGTACAAATATGTTCCTACGATGAGAGAAATAAACGCAGTCGATGAGAGTTACAGACATGTGAGAGTCTGGATGATCGAATATTAATGTATATAACAGATGAAAGCAGGCCAAGAAATATACTTGTTTGCTACCTAGTTCGGTCATAACTACTCCTGCCTGTTTCCAGCCGGTTGTCAGAGACGTGAACATTCTGGTGACCGAGATCCAGGAAATTCGGGTGGCCGCAATCAAAGAAGTTCTGGTGGCCGCAAGAGATACACAAGCCGGGTAGATTCCCGGAGTAGCAACCATACAGACCGAGAGAGCTGCCGGTGGAGCGTCGGCACATGCGGAGAAAGTTCATCAGTTCGATAAAATACGGGGAAGGTGACCGCAATTGATACGATCGTGAAACTGGTATTGTCTAGGACGACAGAGTTTAGAGAGTTGCGAACAGTAATGTCTAGGAGTACAAGACATTGAATTTAGCTACCGATAATTGTCTAAGCCAATATGACTTAGGGACTTGTTTCAAATATGTCTGAACCTCTTAACTTAAGAGAACGTTTGGTGTCCCTTATTGGTGATAGTTTCAGAGTCACAAGATGTTGAATGGTACGACATCAGGTAAAGAGGAAGCAGAGGCAAGTTAGTAGCTTGGAAGGTATGCAAGACGAGGAAGACTCCTGCCGGTATGATTATGAACCCTGTTTTGAGTACGGCCATCCTCAGAACGTTGCCCACCCGGCGACCGCGGAATAGGCAGTCAGATCTCGTGACTAATTTGAACAGTGTTACCTTTCTTGGAGAAGAGGCCCATCCTTAATCTAGCCTGGTGAGAGCGATCATCCTGGTAGATATAGAGAGCAGCCATTTGGCATTAAGATCTTACAAGAAAGTGACTCGGGCGACTCCAGGCGTGTTAGCGAGCTGGAGTCGACACCGTCCGAGAGCTAAGCAGGCGCTCGGGTGGCAGAACGCCACAGTGCTATAGATCTATGTTTTGGAGAGGAAACCTTTACAGCTAAACTATTGATGTGGCTAAATAAGAAAAATGACTAGAAATGTGATGGATGTGAAGCTCTACACGTGGCACAGCAACATGTTGTTCACTGAGTAGGATTACTGACTACATGTATGTAATATGTATATGCCACTGGTGCTTATAGGCAATGACAGGTAACTAGTGATAGTCTGACATACTTGAGACATCTGTAGGCACATGAGAGCTCTATGCACCTGGGGCGGCGCGCATGTAGGCTTTCAAAACGGTTGTAAGTCTAGTCCAGCTCTGCGCGATATTGGCTAGTTGCGCATGCGCAAGCTATTTATAGGCTATATTCGGACTTGATCTGGCAAAGACATTTATTTTGCTCATTATTTTAATTAACAGACGAGTTTGTTAAGACACAAATGTCACTGTTATTGCAATATTACTCCTCCGCAAAAATTACTATGCATAGATTAAGATCGCCTTACTCAACTACTATTTAAATCGCATGTGGAAAAAGTTAGCTCGACCATTGCAAGCTAAAGGCCGTGTTTTCGGCGATGCGATGTTCCAACCAGTGTTAAAACTCCCAATTAAATGAAGATCACCGTTATTAGTATCATCATTTTGTGACAGCGAAAACGAAGAACATAATTAAGTTGATCATCCGACAATAGCAGAGTGAACTAGGAACTTTCTTAACCCTCCTTGAAGTCTGAACCTTCGTCGAAGTGGACCAATTGAGACGGCGGCCACCATTTTGTGTCACTAAGCCCGACTAGTAGATTTACACCTGTCTGCTAGGTGGACTAGCGTTAGTCAGTTTTTAGGGGACATAGGCGTCTCCAAAACTTTCCAAACACGCTGATCTAGTTCTCTAATCGGATTTATTGCGAAAACTGGTCCAGACTTGGACTTAGGGCCGAATAAAGGGAGCTCGTTCACGCGGCCCCAGATGATGGTCGACCGTGGGCAAAATAAAATCACGACAAATTGGCTGGTTCTCTGATTACATCACTGAACCCGTATCTTTTGGATGGAGAAGTGCAAATATTTCTTTGTAAAGAACATTCATACTGAGCAACATAAGCCAATCAAATACGAGGCAAAATTAATCGGTCAAGTGATTATGCAGGGAGGCTAGAATAATTCAAAATATTAATTGTTACTATGGCAATGATGTCAATAAAGAATAAACATATTACGTACCGTATTCATTTTGGATTATAATCAACGATTGTTTTTGCATTACTGAAAAAAATGTTCGGAATTTCATGTCTCAACTTTTTCATGGAAAAAACATATTTAGTAAAGTTTTGGATATAGTGCTTATGTGACTAAGACTTTGTTGCTTAACTAGTTGAGTATATAGACTTGTGCTATAGACATAAATTGACATTATAGCTGCAAATTGAATGGCAGTCTTGTCAGCTGGATTCCTACATTAAACCAATAATATGTGATTGAGTCGAGTCGAGAGGCTATTTAATAACGATTAAATGTGTGAGTCTATGGTTATGGAATGATATCTGAATTAGACCTGAATTCTACATATTCAGTAGTAGTAGTTGTTGTTTCAGCTTAACGACACTGTGTGATAACAAATCATTATGGTCGCCCTCCTCTTTTATCCAGGCTTGTAACTGGTGCTGCTTTAGAGCTAGAAGTGGCGGAATTACTTTTGTTTAAACTGCTTAAGTTATGCATCATCTGGTTTAAAATTCAGAGCGTAATTATTGATTCGCTAAATATGAATATTATTAAATTTTAGTTTGATCAAATAGTATATTATAGGTCCACGTTCATACACTTGTATATATTCATACTGGTTTAGAACGGGCTGTAAAAAGTGTCGGCAATTGAAGTTAATTAGTACGCTAACTAGCGATGTTTCCAGGTGCCGCTTATTCGCCAACATTGTATCTCTGTATCAACCGATTACGATTACACTTTAGTTCGCCATTAGTTCGCCCGTAGCCAATTATGCAATTTTCACAGGCGCTATATATGTTACCGCTACTTGAAATAAAAGATATACTTGTCCGTTTCCTTCAGGTGCGAAATCGGTAATCAGCAACATAGAAATGTTTCTTTTATTTAATATAGACATCCTCTGTGAATATTACGAGCCACAGTTACTTCAAGTGAAGATATTGTTGAGTCTACTAACACAATCAGGCAATTGGGTTAATAGGAGGAGGATGCGTTTGTACACTAGGCAATCTGCAATACATACCAGATTCGGTTCGGTAAAGGACATAGGCTCCAATTTCATAAATAATTATTAATCAGGCCTAGATCACAACACTAAGACGCAAGCTAGTGCACATCGCAAGTCATAAAACGCTTTAACGATAATAATGCTGATGGCAGGATGGCCACAGCAGCGGCATCACGACAAAACATCTACAGGCATTTGGCCGACCGACATTTGGCCTACTATATGACGAGGCGACAATACATTATAGTAAGTAGTCCACAGTCTACAGTAATCTATTGAAGTATTATAGTCTGAAGTCTACAGACTTTTCGTCTACGGCATTTCGTCTGAGTAGTTGTAGCATACTAGTTTTAGTGGTAGTATAGCATGGAAGTAGTAATAGCAGTAGGTAGTAATAGCAGTAGCAGCGGTTTAGTCATTATACATGCAGAATGTAGATCAACCTACCAAACGACTACATACCTTTATACCGCATGGCTGGAGCCTGTTCATCATACTGTTGACTGAGATTGGTCTCTGTTCTGAATAAATTCGGAACAATGTTCAGAACACTTGTTGTCATAATTCCCACATGATGAAATGACGACTCTGTAATGTGAACACGGAGAAACTATTCATGATAGTATAGTAAGCAGTATCATGACCCTACAATGGGCCTACATACATTTTTAAAACTGACAAAGGTAAACTTAAGTTTAGAGGCCAAACTCCATCCATGAAAGTTTCACCACAAACCATAGCAACTTGTAAACTGGCGTCTATCGAATGTTTATTGCTCTCAACTGAACCTTCTTAGGCCAAAACGTCAATGATATAAGCAGAGCGGCTGTTGCCAACTAGGCCTACATAGGTAATATATAAACGCAGTTTTGGAGAGAGGCATACCGCAAGCGGGCGTTGTAGGCCTACTCTATTGTATTTGGGCATTTATGAAGGGTCTGACGCAGAACACGTAAGCAATAATTGCGCATAGTGCTAAGGACAGATCGTTGAGATAGATAGATGGGTCTGTGTGCATTGCCGGTTCCCTATTGTCATTTACAACGGTTTCTTTTGCTGATGGTTCAACTTAACGACAGTTCTTGACGTGTTACGAGAATCTATGATAGTTGAAAATGATTAATCAGCTCAATCAAAGCCAAGAATTATTTAAAGCGGAAACAATATTCATCAGCAACAAGACAATAGTCGTTGATGATAGTAATATCGATGCTAGTAAAACTCAAATGAATTTCTTAGAATAAAAGTGCCATTGCAGTCATCAGAATAACGAAGGCTTTTGACACCGAAACATGAATATTTTCCTTAAAACGAGGTTATGTTGCACGTGATAAGTTCTAAAGATCTTTATTGTGATGTGATGCTATGGGGCATTGAAATTTTTTGGAGGAGTTATTGAAGCTCGATAGGACCGTCGGGTGCCGTCACTTCCGTATTCCCCAGTTGTATACCAAATGTTACGCACGGTGAGAAAAGGTAGCACTCGGTTTAGGCAAAGGTAACACACGACTAAGACAAATGTTACACACGATAAATGCAAGCTTATTGGGAGAGATAGAAGTCACAGATAGAGATTAACGAACTAAGATGATAGAAATGTCTATAATGAGGGTCATCAAGAACACACTTGAAACAACCTTTTCAATTGCCTAACAACGGGAGTGAGATGCCGCCGCGTCTGATCGCTCGTTAATTACACATCTCTCCGTAATTAGTATTGATATAAATAGCGCCATGCCGCTGAAGGAACTATGACATTGCTATCATGAGACAGTGATTGAAGATCAGTATAACTGGCCAACATGATATGCATCAATACACGTTGGCACTCGAATTTTCTAATTCCTGTCACGAGCGCTGATCATAGAACAATAGCCATAGCAACGTCATTCGAATTCGTGCTTTTGGAGAAGATAATTGCATCGGTCTCTAGTCAGTTAATTCTAATTAGACTAATGGGACCACGTGTATGAATCTCTTTTAGTCGGTCCTAAGTCCAAGTCCGGGCCAGTTTTAGCTGTAAACCTGACTAGAGAACTAGATCAGCGTATATGGAGATTCTTCGAGACGCCTAAATCCTCTAAAACCCGACTAGCTCTAGTCCATCTGGCAGGCAGGCAGGCGTAAATTCACTAGTCAGGCTTAGTGAAGTAAAATGGCGGCCGCCATCTCAATTGGTCCACTTCGACGAAGTTTCAGACTCCAAGGAGGATATAAGAGAGATCATTTTTCACTCTGCTATTGTCGGACGATAAACTTAATTATGTTTTACATGTTCGCCGTCACAAAATGATGATAATAACGGTGATCTTCGTTTAATCGGGAGTTTTAACACTGGTAAACACTTCGCATCACCGAACACACGGCCTTTAGATAATAGCTTAGTAAGGCAATCTTAATCTATGCATAGTAATTTGTGCGGAGGAGAAATATTGCGATAACAGCGAGATTTGTGTTTTAACAAAATCATATGTTAATTAAAACAATGAGCATAATAAATTTCTTTGCCAGATCAAGTCCGAATATAGCCTCTAAATAGCTTGCGCATGCGCAACTAGCCATAATCGCGCGAGCCATTGATGCAGAGGTTTCCCACGCCCATCGAAGTCTCTGACTAGCAAGCTTCGGACCAACGGATCGTTCACAAACGCCGGACAATTGCTTGGGAACGGACATTTGCTCCCCCGGACATTTGCCCCGCCCATACAATTGCCCTCCGGACAATTGCTTCTCCCCATTTTGGGTAGGACAGTTGCCCCTACTCGGAAAATTGCCCCCTAGTGTGAAGTATGAACGGATGATGACAAGTTATATATATTAAGCCTGCGATTATGTAAAATATATGAAAACAAGCAGCTAATTATCATGTCGTAAAGGAGACAAAGTGAGTCTTTATTTATCTTGCTGGATGCATAAATACTGCATACAGTCCGTGACACGCCTTAATAAGCGGTGAAGGTCCGCTAGTAAGCAGTTGCAGTTGATTATCAACTAGTAAGTACGCTTACCGTTGGTTAACAGTCAAAATCGAAACACGCGAAATCATCTCTCTGAAAGTGGGTGTCTATAGATTAAAGTCTAAGAGATGTGTGCCTATGAAACGAAGGACTACTTTTAACAAGCACACCTCATATTACGAACCATTTCGTCTTCTTGCAATAGGCCTAATTTTCAGCAGAGAATTGAATACGGAGTTAATTGTCCTAGTCGGGAAGGACAATTGGCCGGGGGGAATTGCCAGAGGTGGGATGCAAATATCCTGGGTCAAATGTCCGGGGAGGGGGGGTAAATGTCCTACATTCGTTTGGCTATACTTTTGTTTACTCTTGTCTCTGGTTGGTTGGGCTGTATGTATTTTCGGAAGTTTGCTACCGGGTATCCGCTTGTTGATTCACTTGCTGTCCTTGATGACTTTCACTTTAGTATATAGTTGGGTGCAGGCAACACTTTGTGAGACTGGTCTTGTAAAGCAACAACTTCAGTGTCCACATACATACAATCACAAACACTAACATACAGATACACATACAGACACAGGCATACATACACATCACACGCGTACACACACACATTCATGAAGAAAATACGTCTAGACTATATAGAATACTACAGTTCGTATCTCCTCGTGAATAAACCCCTTGACGTTAGATTCCTCCAAGTATTGAAGGTCGAATTGGGGGTCAGTTTACAAAACACTGAATCATACATGTAAATATATATATATATTGATAAGCTATTTATGCATTAATGTGTTCTGCTGTATTAAGTTAATAATATCTTATATGATTCTAATTCAAATGAATGTATGAGTTGGTATCGCATAAGTTAATACGTCACTGCGCTCCATGCTGGCATGGTATTTTTGCTTATGACCATGTGAATTATGCTAGATACTTGCCTGCATATAGAGCTGAAATGTAAAGCATTCCAGAAACTCATCAGTTCATTAATGAATATAGGCCTACATGTAGTATGTGCTTGTGTTGTATAGACCGCTATATACAGGCTGGGCCACTATAAAGTAGCCCCCTCAGGTTTTTTGCTAATAATTCGGCCAAAGGTACCGATTAGTAAATGAAATTCTACCGGCCCAAAATTAATTAATTCCTGCATCCAATGGCTAATTTTGAATAAAATGTTTTAAACAGAGCAAACGTGATGTCACTTTTAATGAGTCGATACGCGGGTTTTTGATGGTAAAAAACATGCAACGCATGAAAAATCTACAAAAACGATTTTATGAAGTCACTTCTCAAGTTATTGCTGTAAAGCAAACTTCAGAATTTTCATTATTATTGTAAAGAGAAACGGGAAACAAGCGTGTATGGACATCACTTTGACGTCATTTAGCGAGTTGTCGATAAAACCGGTAAATAAACAACGCTTTCCGTCGTATTACTGGGCAGATTATCATCTACGACATTTGAACGATCCTCAGCACTGCTATACCGGCTGAATGTTCGCGAGACAAAGCGTTTGTTCCTCACGGATGAAAAGAACTTCTACCTCAATTCACCAATCAGCAACCAAAACAATCGTGTTTGGTCCAGCGGCAAGAAATTCGATTCAAACCTCGTCGACCGATTCTTGAACGCGAGAAGTTCTCTCCAAATGTTATGGTATTGGCTGATGTTTGTTTTGGTGCAAAAAGTCAACTTCATTTTGTGGATGAGAAATCCAAAGTGGATGCTGTATATTACGTCGGTAGCTACTTCCACAAGTAATATTCGATTGCAAGCATCTGTGCCAGATGGATTCATCTTTCAGCGAGACGAGGCACCAGCGCATACTGCTCGCCTCACGCAAGATTGGCTCACGGTCAATTGCCCTGGTTTCATTGAGAAGGACCTACGGCCCCAATCTCACCGGACTTGAGTCCCATGGATTATCACGTGTGGAGAGCTATGCTCGAGAAATACCACAATCTGCGACCAAAGCTAAAAACGATGAGAGAATTGAAGTGACTTAGTAAAATCGTTTTTGATACTTTTTTCTGCGTTAAATGTTTTTTGACCGTCAAAAAACCGTGGTTGGGATCGTTAAAAGTGGTATAACTTTTGTTGTGGTTGAAATATTTTAGTCAATATTGGCCGTTGTATATAAATATGAATTGGCTTAACGCCTGTAACATTTTATTTACTAATCTCTATTTTTATTAGCCAACAAGTTGAGGGGGTCACTTTTTAATGGCCCACCTTGTAAAAATGTGACACATTTCACGCACATGACACATGAAATATTCCTTTAACGGGCATGAAACAGTATTATAATAGATAGACCAGGATGTCTAACAGTGAGTGACCAGCGGTGTAAGCTTATACACAAGCGAATTCTCACACTTAGTTCCGGATTCCGGATTAAGACCGGAAATTTTGATTAAATTTCTCAAATTCAATCTCCGAATATCAAGTTGCAGCTCTTTTCAGATCAGAAAATTTTTATGAACAACCAGAGGCGATTCTTTGGCAAGGGGGGCCATATGCACGTCCATAAAATTTCAACTGGTAGATCCGTCCCTGCTCATACTTTAAATGCTGAAATGGAATAGCTAATCCACAGCTATATCATATGTTCACATGCCTGCTATGGTATTTAATTTATGCACATAATTATATGTCTTACCTTTTAATACAGAAATTGTAACCACGACAGTCAGCAGAAAGAAGCCACATATCCACCAGACGCGGCGTTTGTGTCCTGCGATAAAAAGAAAGGACATTAATGGAAGATAGATAGATAGATAGATAGATAGATAGATAGATAGATAGATAGATAGATTCATGTAGATAGATAGATAGATAGATAGATTCATGTAGATAGATAGATAGATAGATAGATAGATAGATAGATAGATAGATAGATAGATAGATAGATAGATAGACAGACAGACAGACAGACAGACAGATAGATAGATAGATAGATAGATAGATAGATAGATAGATAGATAGATAGATAGATAGATAGATAGATAGATAGATAGATAGATAGATAGATTCATGTAGATAGATAGATAGATAGATAGAGAGAGAGATAGATAGATAGATAGAGAGAGAGAGAGAGACAGACAGACAGACAGAGACAGACAGACAGAGAGACAGAGAGACAGAGAGACAGAGAAATAGAGAGACAGAGAAATAGAGAGACAGAGAGAGAGAGACAGAGAAATAGAGAGACAGAGAGAGAGACAGAGAGAGAGAGTGAGAGACAGACAGACAGAAATAGAGGGAGGAAAAGAGACAGGGAGACAGAGAGAAAGTCACACACGCACAGAGAGACAGAGACAGATAGATAAAGGCAGAGAGGGAGAGACGGAGAATAAGAGAGAGCGAGATTCTTTGTGAAAACGAGTCATTAAGAAATCTACCCATTATAGACACATCACAAAAACCTGTCGCGACGTCGATGATGCAGAAAATAATTTATGACTCCTGTCGTTGTATGAAAGGTTTGGTTCTTGACATCCCCTTGCGGTGTTGGTTAAATGTGAACCGCGAAACGGCGAACTGCGAACCGTAAAATGTGAACCATAGGCGCGAACGGATCAGATTAAGGCATAGTGAGGGTCGGTTAGGGTTAGGGTTGGCATCGTGAGGGTCGGTAAGGGTCAGGATTAGGGTTAGTGTAATTGATAGATAGGGTTCAGGGTCATGGTTAGTATAGTTTATAGATAATTACCGAAAACTTTTGGCAGCTTGAATAAAAATATAAATGGCAACCATAGGCGCGAACCGGTCACGTGACTTTTGGCAGCCAATCGAATACAAGTTAGCAAACGGTTCGCATTTTACCGGTTCGCAGTTCACCAGTTCGCGGTTCGCATTTTACCCACACCCGGTAGTTTTCCGACGCATGAGTGGCATTTGGTCCTCGGTGATGTTTGTTCGCTTTTAGATAAAGTCGACGTTGTTTTCGGCGATTATAATATTTAGTTTACGACGAATATTTAGTTTACGACGGTTTCTTATTGCGAGACATACGTGAGAAATATGGAACTACTTACTCAGAGAACCAACTGTTAGAAGGAAGGAAGAACTATGTATTCAATGAAAATTGTGCAATGTCATAATGATAAATTTCTAGTATGGAAGACTTGCGTGGAGCTGCTCTCTTAGTGATGGAGGCTGGTGGAAGACTGCGATCTATAGTTCTACGTAAGTCTAGTGCGCGATCGGTCATTCTTCCAGCCATCATCCGGCCCGAGTCTACAATCGTGACCTATGACTTCCATTTTTTGCAGTCTGAGTATGAAAAAATCGTATCTGCCCAATCCAATATACGAGTCGAAAGTTGTCCCGTTGACCATGATGACTCCGGATTTTGAATTGGACGAAAAACTCACTCATTTGGAAATTGGCAATACTAAATTAGTTTTTGCTATTGATTACAACCAAGTGATCTCACAATAAACGAGTGTTACACTGACCTAACCCTTGAAGTTGGAAGCTCCGAGAGTAAGTGATGAATGGGTGTGCACCTTCATATGCAGAGGCCAAGGAAATTATGCTGTAAGTACTTCATACATTCATAGCAATCGCAAGGTTGGCTCAAGTACTGTTCTTCCACCTAAATCATGACATGTTTAACTAATTAAGAATCTGCCTATTGAATTTTGACATTTTGCTTTGTTATCATCGGCCAAATGTGCTCGACCATCTTTTAGCCACATTATAATTGTTTGTAGTCACTGATTAAATATGAGATCCTGATCAAAACTCTGACATATTAAGTAAATAATTGTGAAGGCGCTAGAGAAATGTCTGTATACATGCATATCGAATATTAGATCTAAATAACTTATACGTTGACATGAATCATGTGGCAAGTTAAAGCTGAAATTTATTTGGCATCCTGCAGCCCATGCGCTGTTGCACTGACCATGTTACAAGCCTCATGATGAAGGAAAAGAGTAATTTGCATGCAATTTTACTGTATACTGTATAAAATAGTACAGCTACTTAAAAGTGTATACCCTAAAAGCGTCCGGCATATCTCATTTGTGTGGAGTAATTATGATTAGATGACATTGGTAAGATAATTTGTGCCCCTCTATTTTTCAAATTTCTGGGGGGAGGGCAAAATTCCAAAAGTGGGCGGTGGTGCAAAAATATTTTCAGAAATGATACCCCCACTTTTCAAGACCTCCTTAAATCTCTGATCACATGTAATTCCCTCTTGTACATTGTATGCACATTTACCATCTTTCTGGGGAGCATGCTGCTCTACATCACCACGCCCTCCTCTGTATTACATGTGAACTGCGCAGAATTGCCTGAAAATAATACGAAATTACTTAACTCCTATCTCACATTCCGGTTTCAGTGATACTTCTCTAACGTGGGGTAGTTTTCCGCCGCATGAGCGACAAGTATTCTATCCCAGCTAAAGTATGAAGGATTCTTGTGGCGGAGATGAGCTGGCTAAGAAGAATAGCGGAGGAGCACCAGATGGGACAGGATTCGCAATGATGTTACCCGGACTGAACTGGGACAGAGAGCAACAACGGTAGACAGGATCAGAAAAAGAAGACTGACAAGGTTTGGCCATGTAACACGAATGGATAATACGCGTTAATAAGAGGTTACCAGCAAAGGCATTATATTGTCACGTAGAGGGAACACGGAGTCGAAATTACAGGTAAATGAAATATAGTAATAACAAAATAGAAGCGAAACTCATAATGACTTTTGTTTTTCGTGGCTCCGGCATAGAGACCGGGTCTCTAGACTCGTTATCGAGCCTATTGTCACACGATTTTCCCCACTGAGAGCGTCAGGTTAGTCTACTCGCTATAGCTTGGGGTGCAAATGGAGTAGAAGCCTGAAGCCAAATATTGAGACCATACGACTATAGGACCTGCCGCTCTGCACTTTGGCATCAGTGCCGGTCCCACACCTGGCTAAAGTAGGAGGGCGACGCAAATGATCGTTGTTATCACACAGTGTCGTTTAACTGCAACTTACTGACAGCAAACAATCGGTAAAATAAAATTCGTCATAAATTGAAAATGTTTGAAGTGAGATCTAACCAGCGGTGGCTGAAAACATGGTTAACGTGAGGGATCGTAGCGTCAAGGAGTCCGTCCGCCGAAACACCTTGTCCCCAACGGATATTGTTTTATAGTAGGTCCGCTATCATCGGATTCGTATACGTAAAGACCATCTCGTTCGCTCGTTGTTGGTCTTCAAAGTCAACACTGAAGGATAACAGCGACTTGTAGGCCTACGCCTAATGGTTGTGCGCTAAGGCAAATTGCAATTAAAGTAGCCTGTAGAACATGCATGCCTCTTTCCTCCTTTCGCACACAATTATTTCCGACCCGCAATGACTCACGCGTTCTGCGGATGTACATGGCTGACCGATGGACCAGCCTGTGACTCCCTCCCAAGGCCAACAACTCAGCCTCGTTTGAACAAGACGTTTGCGTAGCTGTGGGCGTTACCAACGGGGACGAATGAGCAGCCTATTTAGGTAGTTGCAGCACACCAATTTTGTTTCGTCCAAGTCATAAAACCAAATTATACATAGGTTTGATGAGTTGAGAGTGCTGCTTACAGTGCCAGAACATCTGCTGTTTGATTGACTAATTGATTGATTGATCTCGTTTTTGATTACAACAGTCTGCAAAGCACACAAGAAATCCGGTATACATGTATATCAACACGTGTCAAAGGGAGAGCTCAAAAAGAACCAGGTGTACAGAGGCTACTATGCTAAGGCGTCAAAATACAATGTTGTACAGGTGATTACTTAATCAATTGCAGGGTATCATGTTTGTTCAATAAGCAGTGACGAACTCCATTCCAAATCATTGAATGTTGTTATACATGTGTCATGAACTGGCAAAGAGTGGGCATCAAAACAGTGAGATGGGTTTGTATAAATAGACAGAGAACTTCTTTTTGTCAGCACTGTTCTACAAATTTCTTAAATGTCATAACTGAATAAAATTAAGCAAAAATGAAGTACTTCAAAAATGGCTGATAAGGTTTGACAATAACAGATTGTTCAATGTTTATATACAGATACACAAGAAGAATGCTAGTAATAATATGTAGCTATGTCGTAGGCCTTCATTCAACGATCATGAGGCACCATTTTACATTTTACATGATGAGGCTATCAAAAAGAAGTCCACGTAGGCCCCCTATACGCTTAAAGCTCATTTTTGCAGGACCGGTGGACATTTAAACGGAGAGCGACATCAATCGATATAAGAGGCATGGTAAATATGAATAAATTTGTACCTGTACTACCTATCTAAATTTTACAAGTGGGGTCAACGAGCACAGTTTTTGGCAGTGTTTGGCAAATTTTTGAGACAATGTTTGACAACTTGCAAGAGGCATATGCTCTGTGCTTCTTAACGTTAAGTACTCGACGATATAAACTTGTTATCGTGACAGTTTGAAGAAAATTTTGCAAAATTTTGCAGAGTTATCGTTGTCGAAATATGACGAAACTCTGTTTTGCCCAATTTAAGGGACGATTAATTTGCTCGAAACGACTGGGACACTTTTATAATTCTTAATTGACGATAGGCGAATTAGAACAGCGTCTACAATATTAGGATAGAATGCTGCCATTCACAAATATAAAAATGGCTTACGTGCGTTGTCCAGAGGGAGGCAACTTCAAAGCAGGTATCCGTCTCTTCATCTGCAGAAAGGATAAGCCGGTGTAGTAGGCCAAACACACCTCCGTCTTAAACACTCCCGGGTCAATTTATCCTAGGATAAATTAACCCGGGAGTTAATTCCTCCTAGGAACAATTGAGTAGTGGAGGGCATTGTACATAGGACATACACACTCCCGCTAGTGAATAGACACTCCCGTGGAGTTAATTCTTCTTAGGATAAATTGACTCCAGAGGAGTTAATTCTTCCTAGAAAAAATTTTACTCCAGGGGAGTAAAATCTTTCTAGGATAAATTGACTCCTATATCTAATACAATAGGGGAGTTAATTCTACCTAGGACAAACTGATTTCCGGGGAGTTAATTCTTCCTAGGATAGATTGACTCCCATATCTAATGTAACAGGGGAGTTAATTCTACCTAGGTCAATCTGACTCCCAGGGAGTTAATTCTTCCTAGGATAAATTGACTCCCATATCTAATGCAATAGGGGAGTTAATTCTACCTAGGACAAAAAACTGACTCCCGGGGAGTTAATTCATCCTAGGATAAATCGACTCCCATACCGAATGCAATAGGAGAGTTAATTCTAACTAGGACAAACTGATTCCCGGAGTTAATTCCTCCTAAGAAAAATTGATTCCTATACGTAATGCAGTAGGGGAGTTAATTCTTCCTAGGACAAACTTTCTTTCCAAGGAGTTAATTCCTCCAAGGACAATGGCAATGACAGTGACATTAACAATAGCAACAGCAACAACAATAAGAATAACAATGACGAAAACAATAACAATAACAACAATAGCAACATAAACAATAACAATGACAATAACAATACTGATAATAACAATAACTATAACAACAAATTTTTTAACAATAACATAACCAATAACAATAACAGCAATAACAATAACAGCATAAACAAAAACAGCATAAACAAAAACAGCAAAAACAATAACAATAATGATAACAGTAACAACAATAGCAACAATAACAGCAATAACAACAGCAATAACAATGACATTAACAATAACAATAACAAAAGCAATAGCAATATCAATAGCAATAAAAATAACAATAACAGCAATAACAGCAATAACAGCAATAACAATAGAAACAATAACAATAGCAATTGCAATAGCAACATTAATAGCAATAGCAATAACTATAACAGCAATAGCAATTGCAACAGCAATTGTTATTGTTATCAAAAATAGCAACAACAATAACAATAACAATAATAATAACAAAAACAACAACAACAACAACAAGGCCAATAATAAAAGCAATACCAATAACAATAACGGTAACAATAACAATAACAACAAACAGAACAACAGTGATAATAACAATAGCCTTAACACTAACAATAGCAATAGAAATAGCGATAACAATAAGAAAAACAGCAATAACAGCAATGACAGCAAAAAGAATAACGATAATAATAACAATAACAATAGCAACATTAACAATAACAATAGCAAAAGCAATAGCAATGTCAGTAGCAATAATAATAACAAACACAGCAATAACAATAATTCTTAGGAAGAATTAACTCCCCTGGAGTCAGTTTGTTCTATGTAGAATTAACTCTCCTATTGCATTAGATATGGGAGTCGATTTACCCTACGATGAATTAACTCGCCGGGAGTCAGTTTATCCTAGGTTAAATTAACTCCCTATTGCATTAGATATGGAAGTCAATTTTTCCTAGGAGGAATTAACTCCCCGGGAGTCAACTTGTCTTTGGACGAATTAACTCCCCTACTGCATTAGAGGTAGGAGTCATTTTATCCTAGGAAGAATTAACTTCCCTGGATCAATTTGTCCTAGGAAGAATTAACTCCTCTACTGTATTAGGTATAGGAGTCGTTTTATCCTAGGAAGAATTAACTCCCCTGGATCAATTTGTCATAGGCAGAATTAACTCCCTTGTTGTATTAGATTAGGGTATCAATTTTTCATAGGAGGAATTAACTTCCCGGGAGTCAGTTTGTCCTAGGAAGAGAATTAATTCCCCTACTGCATTAGGTATAGCAATCAATTTTTCCTTGGAGGAATTAACTCTCCGGCAGTCAATTTGTTCTAGGAAGAATTTACTCCACAATTTCATTGGCTGTGGGAGTCAGTTTATCGTAGTGGGAATTAACTCCCCGGGAGTGTTTATTCGCAGGGGGAGTGTATATATTCTAGGCAGAATTAACTCCAGAGTCAATATATCCTAGGTACAATACACTCCTGGTGTTAATTTATCCGGGTAGTTAATTTAGCCTCCTACACCGGCGTTGAACACACTGGAAACTCTGACCCGCCGGTATTAAGACTTCAAGTTACCCCCCATTTCAGATTACCCCCCCCCTCGGTAATCTGAAATCGACTTAAGATTACCCCCTTCGAGTTCACATTATCCCCTCTCTGAATGAGTCTAAATGTTAAATTGTTATGATTTGAACTAGTGATAATCAGTGTGCTGAATAAAACACTTGACGCATATAAAATAGAAGGCTAGTTTTAACGTGTGAAAAATAAATAAAAGTCAATGAAATGTAAATTGTATGAAATCAGTAATACACGTGATCAAAGTGCATATGATATAGGATGATATGATCTCAAATGTCATCGATAATAACGAATTCTCTGTAGGTATATCTCTAGACCTTGCGAAAGCATTCGATACTGTGAATCACAATGTCCTCCTAAAAACATAGAGAACTAAGAAGTGAGAGGTGTCCAATTAAATTGGTTTGTCAGTCATTTTGATAATCGCTCCCAATGAGTTCGCTGCAATGGCACTATATCTGATAGGGCTATTATTACCTATGGAATTCCACAAGGTTATTATCGTGTGCCACTCCTATTCCTTTTTTATATATATGACCTAGCTCATGTGTCCTCTACTATAATATAGTAGAGGACACTTGAGCATATTATGCCCTATAACGTTCGCTGACAACACTAAAATGTTTCTATCACACAAATCATGGGCAAAGCTGCTTGCAACTATTAACTTGAAGCCATCAAAAGTAGCTGATCGATTTTGTGCAAATAAACTCACGATCGACCTGGATAAGACCAATTTTATTATATTCAGTTCCCACAGGAAAATTGTACCAAAGGATATTAGTATCCACTTAAAAGTCGCACCCATCAGCCAGGTAAAGTCCGTCAAGTTCCTTGGGGTGTATGTTGACCACCACCTATCCTGGGTCGTACAAATATGTATGTGTGGCACGGTGGCCGATTGGTTAGAGCGGTCGGCCCATAACGCTCAGTGTGCGCTGAGTGAGCGGCTTCGATCGACGTCCGAAAAGTCACTGTGCAGGGACTAGAGTAAGTCCTTCGCACACAATTGCTCTGCAGTACAATTGTAGTTGCTTCGTAGAGGCGTGTGCACTTCTGACCAAAATATGTTGGAAGAAGGCCGATATCAAATTTAAGAATTAAAAAAATATTGATCTCATTGCCAACAAAATAGCCAAAAACATCGGGTTACTATCCAGAGTTTCTCACATTATCCCTAAATCTATTAGACTTCAACTATATTTACTACACTCTGATTTAATGATTTACCAGTATTTGGTCTTCCAATTACACATCAATGCTTAAAAACTTCTGGTTCTACAAAAAGGCGATAGAAATCATCATAGCCTACGATCATAGGTCTTATATGACAGGTGTCTATAGAAGTGAACACACTGACCCAATATTTAATATATTTCATATTAATAAAATTAGATTGAATAAAAATACTTCAAATCGGTATATTTTTTACCGTTATGAGCACTGTCTCCTACTATTTATCCACGGGTTCAGACATCCAAATCTATTGCATCAGAAATTCCCGCGCATACCGCCCTTTTAGAACCCGGGCAAACCACGTAAAATTTATTGCAGGTATTGTATTTACACATTTCTAGAGGACTTCTAGTAGGGTGAATCATTCAGAAGCGCTGCCAGTGCGCAAGTACCCGCGAGAAGTAGGTTTTGAGAAAAGCAAAAGAGAATGAGAGACTATCAGATAGAATTTTGAAGCGAAAAGATGGAGAAAGCCCATTCCACAGAGAAGGACCAATTGAAGCAAAAGATGGAGACTCAGCCATTGTTGCTCTAGTTCGAGGATAAAATTTTGTCTTAGATCTTCGGGCCCGTTGATCTGGAACGCTCTTCGGCTAGTTCTTCTATTGTGAATCAGGAATTAACTCAGTCACTTAAAAACAAGTTGCATACTTTTTAATGACCATGTCAGATTCCCACAGGGATCGGTCTATGACATATCAGATTTTATCACTTTGGCTTTTGATCCCATACGGGTCGCCCATGCACACCTCCCAAATAGCATCATGCATCTAAATAAGCAAAAGCAAAAGGCCTAACTGTTTTCAGTGGTAATTTGAGGTGGGACGAGTGGCCTTCAAGCTACCACCGTCTAGGGTAGCTTGCAGCTGATTTCATATTACCCCGGGAGTAGGCCTAATCTGAAATCGAAGGGGGTAACTTGAAATCGCCTTCAAGTTACCCTCGGGGGTAACTTGACATCGATTTCAAATTACCTACCGGTAACTTGAAATCGACTTCCAAGTGAGCCCCGGGGGTAACTTGAAATCGATTTCAAGTTATCGGGGGGTAAGATGAATGGGGGTAATCTGAAATCGCTCATGTAAAGATTTCAGGTTACCCCATTTCAAGTTATCCCCCCCGGTAATCTGAAATCGATTTCAGATTACCCCAGAGGTAATATGAAATCGATTTCATACTACCTCCCCCGTGTTCACATTATTCCCTCCGTGAAGGAGAACAAAATGTTAAATTGTTCTGCTTGCAAGTGAGTTACAACTATTGATAATATGTAGGCCCTCAATAAAATACGTTGCACATACAACACGGAAAGCTCTTTTAATATGTGAAAAATATATAAAAGTCAAATTGTATGAAACCAGTAATACACTAGATCAATGTGCATCACATATTACATACACACATAGGATATAATAAAGATTCAGTCTAACTAGTGAAGAAATTAGTGCAATTACAACAATAATTACAACAATTAGGGACACAGAACTTCTGACTTGATAACACAATCCTCTACTTATCACGTTAAAAGTAAAAAAATATTTAGCAAATTGTGGGTTCAAAGTGATGCGACAGATTGCTATTCATAAGAACTTCTTAAGCGTGTATGTTTTTGACTCAGAATAAGCATCTGCTACTCAGATGGAGACAGGCATGAAAGAGAAGTGGGCATAATGGTCGGCCAAAAACGATAATCAGCTAACTGGATGGGAATTAGTAAGTGAAAGAATAATTACCATCAGACCACAATCAGGGCATACCAAGATGACCCTGATAGAAGTGTATGCACCAACAAGTACAGCCACGAACGAAGAAAAAATGAGTTCTCTGAACATCTGCAGGATGTCATGGAGGCGATACCAGAATAGGATCATAGGCGACTTCAACGCATAAATAGGCAAGGACAGGACAGGATGGCTGGATGCCATGGGAACAGAGGCGCTGCAAAGAGAGATGACATTGGAGAAAGAATGCTTAGCTACTGCAGCAACAACAAACTAAAAGTACTGTTGGTGGCAGCATGTTCAAACACAAAAACATACACATGGATACCTGGAGATCTCCAGGTGGTGGAACCACACACAAAATCGATTATATATGTCTCTTCAGAAGATGGGCATCACCACTACAAGATGTAGGCGCATACAGACGAGCTGACGTCGCCTCGGATCACTACCTGGCTATCACAACAATAAGACTGAAATTGAAAAATCTGGTAAATAGAACTGAATGTAAGACTATAGATATTGCAAAGCTGAATAAAAAAAGATACCAAGCAGAAGCTCCAACTACAGCTAAAAACCGATTCAGTATGCTGGAAGAATAGGAATACGAGACAGCAGAGGAGAACTGAATGAAAATTATAGATGTAGTTATAGGCGTGGCGCAAGATGTCATCGGACCCAGGCGGGAACACTAGGAAGGACAGATGAATTAGTGACAACACATGGAAAGCAATCGATGAACGTAAAAAGGACAAAAAGAGCAGGGCTTGAGTACGAACACGCGCATAGAGGGTGCTAGTTACAACAGAATACAAAATGAAGGATAAGGAGGTCAAGAAACGATGTACGGCGGACAAAAAGACAAGGACAGAAACAAGGCTAAGTGAACCAGAAGTGGCAGCAAAGAAAGGTGACTCCAAAACGTTACATAAAATAGCGAAGAAGCTGTCTGTTAAGGGGTGCAGAAAATGTCTGTCAGAGATAAGAGCGGAAACACATTTCGAACACACGAAGAACAAGAAATGAGATGGAGGGAACATTATAATAGTGTCCTTAACTGCTCAGTACCAATAATATTAAAAACAAATTCAGTTTAGACATGGATCCCCAAACAATTGATGAAGAAATCGGAGAATGGTTTTAATTGTCTCCAGAGTACGCCAGGGATGTGTACTGGCACAAATATTATTCCTACTAGGTTTTGAATGGCTAATGAGAAGAAGCACATGCTGAGATCCATGTATTGGAATACAAAGATGCTAAGAGGCTTGTCGATTTGGATTTGCGTATGACATTGCACTCCTTAAAATTTGCCACCGCAGCTCCATCGCATCTCCCTCAGCCCCAATATTTCTAGTTTGTATTCTTACAGCTCCCTCACCCCTTGCGCCAGCCTCCCTGTATCATATAACATTCTTACATTCCAGTATCCAATTCTTGCCTTGGATTTGGTCGTTAAGATTTGAGACTTCTGAGTCTTGGCTTCCTTTCGGCTTTCATCACGACCCTTCATAGATGGGCCATGATCTTTTCATCTCCCGACCGACCGACCACGACAATGAGGTTGAGCTTTTCATGTGTATTTTCTTTTGCAAGATATGGTTTTACCTGGGAGGCCCGCAAACTTTCCGCAGAACCTTCCTTCATTTTCCAGGCTTGGGATTAGCACTGCTGAACTGCAAGGCAGGGGAGTAGTTAGTTGCCTAGGTGTAACTTGAAAAAATTTCAAGTTACCGGGGGGTAGCCTGAATCTGATTTCATATTACCCCTGCGGTAATCTGAAAACGCAGGGGGTAAATTAAAATCGACTTCAAGTTAACCCAGGGGGTAACTTGAAGACAATTTCAAGTTACCCCCCGGTAACTTGAAATCGATTTCAAGTTACCGGGGGGCAAGGTGAATGGGGGTAATCTGAAATCGCTACACCGGTACCAATAGATGGGGGGACACCGTGTGATCCGACAATTCGGCGCCGGATGGGTTTGTAAGTGTGTTTAGACCAGAAGTCGGTATTTAGTAACTGGCATTTTTAAAATATTCAAAATGGGAGCGAAATAATATTCTCCTTATTCTCATTCTCCAGTACATGTTTGGCTAGTATGGAGTCATAGTCAACACATAGGGACCGTGTCCCCTTCTAACTGGAGTAGTCCTCCACTGTAGAGATAACTAAAGAATATTACAAATTACATCGATTTCAGTTTCTGACTCACATAGTATTTACTAACGGCAATAGAAGTTGATAAATCCATGTCTTAATGTTACTGTAGGCCTACTCTTTAATCGCAATTACTCAAAGTCAGTATTTTAGTGATGTTATATTAACCAGTCTCTATAATAACTAGACATGTACTGGATAATATGAAATACTATTTCGCTCCCATTCTGAATATTTTAAAAATGCCACTACTGGCAAAATTATTGGATTAAATACTACGCAACAAAAATATTCGCAAATATATGTCCAATTGGCCAAACTCAGCGTGTTTTGAGGTTGATTGAGAATGTTTCCTTACCAGAGTTACATGTATATGTAGCATCTCGCACATGCAGCGGAATACTGCTCCCATGCAGATGCAAGTAGAAGATTTACCAGTCAGCCCCATTCACACGTCAACTGCATAGGCCTAAAGTATCTTCGTTTATAAGCGAAATATTGCTGTCAAAACGCGACGACTTACAGGTTCATACTATTACGGAGGCAGTGGCGTCGCCAGAGTGTCGAGAGAGCAAAAGCCCCTAACGACTATAGGCCCCTAACGACTCTAGAGGCATGGGGAGCATCTACCCAACGGAGTCTGGGTAGAAGCCCAAGGAGATTGTACAACTTTGAGCATTTTATGCCAATTGGAGTACATTTTGGGCTGATATTCACCTCAAATTTGTGAATTATATAATTCGAAATAAAACACCTAAAGCATCTCGATTGTGAAAACTTTGACTATGTTATTATACAATGGTTTCATTGAGAAGTCAGATTTTAGAAGAACACCGCGTTCACTATTGCAGAATTGAAATTACAGTGTCTTTCTAGGCTTCATTCGCGAGCCACATGATTATTTAAACGGGATTAATTGAAGTTTTATGGTAAAACTAGCCTTTCTGCTCATCTTTGCCTGGAATTGAATTCCTAACCAGCGGGTCTGCCACTTCGCCGTGATACTGTTTCCGAGTTGTCCTACTCGATGACGTCTCGATCGCGAGTGTTCCATTGGCCGAGCGCTCTAAGTCACGCAGCAGTCACTACAAGCGTGCCTATTAGTCACTATAAGCGTGCCTATGTGCATATTACATTAACCCACCCTCATCTAACGTGGATGCAAGTGACCACCGTTACTTAATGAAAATGTCTGAAGTTTGGACAACTCGAAAGTTCAAAATGCCTAAATATCGGAATTTTAAGTAAAATAGTATTGTATGCTGAAAAGAGTGATGTTGATCTAGAAATTGGCATAGAACCGATTAGGTCCCGGGGCGCCCATTACGCTATGCATCTCATTTTTAACAAACTCGGTTCCTCAGCTCTGCGTTCCAGTGTGTTCACCACTACTCTACGCTCCCCCAAATACGAAATATCAAACAAAAAATCACGTAGGGTTCCCCCACCCTTATAAAAACTCATCGAATTTGCATGAATACCAAGACCCAGCCTGGACAGGGATGGCAGGAGGGCAGCTGCCTCGCCCTTGGCGACGTGATGATTTCAGTGCAGAATGCTGCTGTTGTACGGGGGCAACGCACGCTCACTCAATCATTGAGTTGAACATACAAGCTATACGTTCGGGGATTTAGATGTTCGATCAGTCCAGTGTTAGGCCATATAAGTCATAAAATGCATTGCTCTGGTGATGGGACCATGCTGGTTTCTCTGGCGCGACTCTCGTGAGGTGCTGAGATCCTTGGCAATCCAATACAGGGAGAATTAATTTGTGTTAAAGTAGCCAATGCAAACAGTGAATTGATCAGACAACTCTAGGAATATTAGTTTTTTTTTATTATTACACGTAACAACACCGTCTATGGCCGCCATTTTGACAAGACAACCATAAGACAATGCTGATCAATATTCGGTCCGTCAAAACACCAGTAGCCTAAACACTATAGAACTGCCAATAGCGACTGTCCAAATCGTATGCATACAAGAACCAATGACTAAATAAAAGAAGAAGCAAAGTAAACTGGCATACCCTAATTTAAAATTCTTGCGGGTATTCGAGTGTCGGTAAATCTATCGGTTGTGTCCAGGTATGTAAATCTCAAGAATGAATACAGGTGCTTGAAAAGTCTAGGCCTACTCGAGTTGTTTTCGAATACTAATAATACCAGGGCACTGGGGGGGGGGGGCATTCTCAATACAACATAAAATTCTTTCTAGGCTTATTACACGCTGACCCAACCAAGGCCGTACCGAGGGGGCCAACGGGGCCGTGGCCCAGTGCGCAAATGTGGAAAATGCGCAAATTTAAGTATGGAATAACTTATATTATTCCATAAAATGCACTAGTCTCAAAATGTGGTGGCGCCAGATTGATGCTAGGCAGAGGGCGCAATTATAGTTCGGTACCCAACGTCAATCTTGTGTACAAACGAGTGCAGATGTTTCGATCTTAATGTAATGTCTTTAGATTAAATCGATACAATGACATAAACACTCTCCACCCTGCGAATGAAATGTCTTAGTTCAAGATCGGACTACATGACTAGCGGATTTGATTCCTCCTGCCATGGGATAAATTAAATCAGAGCTTTATATTAATTCTTCCTGGGACAAATTGACTAGATTTGATGCTTCCAATGAAGAATTGAAGAGGGAGCTGATTCTTCACAAGGGACAACTTGAATGGGGCGTTCATTGTCATTGCTTTTATTACACAAATTAAACGGTCATGGATAGAGCATCGTCAACGTATACAAGCCCATATGCGGTTCTCCAATAATGCCCGCTACGCAATCTAATCTACTAGCTGTCAGATCAATTGAAACCAAATCGACTACGGTAGCATAGGAAATGCTACAAATTTAGTGAACCCGTTTGAAGCATTGTCGTCAATGATTTATGCTGTTGAGTTGATTACTCAAAACAGTTTCTCCTCTATGGCATTGAAGCTATCAGCCTTGCCTAAAGGTGAGATGACTACCGAGGTTAAATTGCCTTCAGAAAAGAGCAATTCGATGTATAATATAATGGGACCTTACCATGCTTGTCGATGATATTATAATCAAATGTTCAGTATTACTGGTATTCTAATCCGTCATAAAGTAACTTCCCTACAAGCAAACGAATTCATGTATAAATTCACAAACAACCTACTACGGACTAGTCATTTTATATTAAATTCTGCTATTAATCCTTACAAAGTCCGTTCCACTCTCAATTATAGACCTATCCTTTGTAGAACCAACACTCGTCAATTGTCAATTAAATATATAGGACCTCTCAATTGGAATATAACATCAATTGAAACTCGTAATTCCAGCAATATCCGACACTTTAAAATCAAATACAAATAACACCTTTTAACTACCACTCTAAATATTTAGTATGTGCACATACAGCAATTGTAAACTTGTTAAGATAATGAATTATGTTTTGAATATTCTAAACCTGCTGCTTTATTTTATGTAAGAAAGGGTAGGCCCTGTTAGCGTGACCAATCGGTCCCTTAGGTTTTTTTCTTTCCCTATTATCCCTACTCTTCGTGTAGGCCTACTACTGTTTTGTTATGCATTGTCATCATTGTTGATTGAGGTGATAATAAAAACATTTGGTTATGGTTAACTGCTCATAGTAAGCCTACACCTACAGCTCTGCAATTTGTTAAGTTTTAAAAAGCTTCCATATACGGCAACGCTGTATACGTTCTGCGCTAAATGCATGACAATAACGTTACAAACTGTAGGTTATCCAGAACGCTGCGATTTGTTGAGAAACGTCTTTCACTTGTCAACGATGTAGTCAGATTTCTATCATGCTTTATCTCAAACGTCATAGGTGATTTAGATTTTTCGTGCTATCATAATTTTTGTGTTAGGTGAATAGGCCTACTTTTTGTGCGCATTGCGTTAAGTTAATGAATTTAATTGCAATTTTAAGGTTTTTGGCATTAAAGCCATGTGATAAACCTGTGTGTAATCATACTCACGCACAGTGGGATACGTTCCTTACCGCCACCCATTTTAAGCTTACTCTTTGTGAAGTAAGTAAGCAAGCAAGGAAGCTTGCAAACATTTTTATGCAATACAGGACAACAGTGTTTTGATAGTATCCCTCCAAAGATCAGTTGTACACACATACGACGGAACATTGTAACTCGACCACTTGCATAACCGGTGGCTTACCGGTCAATACACAGCAACTGTCTCGCACGCGACTCGAACCCGTTCCCTCCTCGTTACATACCGATAGCTCTCTGATATCCACTCTCTGACCAATCGGTCAGCACGCTTCACGTTCTACATCGACCTCCATGACATTGTGCAGAGACAAAAGAAATCGCTGCGTGAAATGTGACACTGCCGATCTATCAGGTCATAGGTGAAATATTTTGTTGTGAATTAGGGAAATTAACGACTGTTATAGTTACGAAAGCAGCAGGATGAATGGAAACGTCTCCATATTTTAGCTTCAAGCTACGGTTTCTAACATCGGTTCAGATTCTTGAAAACGTTCCAGATAAGATAGCCAGATACACAGGTCTACGCGTCATGCCTTACAATCTCATTGACATTGTAACTTTTAAAATCTAGGCATATGTAGACGTTTGGTTGACCTTGCGCACTAGCGAGTAGAAGTTAACTTTGTTTGAGTATTTGTCGACAAAAGGACGCGTGCATGCTTACTTGGTTTATGTAGTAGGCATAAGCGTAGGAAAGCAGATTTTATTTCACCCTTCCCACCGGTTCTTCCTTCTGTCCCCTCCTCATCCCCGCCATCCTGTCATACATGGCAGCAACCAAATCCCGAGTGTGTCTCTCTGTATCGCTCTCTATATCGTTGTCTATCCCCGGGCCCTACAAATTCATGCAATCGAATTCCGGATAGTAACGAATCATTATGAAAATGACAGGCTTGACAATCAGGCTCTGCCATTAAACGGTTGGTCGAAATGGGTTCGGGCTTTGGACCCGACCCGATCCACCCACCAGGATCTTGACCCGATCAGTGCATGTGGGTCGACTCGTCCCATGGACAGATATGAGCAGTCCTCTCTTAGCTGTCTCTGGTTTACCGCGCCTTTCTTTTCCAACATGACTTACCCTACAGTGTATCTTACTAACCAAGAATTCAGTTAGCGAAGAATGCCAGCTGAACGTAACAAGCAGCAATTCCAATAAATTTTGAACTTTCGACATTAAAAATAAAATTTCAAAAATTCTATTGACATCTGAGGTCTGAGTATTTAAGCGCAACAATAGTTCTTTATAAATAAAATTGTACAGCTATGACCACAAAACCATTCGTAATGATGAACATGCTTGCCTACTCAGAAATACTCAACTCTACAACAATCAATTAGCAAACGTTAGGTCAAAACTAGTAAAATACTGAAAGCTTTGGTCGAGTCACGTCTCACGGCAAAATCTCGAAGTTTATAAGTCACTGAAAGAAAGTTAACCGAAACAGTTAATTAATTGGGCTTACTTAGATACGCCTAATTACAAAATCATCATCATCCATTTGAGATCTGTAGCTTCTCAGAATTAACTATCCGTAAATTATGAAAACGAAGTAGAAGATTAGAAAGATGTAAATATAAATGTTATTACGAAAGAGTTTGTATGCACGTGGTCGCTGGAAACGGCTTGATCATAGAGACACGATGAAGAACACGCTTTCACATAAATGTTTTTGAGTTTTTCACATGATCCAACAACCATTTTGTTATATGTTTTTTCAAGCAAGAAAAAATTTCTAATAGCAAGCTACTAGGCCTAGTTCTTGAAAAAAACTCGACAACAAAAAGTATAATAACAAACCATCCAAATTCTGTTAAAACCTACTCTTTGCTGGTTTAAAACGTAACGAACTTCTGCAAACCGAAGTTGTGTCGACGACCACGCTCCAATGACAACTGATTGCCTTGTCAATGGGTGACACCAAAGCCGTGAGAAATGCCGCTAATAGACGCTTGGAACTCGCAGGCTACCTTGTTCGATTGTAACTTAAGATGGAAAGGGTGCGGGGCTCGTGCTGTGTAGTACTTGGGCTGGATGAAACACACCAGCCAGGCAATAGTCTGCACTAGTCTTTTGTAGATACAGAGATGTAATATACAATGTAATGTAACATATATGTGTATATATATTATTGCGTACGTGCTTGCATACTTGCATACAGTGCTGAGGTTTTTGACTGCCATCATGTCACTCCATTAATATCCTAGGCGTCTCTTCCCCTCTGCTCTCGGTTCATCGGGCGTCTAGCCAGTTGAGACCGGTTGCTTCGGCCTCATATTTCCGAGCGCTGCCCTGGCGGCTGGAAAACTCTCGTCGATGAATCGTCGCTAAAGTAGCCGCTGTTAGTGGA
Source organism: Bimastos eiseni (assembly GCA_959347315.1). Classification (NCBI taxonomy): domain Eukaryota; kingdom Metazoa; phylum Annelida; class Clitellata; order Crassiclitellata; family Lumbricidae; genus Bimastos; species Bimastos eiseni. The sequence goes on from OY365809.1 coordinate 11,062,120, forward strand.
CGAACAGCTAAGGGATTAGATTCAGCCTCTGGCGTCGAACTTCGTCTTCGTGGAAATTCGCATGGATGACCTCGTCGACGCGGTGAATTGACGCCGGTCGCTCCTTAAGTGCATCTCGATAGTCTCTGAAGGCGTATAGGGTAGATGTCCACCGCCATGCTCCCTCCAATTCGTCGTTAGCTGTCCTCCATGCAGCCTCTGAGTTCCGATGCATTTCTTTAGCGCCTTCGAAAAACTCCAGTCGTGACATGACCAATAGCGTTATAATTAATTATTGCAGAGTCAGGCAGTAACAAAAAGTAATAATGGTGTCCATTGTTCGCGCAGTAAAGCAAGTTGGCCTATTATATGAAAATTAGTGCACCATCCACACATTGACATTTAATATCATTATGCTGGCCGCGGAGCTGTGACGTCTGTCTGTCTGTTGGTCTCTCTGTCTGTCTGTCCGTCTAGCTATCTCTCTGTCTGTTCGTCTGCACTATAAGCAGCTGTTTATAGTGCTTCCATATTTCCAGAGCTTTTTTTTAGTCAGGCTCAACGCTATCTCTGTGACAACATCCGGCGTCCTCTTTTGGCTTGCTCTCGTCGTCCACTTCGTTCTGTAAACGGACAAAATCTCTTGCTATATCGGACTCTGGCTAATTATTTTGCTCAATACCACGCTTATGAATCTGTTAGCTGTTTGGATTGGAACAATATTCCTTCTACGACCGAATCTTCGACCCTAACTGGAGTTCGTCTGTTTCTGCCCGTACGCTTGAGATTGTCCTTTTTATTGCAGAGCTTGTCGCAAAAGAGCGCCTCTGATTAGGCTGTACCATGAGAGGCGTTTTACTTTTTACAATTAATCGGTGCTCTTTGACTTGCAACTAACTGGTGCCTGCTTGGTCTGTTATTTAGGCTGTGCGTAGGTTTGTCAGTCACGAGTTATTGCCTCCAGTAATTACCCTTGTATAGGGAGTTCAGTGACCAAACAGCCAGCTTCAAGTTTGTCCTTTCGGGGCCGATTATAAATTTCCAATAGGGCGGTTCAGCAACGGTCTCCGCCTCCGATTCGACTGGCTTCTTGAATTGCGATTTTCGATTTTTTCCTCGTTTCAGCGCAAGATTCCGGAAGAAGCTATTTAAAAATGTGTCACTAAGGGGCAACACGCGCCATCAAACGAGAAACCTTTACCGCAATTTTTCTCGGCAAATGGAACACTGGCCTCAAAAAAAATCACTCGCGTGTAGACCTCAAAGGTCTCTACAAGAATCAATTATCACATGGGTGTTTTCATGGGCTCCACAAAATTTACGTTTTGGGATAGAATATTTTAGGGTGCCAAACGGGTGCAGGTATTCTCACGGTTCCTGATATGATTTAGCCACAAAACTTGGAATTTGGGTAGCAATTAGAAGGTTCAGTCTTTGCTTATAGCCATTTTACAATCTTCCACCCAGTTTTTCCAAGATGGCGGCTCAAGACTTATTCTGTTTTTTTCCTTTTTTGTGATGATTCCATCTTGGAATTTTTCACTCCATTCAAAAGGAGGTCATTAAAACGAACTCTTCTGCTATCGGATTGTGATTTTGGATTTCTCATCTCATTATCCGCTTTAAAATGGCAAACAGTGGCGCGAGACATCCATTTCTGTCACGAATCGCATTTGTTAGAGGCAAAATGGGAGAACTTCCTTCCATTTCACTCGAGCAGCTGGAAATTTGAAACTTTAAATTTAGATGAACAATTCAAGCGAAAAAGTGGTGGGAGTCGTCGATTTCTCACTTTTAGACCAATTTTTCCAATATTGATTTAAAAAATTGACCCGTGTCTTATTGTTTTCACGACTTTTTTTTTACCAAATTGAGCTCTAGTGCCTAGTTCACTAGGGTAGGGCTATACCTTTGCACCGAGGAAATCTACGCTATTCATATTTTTCGACTCAACAGCTATCCAACATCTGCCTGAGACCTTCGATTTCTGCCTGTTTGTCTTTTTAATGAGACGAGGAATTCAATGTGAAATATGACCAATCACGACAATACAGCTATGGAGTACCAAGATGCCTAGTTTACAAGCACATATCTGGCCAACGGAGAGACACAAGCTCTTCATATTTTTTAGATCTTGCAGACATCTACACATTTTCGGGGCTCCTAAATTTGGGGCAATATATCTTTAAAATAAGGTGAGAAACGGAAGGTGAAATGGAGTCGATGGCGTCGAAATAGCTTTGACTCAAAATTTTCTAAGTCCACGAACCAAGATGAATAGTTTGCAAGGATGAGTCTGACCAGCACACAAACGTACGCTCCTGATAGCCTTGGAAACATTCGAGCTATGTGTGAGAAGTTGACCTTGTGACAATATATTCTTATAAATGAGGCGACCAATTATACGCGAAAAGTGAAGGTCGTGTCAATATTGCTGCAAATGCTTTCATATTCATCTTTGCGATGATGTATCTAGCTCCGGTGCATAGTTTACCAGCATATATTTATGTAGCTGGAAGACGTACGCTTTCGATATACTGCCCTTACAGGGCCATGCAACTTCTCTCAAACTTATTTCAATTTTTGACAATAATTTTTTTGATCTTTTTAACTTTTTCTATTTTTGACATGGTCAAATAGTGACGGTCACGTTAGGGGCCTAATACAGCCTAGGCGTCAGATTTTACAAGTCTCACAAAACCAAACTTTGAACAAGACGTTTGTTTAGCTGTGGGCGTTGTCAACGGGGACGAATGAGCAGCTTTTTGTATGTACACGCAGCTGCTGCAAAACAATTATTGCATCGTCCCAGTCATAAAACGAAATTAAAAAATTATAGGTTTCATGTATTGACAGTGCTGCATACAGTACGAGAACGTCTGCATTTTGATTGATTGATTGGTGTCATTATTGATCACAATAGCTACAAAGCACAAAAGAAATCCGGTATCTATATCAACAGGCAGGAGTCAAATAGGGAATGCTAAACAGAACCAAGTGCTATGCTGAGTCGTCCAAATGCAATGTTGTACAGATGAGTCAATAATTGACTGTCAGGTATATCGTGTTTGCTCAATTTGCAATGATTAACTATTCTACTACATCACTCAATGCGTTATAGACCTACATGTGTAATGAACTAGTGAAAGTGGGCAATTTAATAATAGCTCGAGGCAGTGCACTGCATGCATGGTTCCTATACCAAAACAGGAAACGTCTGCTTGTCAGCAATGTCAAATCTTTGGAAACATTTTATTCAAAATATAATTGAATACTATATAAAATAAAGAAGCATTTTAAAATGGCTGATACAGTTTGACGGTAACAGATTGCTCCTCGACAGTCAGTGTTTATTCAGCAACACAGCATAGATCATGGTACAAATGTTTCGAGTAATCACAGACTACTTTTTCGGATCACCGAGGGAGACCCAAATAGGGACTGTATAGCCCCGCTAGTTACGGCCACCCCACATTAAACAGAATTCTAGAAAGTCTGTATTTTGATGACCGTTCATCGGTAGATCCATAATTTTAGATATTTTAACATTTCAGAAATTAAAGCAAACTTAACTACCCTTAGCTATAGTCAAACAATCGCAGGTTACAGGTTAGAATATTTACATTTCATGTGCATTAGCGGTTTAAGCACTTCAATACAGTCACAATAGTCAACTGTTAAAATAATCCTAATAAGAATATTTAACAATTGGCCCATTTTCGACATTTAAGGAACCAGGCAATTCTATTTCAATCAAGGTAGACTCGTGACCAAGCGTAGTATAGCCTACTCTAAGCTTCTGGTCAATTAAGACCATGTAGAATTAATTGCCTATATTTATACTAAAAATTGTCGAATATTTCGCACAATGCGTAATTCAAGTGGTATACTGTTCCAAGTTTTTGAGCCCATGCATTTTATGGATGCGAGTCTGAACTTAGTTCTCGCCAGTGGGGTTAGGACAGTAATTGGGTTGATTAGTCAAACTAATGCCGAGCTCAGTAATATCGCCGAATGGTTTACAACAAACAAACTCACTGTAAATTTAGAAAAAACTAGGTTTATGCTTTCTAGATCTCATAGAAAAACCCCACCGCAGCATTTGCCTACGCTCACTATCATGAATACTCCCACACACAGGTCGTTTCAACCAAATTCCTAGGTATCTACGTAGCCAAGTGGTGTGACCATGCCTGGGCAATTACGGGCAATGCTCGGGCTGCATTTAGTTCTGCCCGGATTGCGGCTAACACGGAATTTCGAGAAATTGTACAAGTATATTTTTAGTTGTTCTTTGATTCATATACGCAGCCTGTGTGACTCATGGGATTTGTGACATTTGTCCAAATCCGTTGAGAACTTGAAATGCTTTTGCCTTAGGGGAGGATACCACACTCTTCCTCGTATATATATATATCGCCATATCGCAGACTTATCGTATACACATAATTATATATTACATATATATAATATATGCGATGATTGTAGCCCAGGTATTGTAAATCACCTACTGCACATGCAGCTGCGCTGGCATTAATTACTTTTTGCCTTAGGGAAGGATACCCCACTCTTCATCGTATATATATATCTATCGCCATATCGCAGACTTATCGTATACACATAATTATATATTACATATATATAATATATGCGATGATTGTAGCCCAGGTATCGTAAATCACCTACTGCACATGCAGCTGCGCTGGCATTAATTACTTTTTGCGCCCATGCATTGCCTGCCAAAAATCGCAAATGATCCAAGACGAAACGACTTCCTAACTATTGGTTAACAGGGTTGAGATACGTTATCCAGGAGCATGTAATGCAGCCACACTTCCCTACCGTTCACTGTCTCGTCCTCCTCTGTGCGGCTCCCATTTCCTTTCCCTCTGCATCCTTCCGTGGTGAGGCATCAGTGGTGTAGGCAGGATTTCCCAAAGAGGGGGGGTTAGTATAGGCACTATTGGGATAGTCATTTTCCCCACTAGATCTACAATAAATTATGGGGCTCAATGAGCCAGGATTTTTTCAAATGTTAACCTTTTTTGCACTGCAACAGTTTTTGTGTGATATTACAAAATAGAAATACTTTATATTAAAATCGGCTAAGGCGCATAGTTAGTGATTTTATAACAATGGAAAAAATTACAAACATATACTCAAGCTTAAAATTTTATATGATTATAAAATAGCCCTGCCTATGCAAATCAATCTCAGATTTTCTTTTCTTAACATCTTAGTAGGCTAATATTCTTCGTCTGATTATCAGTAGAAGTTCAGTTTTCTTGTCATTAGGGCCTTTCTTATTTATTCATTCCTAAATCATAATGAATTTTGGTCTTAACTTGCTTAGCTTCACAGAACAAAATCTAATCTCGCTTCCTTAGTAGTTCATTGATTATTTCCTCGGTTGTTGGGGTCATTTCACGGTGAACGTGTAGAAGAGCTAATCAATTCAGTCTAATTTTGCTTGTCGAGTTCCTGAGATAAATTTTCAGACACGGCGAAGTGTTGAGAAAGAGCGCTCACTGGTACAGATGGAAACAGGCAATGTAATATTGCCAAGATTTGCAATAACTTTGTAATATTTGGATGAACTGTTGAATGACACATATACATTGCGTCCAAAGCATTTTTTGGCACACTACCCGTTTCTTTGCGTGAAATACGACGGTACCACAGCCTTAGCTCTGCCACTAATGAATCCAAATACGTTAAGAGCCATTGCTTATGGAATGATCGCTTAGCTTTGTTTAGTTCTATTCTTGCCCCAACATCTTATAGCAAGAGATAACAATGCTTAGATAAACTTACAATAACACCTTCCAGCGAGAGATAACTGCTTACTGATTTTATAGTTGATCCAGGGCTTAAAGTGTGCCTGGACGGTCATGGACGGCGTTCAGGCACTTATTTTCGAGGCCGGACGCCGGCCTGCCACTTATTTGGCCAGTAGAGCCTGGACGCCGTCCATGAGCGTCCATGCAACAGTGCAATTCCTGATATATGCGCACGTTATTATCAACAGGAGAAAGAGGAGGAAAAAATTTCGCACTTCGCGCGTTTACAAACTTTCTTTTTCCGATTTTCAAAACGATGCCGGCGCCACTGGTCCCTTGTCGATAATTTCACAGAGGAAACCAATTCTCTGTAAGCCTACGCATTAAATTACAACAAATATTTCAGCAACAAATAATTGACGACTAAATAATGGTTGATGGACAAAAAGCTTAACGAATGATAAAAAAATTATATTTTTCGCCCATTGTATTTGGTTAAATAGAAGCTGGATTGATAACAATAATGTCTGTAAATCCAGCTTCTGGTTCAGCGAGTACCATTTTTTGTCAATTTAGCCTCTATTTAGGCAAATATTCTTTTCTCTGATCCAACTTTTATTTCAGTAGGCATTATGTTCATCTAAATAGCATCTGTTTTGGAAGAATTTCGTTCACACATTCAACTTCCATTCCAGCGTCATTAATATCACCAATCCAACTTGTATTTAAACGAACACAGTGGACCAGGGTGCACGAACCATTTGTCGTCGACTTAATAATTGGTGCTCTGCCTTTGCAATCCTTAGTTCTTAACTTTTTGACACTGGGGCCGTCCATAAATGACATCACGCGCCTATGGGGACGGATCACGAATTTGTGACGATGTGTGACGAGGGCGTCGACGAAATGTGAAATCATCACATCAAAATACGTAATTTTATTAAAAACTTTCACTCATCTAAACAAGTTACACTTAACTGGCAGTAGGCCTAGTTGTTACCACAATTAAACAACACAAATTATGATCATGATAGTCTTTTATCCTGAGGAATGCATAAGATTGCAATTATTATAAACTACTTAATTTCTCCATTTTTCTTCGTTCTAACATTATAATTTGAAATATTTCATAGTTATAATTAAATTTTTTGATAATTATAAGAAAATTTGCATTACAATCTGGACATCTGGTTAGATTTTTTGGGGAGATCATGGCCTTGTGACGTGACGTCGTATTTCAGGGGTCGTGGCATTTGTGGTAACGTGTAGCAAAGGGGGATGGGTCAAAAATCGCTCAAAAATGCGTTACGTCATTAACGGAGGGCTCTCCTGGCGTCCAGGCACTTCTTTTTTTGCACTTTAAGCACTGTGTTGATCCACTGTATACAATGCAGCAATTTATATAATTTATGATTTATGTTCAACTGTTTTAAACTTCTGAACACTCAACTTGGTATAATGCGTCCAATGACCATGTCTAAGGATGAACTGACCAATATGCAAAGTCTCTCATTTCAATTGCTTTATATTTTTGTATACATATATTAATTAAATATATACACGCACACCCATTTTATATATATAGTAATATATATGGTACGCATAGGGCCAATGACAGGAGTCTTATATCCCTGTCCTATATCCGAAAATAATTGAATGATACATTGCGCTTATCACATTATAGGCCTAGTTCTGTTTCATTTACACCCTGCCAGAGTGACCCTGTTATACGGTATCGGGTGTGCATCAAATCTATGCCACAGCTGTTGCCTCCGTGGAGTCAGCGCGTATGCTGCACTCAGTGCACTGTGAGTGTCTGTTATTCGTCTAGCGAGGTCACGGTCCCAAAATTATCTCAACTTATTCAGTAGGTTGCTGCTAAAAAATATTTTCAACTATGCCAATGGGGGGTTTTACCCAACCCAAACCACCCCCTTGCCGCTGTAAAGCATGACCCTGCAGACATGTGTGAAATTGTCAGTTTTGACTAAAGGCTATGTTCTGCCTCATTTACACCCTGCCAGAGTGACCCTGGTGGCTTCGGTCGGACACTAATTGCTGTTATTAACTCTTCACAACTATTTAATTGATTAATCAAACAATTTAATAGAGAAAGAAAGAATACAGCTATGTCATGTTTGGAAATATCCGGTAAGTGACACAGCGTCTACATCAAATTCAATTAAGGCCTACTAGTGAGCAAGTTCATTCACCACCATTAGACGTCGGCGTCATTGCAAACTTTATTCGCAGGCTCCCAGCCCGCAACAGGTGAAGAGTAGGCCTACTCTTTACAACTCATTTGTTGAGCATTTGCGCTGCCCCATTGAATGGGAACTATTTATAATCCGCTAGAACAAGGAAAACAAGTTGTTTAGGCATATTCTTATCGGTGAGGCTGTCGTTACACAGCGCGAGCATAACAGGTACTCCTGCAACATATGAAGGTTAGCCGAGGTAATTTTATTTTGTACTAATGATCATTATTATGATTAATGTCGAGTTGGGCAGCTGCCCGGGTTTCATTTTGACTCTGGTTACGCCACTGACGTAGACCAACATTTATCATGAACTGACCACATAACGGCAACAATTTTATCATCAAAAATTGCTAAATCTCTTGGCATAATTGCTAAAATTATAAAAAATCCTACCTGCATTGACGCGATCCACTCTCTATTACACCCTTATATATCCTTACTTTACAGATGGGAACACCATATGGGCCACCGCATATAAATCTAACTTAAACAACCTGCATATCTTACATAAGAGAGCGATAACATTTTTAGCCAACAAGCCGTATAATGCACATATAGAAAGTGAATTTCAAGAGAAGGAAATACTAAGAATAGAGCAAATAGGAATATTGCAGGTTGGATTATTTATGTACCAATACTCAAACAAATTACTACCTCGATCTTTCCAATATTATTTCCCACCGAAACCAAATGAACACCGGCACGTATTGAGTATCAATCCATGGGGGGAGACTTCAGGTAGGCCAAACGAGTCACATTTGGGTGATGTCATGAATTTTTCAATGGGTGTCGAATTATCAGGAATACTATTAGCTAGTGATTGAGCTATATTCACAAAATATGTATTTAATTCGATCGCTATCGGATCAGTTGTAAGCACTCCATCAACCAATAATGATTTAATATGTTTATGCTTCGCATCCTTACCATTGTCTAATAGAGATCTAAGGATCTGCCAGGTTTATTTAGGTCTTGGCTATTTTTTTGAGAATTCAGCGTCTAGGAAATTTTGTTCTGCCTGCATTCTAAGTTTTTTAAATAATTCCAAAACTTGGTATATTTGGTTTTGTTGGTTATAGATGGGTCCTTTGTACACTTTAGGTGAAGTTTCGACTTTTTAGCACATGATTTATTAAGTCCCTGGGTCATCCAAGACTTTTTGGTAACATCATTTTTTTTCTTTTTGCGTACAATTAACAATTTTGCATACAGATACAGCAGAAGCATGCTATTAATATGCACATGTAGTTTTGTCGTAGTCCTTCATTCAACGATCATGATAAGCCATTTAACATGACGAAGATGTCGAATGAAATCTACATTATTATACTATACGCTTAAAGCTCGTTTTTTTGCAGGACCGGTAGTCGTTTTGGACGAAAACGACATCAGCCTATATCAGAGGTATGGTAAATATGAATAAATTTAGCCTATGCCAATCTCTTATAAAGGAAGTCAATAGGCACAGTTTTAGACAGTGTGTGTTAACTCTTGAGATAAAGTCGAAGGTTTGCACAACTTTCAATAGGAATTATTTGCACTGTGCCTTTTTCACGTCAAGTGCTCAACGATGAAAACTTGTTAACAGTTTGAAGAACGCTACCTCTGAGTCGTTATCTTCGTGTAGATCGTCGATTTATCAACAAATCTATGAAAAATATTGCAGCGTTATTCTTATCGAAATATGACGAAAGTAAGTTTTGTCCAAGTGAAGGGATAATAATAACTTAATTGAACTGAATTACTATAGGCTAGAATGATAACGCTTCGGTTATTGGGTTACGGCAACGGCGAATCAAACGTGACTTCTGGTCCGGGCACACGAGACTTGAGCGAGATTGTGTTTACACACGAAACAATGTTAAATTGATCTGTTTTCATGAAATTCAGTCAATGGCCAGAAAAGTTAACAAGGCTAATAATTTTGCATATCACTCAACTCAAAGTTTCCATGCTGGTTTAAAACAAGTCTTTATCGCTGCTGAGAAATTAGGGTTAATGCAAGCGGCGTAGTTGTTCGCCGCCGATGTTTTAATGCAAAGCACCATGCAATTATAATATTGAAATCAGTCACGGGACCAAAATGTTTATTCATCGCTGTCTTCTAGAACACATGACAGCGATGAATAAACATTTTGCCTTAAAGAATCTTGGGATCCCCTTACTTGAGCGATAATCCGAAGTTTCATTGGCAATTAGATGGGCGTGAATAATTTGCTCGAAACGAGTGGGACTCTTTCTACTTCTCCAATGACTAGACGAATTAGAACAAGTGCTTATTTGTTGCCATCCGTAAAAATATAAAATGGAGCACGTGCAAAGCATATGAAACGTCATATAGAATTATATTTATCAATATATCTGTGTATAAAAGTGACTGTATTGTAGGCCCTATAAATAATTATGTAGAATTGCATATAATATATGAAAAGCAATATTCCTGAAATCGATAACGATGCATCCGGAACACCACACTTACCACATGGAACTGTACTTAGAAATGAGTGACTGCTTTCTTTCAGTCAGATGTAGGCTTAGTTGATCAATAACCAGTTCAGATAAATACCCTGCGCTCCATGATTTTCAAATCGACCAACGATAAACTGGATTCGTCGTCAGTCGCAAATCCTAAGCTATAAAAACGTATCAGCCAAGTATTTGGCGTCGATAGTTGCTATGACAAGCATGAAGAAGGCAACGTCAAAGCCGGCATCCGTCTCATCTGCGCAGAGACAGAGGCGCAACTAGAGTATTTTGCGCCCGGGGACAAACTGGAGAACTGGCGCCCCTTTGGGCCATCCATAAGTGACGTCACGCGTCTGGGGAAGGGATCAAACATTTGTGACGATGTGTAACGAGGGAAGAGGGATCTAAGAAATGTGACATCAAATCATCGCATCAAACATCAAAAATGCATAAATTACTTACACACTTACACTCAATTAAGCAAAAGTTCCACTTAATTAGCAGTAATTGTTACCACAAATTAACAACGCTAACAAATAATTATGACAACTCCATTCTTAAATTTTGGATTGTTTACTTTAACGCTAGGTGTCATTTTGGGGTTTTTTGGAAATGAGCCAGCCATTCTGTGACACACAAACAGGAGTCTATATAATATGTACACCGCCCAAAAGTAGCAAGCGACAGAGACAGTCGACGCACGTTGGCAACGAGAACTAATGGTCGTAATCGCAAACTAGGCAAATATAGAGAGAGCATGGATTGGATAGCCGAAGAAGATCTGAAAAGAATGTCCATTGAACAGCATGAAAAAGTCCATACTCTTCCTATTTATTTGATGAAGGAGCGTTTTGTTTCTCCGTGGAAGAATGCTGAAGCATAAAGTTTGGATTGTTTTAAGTTGCTATTAGCAAACATCTTTCTATAAATGTAATGAGCATAGCTCTTCGCCTTGTGGAATGCGTGTAATGATTATTATACCATCTCCATTTTTCATCATTTTAATAGTTCTATAAAGTTTAAGGTATTCTTTAATTTCTTTGATTGAGAATTATATAAGAAAATATGCACTGGGCCGTACCAATCTATTATTGCGCCTTGTGCCTAGCAATAATCTGGCGCTCCCACATATTGTTGCCTATTTAAATTTCGAATATAAGGGGACGTTCACATGTTATATAACGCTCAAGGGGTACATGTAGGTGGGTGGGTTCCTGTTTTGTTAGCGTTATATTGTGTAGGGTGGAGGTCAGGTTGAAGGTTTGTTATGTAACAAACTTTTTCAGCTTATGCTATTTTGCCTGTTTGACTAACAATTGGAAATTCCATGTACCACGGGCCTTCATTGTATAATTGAAGTTCACAACACGTTGTGAAACAAAACTAGCATCATTAGCTGCCACCAGGCGAATTGATTTGACTCTCTTGCATATTATTTCTAAATCCACTTTTAATAATTTCCTGTTTACAGTTTTAACAATTTCCTGTGCATAGCATTCAAACGCTCTTAAATTCAATCCTGTGTGTTTTGTTTTGATTCTGGTTTAAATTAAAATTAATTCACGTGAAATAATTATTTCGGTAGGTATTATCAAGATGTTTGATTTCGCTTTCTATATTATGTGTAAATAGTTTATGTTTGCTTAAATACCCAATTGTAGCTGTAGCTTGCACTTTGTATACAACATACGCTATTAAATAGGTAGAGTTGTACTGCGAACCTATCGATAAATACCTGATAGTGCAATATTAAACCAATTCATTCTGTGTGATACTGTAATCCTCATGTCTAGTGCAAAACAGGAGGGAACCTAAAATGGTGTTTTTAGATAGGATGTACGTCACTACCATGTATTATCATGCTGTACTAGTAGGCCTATATGTAGATACACGTTGACAATCGTCGACTACCGGTATCCAATAAGTTACCGTAATTAATACAAGTGAATTTAGTGCCATTAAAAGTCCGATTATAAAGATGCAGAGAAGCTCCATATACATCCGGTCTCATCATCATTGGCACGAGAGAGTACACAATTTTAAGATGGCTTTTTGTTACATAGCTGATTGGGCGTATGATGATTTTTACTGCAGGTCTTGAAATGGATAAAGGCAATTATCAGATGAATCACTTTCTGACTACATGCAGGATTCTTTGCACCGGCTTCCCATCTCGTTACGCTTCGGCGATAGATTAGCTGCACCGATATGGTGGTGCCTTCTTTGCTCTGCTCTCTCCTATCTGCGAGAGCATTGCTGCCATGTTTCTGCTCTGGTTAGTCGTCGAGCGCTTCGTTCTTTCTCTGGTGGCGACTACCGGTGCCCCGAGCAAGCACCTCGAAAAAAGCAGCACCACACCTCAGTTGTTGGCCCTTCCACCTGGAACACGCTCCCTTAGAGATACAACTGTTAACAAGGAGTAATGAGCCATTTAACTAAAAGCTGCTTAAGATTGATTTATATCGCCGTGGATGGGCAAGGAGGGCCTTCGAATACATTTTCTTGAGGACCACCATATAAATTTTATTTAAGAATGAATGAATTAATAAATTAATATATAACGTCAAGATTATGTAATGACCAGCAATCAACCACGATACAATGACAAAGAAAAATATAAAAAAAATACGAAGAAAAAGGAGTTTTATGCCTAATTCTCCATCAAGCTGCGGCAGTTTAAACTTTTAGCTCAGATAATAATAGGTTCGAAAGCCCGGAAGTTCTATTGTCCGACATCATTTTTTCACAATTGTAGCATAGAGTTTGAGCATTAATGTAACTTCTACTTAACCTGTCAGTAATCATCAATCCAGCTTCAAATAACACTGTTATATAGTTTCACATATCAGACTGCAAATTACACTGGTCATTGAAACTGTTTCATCATCCTAACGTCCATTAATGCAAGTATACTAAACTGTGCACAATAGTCGCCTTATCAGGCACCTTATAGCGCCCAGATTTAAGTCAGACTTTTTAGACCGTTAGAGCACATACGCTATGTCATGAGCCCATGCTAAAGAGAGCATACGCGTGGATCTCTGTTCGGATCGCATTCCGATGACTAGAAATGTCTTTCTGACCAGAATTTGTAGCTCCAAACTGAGTCACCAAGTCAAATTGAAGTCCAGATCCATAATTAATCTGTCCTGGACCAATGAATACAGAGCGGGCAGCAAATGCAATCCTGCACTACACCATGGGTAAAGAACTTGAGGGGGTCAAGCCGACCCCCAGGGGTCCGCCAGAGGCTGGAAGCTTGGGGATAAAAGAAAGAAGCACGGGGGTCCAACCCCCTGACTCTTCCCCGACAAATCGGACACTGTGTATAATAATAGTGAAGTCGGTTAATTATGACCAAACTCAATGTTTGCCTAAATGTTTTCGAAAAAACCAAGTAACTAGGGTTGACTGATGACGTAAATTTTGAATGCATGGATGTTCTTATAAACCAAGGTAACCAAACAACAAAATAGAAACAAATGATTCATTATAATGTAATATAAAACTTAAATAATAATATTAATTATTATTACTGTTATTATTATTATTTCTAATAATTATTATTACAGCAGTTTCATAGAGCCCCTTCCAGGCCAGCTACTCAGAAGCACTTCCGGTCCAGGCTCGGTCAAACCTGGCACCGGAAAGAAACGAGAGGATTGGCTATTGCGTACTTGATTTGGTATAGCGCCTGCGATGGTCACCCTGACGTGGCTTTTCTGAGCGCTGATAAGTTATTACATTATAGATTACATTTACAACAGCGACAAGGCCAGATAAGCAAATGCAGATTGGCCTATAGGCGTGAGATGCAATGTCACTGAAAGGCCATTCCAGGTCATTAGGCCAGCCATTGAGAAAGCACGGCACTGACGAATAGCAGTCCACGCACGGGACACAATTAACTCCGCTTGCGCAGCAGAACGCAACGAGCCACGGCGTCCAACAAAGACAGTGAGGCAAAATAGTTCTATGAAGCAGAGGGGCGCCAGACTTTCGACGCAGCGCCTTGCCAGCGCACAGACTTAGTAGGCAATTCGCTGCGGAAAAGGAAGTCAGCGCATATGTACTCAGAGACCCTGTCAAATTTATGGATGCGCCAAGTCGGGCGGCCGCACGTGCGCAAGACCATGTCAAAGCATCTAAGCCGACAAGCCGGGAGCCTATCATATATGGCTAAGCCGACAAGCCGGGAGCCTATCATATATGGCTCTGCCTGAGGGCCATTATTATCTTAAAGTGGAAAAATGTCTGAGACAGGAGAACGCAATTTGAAATTATTGACAAACAATAGCTATGCAGTGTCGTTGGTCATTGATGTAAAACCACCATAGCCGAAACGATCGAAACAACTTCGAGTTTCTCACGGTGAGTAAGGATATGCGCAACTTTTTAATTTATGTTGGTATTTGGTATCGAACTTGCTTGTTTAAAATCGTCTAGTAGATTTTAAACTTGTCTAAACAGGCTTTCTTTATAGGCCAACTATTTAGAAGATAGACCGACCAAGAGATATCGAAAAAGTTAAAGCGCGGCAATATAAAAACTGTTCTCAGGAATTGGTACTACATACATTATAAGTTTCAAATTGAAATTACAAATGAACCTTATTCCCGAAAACTGATACATTAGTATTTTACAGCATTGCATATAGGATTATTTGTCTTTTACTGTCTCGTACTGTCTTGAACCTAGTGTCTCGCTCTCGGTCTTGGTACCTCACTGTCTCGGTCTCGGCACCTCACTGTCTCGGTCTCGTCTTGGTCTTGGAAGTTTCAAGTCTTGCATACAACACTGGAAAATAAATTGCACAATAATGCTTAACTGTTGGTGTCGCCATGTATCATATGCTGGTGTCTCCATGTATCAGATGCAAGTTGGAAGGTTTAGATGGATGCACAACGTCTATTCTTGGTTACAAGGCAGTCATAAAATAACTTGAGGAGTAAAATTTGTCCAAGTCACATTATCATAACATTAACAATTTAAATAACACACGACAAGTAAACAGTAGGTCAATGAAAGCTTTGCTAAGTAAAGTAAAAACTAATACATTGTCTGATGTTCTAGTTTCATACGGAACTTCGGTAAAATTATAGCAGTCAGCCAGTAACAAATAATGGTGTCTATTGTTCGCTCAGTAAAGCAAGTAGGCCTACGTGCAAGGCCTCTGTATACGAAAATTACTGCGTTTCGCACATTGACATTTAATATCACTATGCAGTGTGGCTCAATAAAAAAAATATCCCACCAGAAGAAATGCAATTTCTTAACAACCGATACAGATATCTTTACCAAACTTTTATCATTTACAGAGGAAAGATTTGCGAACAATCCCTAAAACTTTCCTTTTAAACTTTTCATTGATTCAAATATTACAGCTGTTTAAATATAATATTACGTATTTTCACAATTACGGAGATGAACGGTCGAAAGAATATGTATTCAAGCTCAAAACATCTCAGCATCTGTCAACCAACACGTCGTGAGGGTTGTCAGAAACTAATTCAGCTTATCCCAGCGATTGTGTTAAAAATATTTCTTTCACTGATGAAAGAACTATTACCTCAACCCGCCCGTTAACCATCAGAACTACCGTGTTTGGTCTGCGGCAAAAATACTATGCTCACGAAAGTCGCCTACGGAAGCCAAACGCTGACATACGATTATTTTTATTTATCTAGTGCGCACTAGATAGTATCGAGATGGATGCAGCGTCTTTTATTGATAGATAGTATCTAGTGTGCACTAGTTAGTTTTCTAGTGCGCACTAGATAGTTTCTAGTGCGCACCAGATAGTATCGCGCACTAGATAGATTATACAACACGGCTGACAAAGTCTATGCCAAGAATAGACTTGTGAAAATTTCTAACTGTTGCTCGCATTGTCTGGTATTTATGCGTAGCTTTGTCAGTCACGGGTGATCGCCTTCGGTAATTACCCTTGTCACCGAGTTAGTCTTCCATTGTCAGTTGCTACAGCTGTCAATCCCGGGTGGCAATTGTCCGTTCACCGACGTAGTGGTCCTCAGAAACACTTTCTACAAAAAAATTGACAAATATTGTGGATATTTATTTGATATACTAGTTAATAGTCATGTTCCTCATGGATCCTGTATACCTCGGGGAATTTTAAAATAATAATGGTAACAACAGAAATAATAATAAAAAGTACAACAACAGATATTTTTTCATTTTTTCAAAAAACAGATCTAGTCTTGAAGAGATCTTATACAAGCATATGCAGGTTCTTATAATTTTCAATAATAATTACTTAATAGTCTTTGCCCACAGTTGTCTAGAAGGCCTATTCGAATTTAGGTCAATAAAGCCTCCCCAATCTTAGAAACATATTTTCCAAGTAAAGGCAAGTGATAATGAGTCAATTAAACTGGTTTACAGACTCTGGAGTATCAATTAGCAAATAAAAAATTTCATGACGCTGGTGTCAAACGCATTAAGCCTAAGCATCATCATTTTGCACACACACACTTCTTCTCAACTAGAAGAACCCAGAAATCAATCCCGCTGCAACAGAAGGTTAGTTTATAGGGGGAATAAGTAGACATGAACCAACAAGAGTACACTGAAAATGGCAACAGTCCACTGAGGAGGGCAAGAGTCAACAGAGGAGGGCACGATGACAGTAATAAATTAAGAGCCAGATGATCTAGTAATTTTGAAAGAGAGGACATTTCTTATTTTCAACCACTTCTCTATTCACATTCTAAAACCAAGTGAACGGGTAATTCATGAAGAGCTTCGTTTTACATCCTCGTCCTTTGCACAATTCCATTGCCTCGAGAATCAATTTCTTTCTTCTCGATCATCCTGAATTATTTCAAATCAAAACACTTCGGAGTTTACTCCACCAGTTACCGAAATTGGTCGTCCATCTCTGAGCTGTATTTGATAGGGTTTCTGTTGCCGACGTGATACAACAGGAAGTCAAACATGTACATTTGTGCTGGTTTTACGTAGTGCATCGTTGCCGTCCACTTGCTTAACATAAAACCGCGATCGGTTAACTTCTGTACAATGCAAACACAAATTTCACTACACGTTAGTAAAAAGTATTATTGATATCAACACTAAGCAATATCTACATTAGCCCGATGACTGTCAGCCTCTCTGGCGGACTCTCTCTGCCTTGACCCTTCTCTGTCTATCGATTTTGTTTTGATTATGTGTCTGTGAATAAGTTGGGTACCTTCGACTACTTTTGTAGGCGCTGTAGAATCATCGAGTTTACAATTTTGAATACGACATCTGTTTCTAATAGCCTGCGCAAATTTGCAGTAGACAGAACACACAATCAAATTGTCAAAAATTTAATTGTTAGTCTACTCATATCGGGTCACGACTCGCGAAAATCTCTGATGTTCGTCATAGTGATATACCGTTCAGAGCCTTAACACTTAATTCCTTTGGGATGTCACGCTGAGAGCGTTTCTGAATAGCTAGTACTGTACGAAGCGCTATATAAATAACCAGCTACGACACTATACCAGCAACGCTGGATACAGAGCATAGTGCATGCCAATCAAAGGCAAATGGCAATTTCCTGATCGATTTTGTAAACAACTTTTCAGACAGTTATAGACATCTGCATGAGGTCGTCATATGAATTGTTCAAAATATCGTGGAACACTAAGGGCCTCCTAGGTGCTACTACAGTAGGCCAATATATTCGCAGTTTGCACAGTTGTCAACAGCAATAATATATTACAATTGGCAATACAATTGAGGTGTCTGAGAGCCACCAGAAGTTTTGTATCCTCTCCTGTATTCAGAACAATAGTCCACGCCTTCATTTGTTGTCTCATTGACTACTGCAATTCACTATTTGCTGGACTTCCCAAGGCACGCTTATCTTCCCTGTAATCGGTTATGAATTCGGCAGCCAGGCTCATAGCTCGTCCCCTCGCTACTCCCACATTTCTACCTACATGACCGATTTCCTACACTGGCTTCCAATTCTCTCTCGCATCCAATACAAGGTACTCCTCTTTGTCCTTAGGTCTCAACAGTGCAAAGATCCTAAATATCTCAGCGACTTATTGTGAAAACCTGGCTCCTACATGCCTCCACCCGCCCTCTCCGGTCTGCGGATCGACTTGATCTTCCTGTTCCACGGGCATGGACTGCTGAACTCAACACCGTGCCTTTGCCAACGTGGGCCTTTCTATGTGGAATGACCTGCCCCCACTATCCGTAGCAAGTTTTTAATCGAGATTCCACCCGCATCCCTTCGTTGCCTGAAGACTCTCTTATTTCCTCGGCAGAGGCGTCGATCTGTGTTTAATATTGGGGGAGTCAAAAAAATGAAAATAACTTAAATAGGCTAAGGTTACACTTTATTGTAGCAAATAAACGCCAATTAACTTGTTTAATTATTCTGTATTCGATCATTAATAGGCCTGACTGCACTACACTATTGCAACCAATAGGCTAACAAGCGAAGGTTCAGTAACAACTAACGACTGCACGGTTAGCAGTTTTGTCTAAGAGTGACAGGCAGTTTTATGTCCAGCTAATCAAGCAGATCCCGGCTTGCATGACAGTGACAGAATTCAGACGCTTCTGACTCGTTTTACTTCGTAACCAGTTCTTCATAGGCCTCAAGGCACTGACTGATCGCTCAGCAGAACAGGATGAGACGGAAAGTTTCATCATAAATCTGATTACTTGTTCTACCGCTGAAAATAGAGTGTAACTCTATTTTCAGCTGACCTCGGTAATGATTTTCTGGAACTCTTGCTGGGCATCTTGAAGAGATTGGATTGTAGACCGATTTTGCGCAATACCCTCTATTATCTGCTATGAAGCACAGGCCAAATGCAGCTGAATTTGAGCGACTGAGAGCTAAGCACTGGGTATCTCTCGCACGATTGAAACTCGCTATTTTAACTGCCTTCTTTGTGATTTCATTGCAAATGAAACTATTTATCCCTGAAACAAAATTAATGTTGAAATAAATACTATTCCAGAAAGGCTTTCGTTTTTATTATTATTGACCACAACCATTACATTTCACTTGTTGGTATCTGTCAGTAAGATAATTTTTGAACCAAACTAAGGCAGTACCTCGTATTCCTAGGTTTTCAAGTTTGAGGAGGAGAATATCATGATTAACCGAATCAAATGCTTTTGCGACGTCAACGAAGACACCTATGGCATATTCATTACTATCGATTGCAGCCGATATATTCTCTTGGACACTTAGGAGTGACATCAATGTGGAAAACCATGTTGGAATGGATAGAGTAATCCTTTGGCATCAATATACTTAAATAAACGTGTGTACATAACCTTTTCAAGTAGCTTTGAGAAATAAGGGAGGATTGATATTGGCCTGCAATTGGTAACATCTTCCTTATTACCCTGCTTAAACACGGGAGTGACTTTAGCTATTTTCAAGGGATTGGGTATAATGCCGGTATTCAATGAGCAATTGATTATAGCAGTTAAGGGATTTATAATAAGAGGAAGTAGGGGCTTGATAATGCTAGGATTGATATCGTCTGGTCCTGTACTATGTGTTGCTTTCAAAGCTGCTACGAGTGCAAGTATTTCTTCAGCATAATTCGGATATACTGCAAATGAAGAAAGACTAGGAGTACCCAGATAAGAGGCAACTGGCTCAATTGGCTGTGGTATTTTGGCAATTACTTCATGCGCAATATTTGTAAAATAATTATTATATGCGTTAGCCATAAGACTGTAATTTTAGATCCATTAGATTGTAATGCATTTTATTAGTGAATTATTTGGTTTTACTTTGAGTATTAATTTAATAGTCTGCCACATACGCCTTAAATCATTTTGATGCTTAGTAAATTCCATGGCATAAAAAATTCTTTTCGGCTTTTCTGCACAGTGACTTAAATCTGTTTTTATACATTATTTATTTATTTATGTTATTTAGTGACGGATTATTAATAAAACAGGGTAAAGCGCATTTCTAGTCTTACTGGATTTATACAGGGCAGGTGTCATACAAGGCTTATTATAAATTACCTAATTTTTTAGTTTTTTTGTCATAAGAGGAAAGGCAAGGTCATAGGCCATTTTAATCTTGAAGTTAAATAGGTCTTATGCCAGAGTGACGTTCTGAGTATCACAAGCTTCCATTACAGGAGACCAATCAAGACCAGCGAGGATTTAGTATTCCTTTGCAGCGTAGAAGTGAGATCAGCCCAAACAAAGACTGGAAGGTGATCCGACAAGTCCTCCACTAGTATGGTAGGTTTAACTATTATAGTGCAATTTGTGAATATATTATCAATGAGTGAGGCAGAGAATGTAGTAATTCGCGTTGGTTGAGAAATTGTCGGTATGAACTGAAATGACGACATGATATTAAAGAAAGTCCCCGTCGATCTGTGGTCCTGACACATCTATGACACAGCTGAAAACAAATAGTGATAAATTCTTTCATATTTAGGCGCCATAATGAAACCTTGTAAGCAATGAATCAATGTTACGCTTACAGCTAGGGCAGCTCTAATTTTGCGCGGGGGAGATTTTATTGAAGAGCCCGACCAATGGTCGAGTTACCAGGACTCCAATGGATCGACGGCTCTGTTCCTCTAGGATATCACGCTGAGAGCGCTTCTGAATAGCTATAGTATTATAAGAAGCGCTATATAAATAACCAGATATGATACGATAAAATGCACAATACAGAAATAAGGCAATCTAACCTCTTTCTTTCCAAATTCTGCCCCACTGAAGTTGATATAATAGGAGTTTGCGATTTCTTCGCCCATCATAACACGAAAAGGATTGTCGGATTGAAATGTCAGTCTTCCAGTTGAATCCAAATCATCCTGAGGATAAATCCCAAATTTTGCCAAGCATTTACCGATTTCCACGTCCTCGTATCCTCCATCAGGACGACACGCGTCAGGATACATGGTCCTATTTTCAATTAATAACTTGGCCGCCTCGTTGCTAATTATATATCCTGCTCCGCCTGAATTGTATCCCTTAGGTAGGATGTTATCGATTCTCCGACCGAGGTATAGACGAGAAGTAGATCTGAATCGTGAAAGCATATGCTGTAAATTTTCCGCTATGACGTAAGTGTCGTCATCCGCTTTGAGAAAGTAGTCCGCCTCTGAGCCATACGTGACGTAACTATAATTGAGAGCTCCGAGAGTCTTTGCCGTTAGATGATCACGTCCATCTGGAACATTTAAACTTACAGCATTTGGTTCTTTGCAGATGGGTTGAGAAGTGCAGTCAGGAATCCGGGTGTATAAAAATATTGCCTTGTGACATCGCTTAGCCCACGTGTTCTTAACTGCTTTTCCTCTCGTTTCCCAATTTGAAGGTCTGGTGAGGATCATGCATATCACTAAAGAAAGCAATATTTTATAGTTAGCCGATATCTGACGAAACGTTGACATCTGCACATTAACGTATGTTAAAATCAATCGCATATTTGGCTTGAAATTTGTCTTGCAGTTTGTAAATGAATTGCTGAAGGTTCACTGAATGAGAAGGTTTCGGAGTCCGGGCTCATATTATAGATCTATGTTTTGGAGAGGAAACCTTTACAGCTAAATTATTGATGTGGTTAAATAAGAAAAACGACTAGAAATGTGAAGAATGTTAAACTCTACACGTGGCACAGCAACATGTTGTGAACTGAGTAGGCCTACTGACTACATGTATGTATATGCCACTGGTGCTTATAGGCAATGACAGATAACTAGTGATGATCGGAGGTACTTGAGACATCTGTAGGTCTATAGGAGCTCTAGGCACCTGGTGATGGTCAACTGTGGGCATAATAAACCACGACAAATTGGCGGGGTGGTTCACTGATTACATCACTGAACCCGTATCTTTTGGATGGGGAAGTGCATATAATATATCTGTAAAGAACATGCATACTGAGCAACATAAGCCAATCAAATACGAGGCAAAATTAATCGGTCAAGTGATTATGCATGGAGGCTAGAAGAATTCAAAATATTAATTGTTACTATGGCAATGACGTCAACAAAGAATGGGCATATTATGTACCGTATTCATTTTGGACTAGTATTATAATCAACGATTGTTCATGCTTTTCTGAAAAAGAAACCGAATTTCATGTCTCGACTTCCTCATGGATAAAACATATTGAGTAAAGTTTTGGATATAGCACTTATGTGACTAAGACTTTGTTGTTTAACTAGTTGAATATATAGACTCGTGCTATAGACATAAATTAACACTATAGCTGCAAATTGAATGGCAGTCTTGTCAGTTTGAGTCCTACATTAAACCAATATGTGATTCAGTTGATTCGAGAGACTATTTAACAACGATTAAAGGTGTGAGTCTATGGTTATGGAATCGGATGTGAGTTAGACCTGAATTTTACTTTTTCAGTAGTAGTAGTAGTTGTTGTTTAAGCTTAACGACACTGTGTGATAACAAAGATCATTCATTAGGGTCACCATCCTCTTGGCTTGTAATTGGTGCTGCTTTGGAGCTAGAAATGGCGGAATTACTTTTGTCTATACTCCTTAAGTTATGCATCATCTGGTTTAATATTCAGAGCGTAATTATTGATTCGCTAAATATGACAATTATTAAATTTTAGTTTGATCAAATAATATATTATAGGTCCACGTTTATACACTTATATATTCATACTGGTTTAGATGTACCGATAGTATCTGCAATTATGAGAACTACGCCGGAAGTCAACAATATTTTGCAGACTACCGGTTTGAAAACTGGCTGTAAAAGTGTCGGCAATTAATTTTAATTAATACGCTAACTAGCGATGTTCTCAGGTGCTGCTTATTCGCCAACACTGTTTCTCTGTATCAACCGATGTTGAGTCGATTACGATTACACTTTAGTTCGCCATTAGTTCACCCGTAGCCAATTATGCAATTTGCACAGGCGCTATATAAGTTACTTGAAATAAAAGATACACTTGTCCGTTTCCTTTAGGTGCGAATTCGGTAATCAGCAACATAGAAATGTTTCTTTTATTTAATATAGACATCCTCTGTGAATATTACGAGCAACAGTTACTTCAAGTGAAGATATTGTTGAGTCTACTAACACAATCAGGCAATTGGGTTAATAGGAGGAGGATGCGTTTGTACACTAGGCAATCTGCAATACATACCAGATTCGGTTCGGGAAAGGACATAGGCTCCAATTTCATAAATAATTATTAATCAGGCCTAGATCACAACACTAAGACGCAGGCTAGTGCACATCGTAAGTCATAAAATGCTTTTACGATAATAATGCTGATGGCAGGATGGCCACAGCAGCGGCATCACGACAAAACATCTACAGGCATTTGGCCGACCGACATTTGGCCTACTATATGACGAGGCGACAATACATTATAGTAAGTAGTCCACAGTCTACAGTAATCTATTGAAGTATTATAGTCTGAAGTCTACAGACTTTTCGTCTACGGCATTTCGTCTGAGTAGTTGTAGCATACTAGTTTTAGTGGTAGTATAGCATGGAAGTAGTAATAGCAGTAGGTAGTAATAGCAGTAGCAGCGGTTTAGTCATTATACATGCAGAATGTAGATCAACCTACCAAACGACTACATACCTTTATACCGCATGGCTGGAGCCTGTTCATCATACTGTTGACTGAGATTGGTCTCTGTTCTGAATAAATTCGGAATAATGTTCAGAACACTTGTTGTCATAATTCCCACATGATGAAATGACGACTCTGTAATGTGAACACGGAGAAACTATTCATGATAGTATAGTAAGCAGTATCATGACCCTACAATGGGCCTACATACATTTTTAAAACTGACAAAGGTAAACTTAAGTTTAGAGGCCAAACTCCATCCATGAAAGTTTCACCACAAACCATAGCAACTCGTAAACTGGCGTCTATCGAATGTTTATTGCTCTCAACTGAACCTTCTTAGGCCAAAACGTCAATGATATAAGCAGAGCGGCTGTTGCCAACTAGGCCTACATAGGTAATATATAAACGCAGTTTTGGAGAGAGGCATACCGCAAGCGGGC
The DNA here is from genome assembly GCA_959347315.1 of Bimastos eiseni. Taxonomy (NCBI): domain Eukaryota; kingdom Metazoa; phylum Annelida; class Clitellata; order Crassiclitellata; family Lumbricidae; genus Bimastos; species Bimastos eiseni. The sequence goes on from OY365809.1 coordinate 11,086,631, forward strand.
GTTGTAGGCCTACTCTATTGTATTTGGGCATTTATGAAGGGTCTGACGCAGAACACGTAAGCAATAATTGCGCATAGTGCTAAGGACAGATCGTTGAGATAGATAGATGGGTCTGTGTGCATTGCCGGTTCCCTATTGTCATTTACAACGGTTTCTTTTGCTGATGGTTCAACTTAACGACAGTTCTTGACGTGTTACGAGAATCTATGATAGTTGAAAATGATTAATCAGCTCAATCAAAGCCAAGAATTATTTAAAGCGGAAACAATATTCATCAGCAACAAGACAATAGTCGTTGATGATAGTAATATCGATGCTAGTAAAACTCAAATGAATTTCTTAGAATAAAAGTGCCATTGCAGTCATCAGAATAACGAAGGCTTTTGACACCGAAACATGAATATTTTCCTTAAAACGAGGTTATGTTGCACGTGATAAGTTCTAAAGATCTTTATTGTGATGTGATGCTATGGGGCATTGAAATTTTTTGGAGGAGTTATTGAAGCTCGATAGGACCGTCGGGTGCCGTCACTTCCGTATTCCCCAGTTGTATACCAAATGTTACGCACGGTGAGAAAAGGTAGCACTCGGTTTAGGCAAAGGTAACACACGACTAAGACAAATGTTACACACGATAAATGCAAGCTTATTGGGAGAGATAGAAGTCACAGATAGAGATTAACGAACTAAGATGATAGAAATGTCTATAATGAGGGTCATCAAGAACACACTTGAAGCAACCTTTTCAATTGCCTAACAACGGGAGTGAGATGCCGCCGCGTCTGATCGCTCGTTAATTACACATCTCTCCGTAATTAGTATTGATATAAATAGCGCCATGCCGCTGAAGGAACTATGATATTGCAATCATGAGACAGTGATTGAAGATCAGTATAACTGGCCAACATGATATGCATCAATACACGTTGGCACTCGAATTTTCTAATTCCTGTCACGAGCGCTGATCATAGAACAATAGCCATAGCAACGTCATTCGAATTCGTGCTTTTGGAGAAGATAATTGCATCGGTCTCTAGTCAGTTAATTCTAATTAGACTAATGGGACCACGTGTATGAATCTCTTTTAGTCGGTCCTAAGTCCAAGTCCGGGCCAGTTTTAGCTGTAAACCTGACTAGAGAACTAGATCAGCGTATATGGAGATTCTTCGAGACGCCTAAATCCTCTAAAACCCGACTAGCTCTAGTCCATCTGGCAGGCAGGCAGGCGTAAATTCACTAGTCAGGCTTAGTGAAGTAAAATGGCGGCCGCCATCTCAATTGGTCCACTTCGACGAAGTTTCAGACTCCAAGGAGGATATAAGAGAGATCATTTTTCACTCTGCTATTGTCGGACGATAAACTTAATTATGTTTTACATGTTCGCCGTCACAAAATGATGATAATAACGGTGATCTTCGTTTAATCGGGAGTTTTAACACTGGTAAACACTTCGCATCACCGAACACACGGCCTTTAGATAATAGCTTAGTAAGACAATCTTAATCTATGCATAGTAATTTGTGCGAAGGAGAAATATTGCGATAACAGCGAGATTTGTGTTTTAACAAAATCATATGTTAATTAAAACAATGAGCATAATAAATTTCTTTGCCAGATCAAGTCCGAATATAGCCTCTAAATAGCTTGCGCATGCGCAACTAGCCATAATCGCGCGAGCCATTGATGCAGAGGTTTCCCACGCCCATCGAAGTCTCTGACTAGCAAGCTTCGGACCAACGGATCGTTCACAAACGCCATTTTCCCGTAGTCTCAAAAATCAGCCTACGAAGTCCGTCTTTGGGCCCAAAGTTGGACTAGCGTTACGACCGCTTTTAAAGCCGCCATATACGTGAGCCCAGGGGCGGCGTACACGAAGGCTTTCAAAACGGTCGTAAGTCTGGTCCAGCTTTGCGCCCAAAGACGGACTTCGTAGGCTGATTTTTGAGCTTAACGGGAAAATCGCGTGCACGAGCAATCCGTTGGACGCAGACTTGCTAGTCAGAGACTTGGGTGGGTGTGGGGAAACCCAGCATCAATGGCTCGCGTGATATTGGCTAGTTGCGCATGCACAAGCTATTTAGAGGCTATTTTCATTTTAATGTGCTCATTGTTTTAATCAACAGACGATTTTGTTAAGACACAAATGTCTCTGTTATCGCAATATTACTTCTCCGCAAAAATTATTATGCATAGATTAAGATTGCCTTATTCAACTATTATTTAAATCGCATGTGGGAAAAGTTAGCTCGGCCATTGCAAGCTATAGGCCGTGTTTTCGGCAATGCGATGTGTCAACCAGTGTTAAAACTCTCGATTAAACGAAGATCACCGTTATTATTATCATCATTTTGTGACGTCGAAAACGAAGAACATAGTTAAGTTTATCGTCCGACAATAGCAGAGTGAACTATGATCTCTGTTAAACCCTCCTTGAAGTCTGAAACTTCGTCGACCGCCACTTTGCCTCACTAAGCCTGACCAGCAGATTTACGCCTGCCTGCCAGAGGGACTAGCGTTTAGTCCTGTCAAAGAGTAAGGTTTTGGGAAGTGTTGATAGTTTGCTAGAGCTAATCAGACACCGCGATAGAGAACGCAGGTCAGATGGGAGGCTAATACCAAAAACGGGGATGATGATGGGACCCAATATTGAGAATGCTCTATTCTGTTTGTTGGCAGAGACTGATGTCACCCATGGTGGGATAACGGCGCAACAGAAGCCATTTCTTCATATAGGTTAACGAGAGTGCGCCTCTGAGTAGTTATCCTGAAGGGGCGCTATATAAATGTTCGATTCAAGTCGTTAGATTAAATCCTTTATAGCTTACGAGGAATCTCAATCATCCAACTTCCATGTCTGACTAGGGAACGGACATTTGCTCCCCCGGACATTTGCCCCGCCCATACAATTGCCCTCCGGACAATTGCTTCTCCCCATTTGGGTAGGACAGTTGCCCCTACTCGGAAAATTGCCCCCTAGTGTGAAGTATGAACGGATGATGACAAGTTATAATTATATATTAAGCCTGCGATTATGTAAAATATATGAAAACAAGCAGCTAATTATCATGTCGTAAAGGAGACAAAGTGAGTCTTTATTTATCTTGCTGGATGCATAAATACTGCATACAGTCCGTGACACGCCTTAATAAGCGGTGAAGGTCCGCTAGTAAGCAGTTGCAGTTGATTATCAACTAGTAAGTACGCTTACCGTTGGTTAACAGTCAAAATCGAAACACTCGAAATCATATCTCTGAAAGTGGGTGTCTATAGATTAAAGTCTAAGAGATGTGTGCCTATGAAACGAAGGACTACTTTTAACAAGCACACCTCATATTACGAACCATTTCGTCTTCTTGCAATAGGCCTAATTTTCAGCAGAGAATTGAATACGGAGTTAATTGTCCTAGTCGGGAAGGACAATTGGCCGGGGGGAATTGCCAGAGGTGGGGTGCAAATATCCTGGGTCAAATGTCCGGGGAGGGGGGGTAAATGTCCTACATTCGTTTGGCTATACTTTTGTTTACTCTTGTCTCTGGTTGGTTGGGCTGTATGTATTTGCGGAAGTTTGCTACCGGGTATCCGCTTGTTGATTCACTTGCTGTCCTTGATGACTTTCACTTTAGTATATAGTTGGGTGCAGGCAACACTTTGTGAGACTGGTCTTGTAAAGCAACAACTTCAGTGTCCACATACATACAATCACAAACACTAACATACAGACACACATACAGACACAGGCATACATACACATCACACGCGTACACACACACATTCATGAAGAAAATACGTCTAGACTATATAGAATACTACAGTTCGTATCTCCTCGTGAATAAACCCCTTGACGTTAGATTCCTCCAAGTATTGAAGGTCGAATTGGGGGTCAGTTTACAAAACACTGAATCATACATGTAAATATATATATATTGATAAGCTATTTATGCATTAATGTGTTCTGCTGTATTAAGTTAATAATATCTTATATGATTCTAATTCAAATGAATGTATGAGTTGGTATCGCATAAGTTAATACGTCACTGCGCTCCATGCTGGCATGGTATTTTTGCTTATGACCATGTGAATTATGCTAGATACTTGCCTGCATATAGAGCTGAAATGTAAAGCATTCCAGAAACTCATCAGTCCATTAATGAATATAGGCCTACATGTAGTATGTGCTTGTGTTGTATAGACCGCTATATACAGGCTGGGCCACTATAAAGTAGCCCCCTCAGGTTTTTTGCTAATAATTCGGCCAAAGGTACCGATTAGTAAATGAAATTCTACCGGCCCAAAATTAATTAATTCCTGCATCCAATGGCTAATTTTGAATAAAATGTTTTAAACAGAGCAAACGTGATGTCACTTTTAATGAGTCGATACGCGGGTTTTTGATGGTAAAAAACATGCAACGCATGAAAAATCTACAAAAACGATTTTATGAAGTCACTTCTCAAGTTATTGCTGTAAAGCAAACTTCAGAATTTTCATTATTATTGTAAAGAGAAACGGGAAACAAGCGTATATGGACATCACTTTGACGTCATTTAGCGAGTTGTCGATAAAACCGGTAAATAAACAACGCTTTCCGTCGTATTACTGGGCAGATTATCATCTACGACATTTGAACGATCCTCAGCACTGCTATACCGGCTGAATGTTCGCGAGACAAAGCGTTTGTTCCTCACGGATGAAAAGAACTTCTACCTCAATTCACCAATCAGCAACCAAAACAATCGTGTTTGGTCCAGCGGCAAGAAATTCGATTCAAACCTCGTCGACCGATTCTTGAACGCGAGAAGTTCTCTCCAAATGTTATGGTATTGGCTGATGTTTGTTTTGGTGCAAAAAGTCAACTTCATTTTGTGGATGAGAAATCCAAAGTGGATGCTGTATATTACGTCGGTAGCTACTTCCACAAGTAATATTCGATTGCAAGCATCTGTGCCAGATGGATTCATCTTTCAGCGAGACGAGGCACCAGCGCATACTGCTCGCCTCACGCAAGATTGGCTCACGGTCAATTGCCCTGGTTTCATTGAGAAGGACCTACGGCCTCAATCTCACCGGACTTGAGTCCCATGGATTATCACGTGTGGAGAGCTATGCTCGAGAAATACCACAATCTGCGACCAAAGCTAAAAACGATGAGAGAATTGAAGTGACTTAGTAAAATCGTTTTTGATACTTTTTTCTGCGTTAAATGTTTTTTGACCGTCAAAAAACCGTGGTTGGGATCGTTAAAAGTGGTATAACTTTTGTTGTGGTTGAAATATTTTAGTCAATATTGGCCGTTGTATATAAATATGAATTGGCTTAACGCCTGTAACATTTTATTTACTAATCTCTATTTTTATTAGCCAACAAGTTGAGGGGGTCACTTTTTAATGGCCCACCTTGTAAAAATGTGACACATTTCACGCACATGACACATGAAATATTCCTTTAACGGGCATGAAACAGTATTATAATAGATAGACCAGGATGTCTAACAGTGAGTGACCACCGGTGTAAGCTTATACACAAGCGAATTCTCACACTTAGTTCCGGATTCCGGATTAAGACCGGAAATTTTGATTAAATTTCTCAAATTCAATCTCCGAATATCAAGTTGCAGCTCTTTTCAGATCAGAAAATTTTTATGAACAACCAGAGGCGATTCTTTGGCAAGGGGGGCCATATGCACGTCCATAAAATTTCAACTGGTAGATCCGTCCCTGCTCATACTTTAAATGCTGAAATGAAATAGCTAATCCACAGCTATATCATATGTTCACATGCCTGCTATGGTATTTAATTTATGCACATAATTATATGTCTTACCTTTTAATACAGAAATTGTAACCACGACAGTCAGCAGAAAGAAGCCACATATCCACCAGACGCGGCGTTTGTGTCCTGCGATAAAAAGAAAGGACATTAATGGAAGATAGATAGATAGATAGATAGATAGATAGATAGATAGATAGATAGATAGATAGATAGATAGATTCATGTAGATAGATAGATAGATAGATAGATAGATAGATAGATAGATTCATGTAGATAGATAGATAGATAGATAGATAGATAGATAGATAGATAGATAGATAGATAGATAGAGAGAGAGAGACAGACAGACAGACAGAGACAGACAGACAGAGAGACAGAGAGACAGAGAAATAGAGAGACAGAGAAATAGAGAGACAGAGAGAGAGACAGAGAGAGAGAGAGTGAAAGACAGACAGACAGAAATAGAGGGAGGAAAAGAGACAGGGAGACAGAGAGAAAGCCACACACGCACAGAGAGACAGAGACAGATAGATAAAGGCAGAGAGGGAGAGACGGAGAATAAGAGAGAGCGAGATTCTTTGTGAAAACGAGTCATTAAGAAATCTACCCTTTATAGACACATCACAAAAACCAGTCGCGACGTCGATGATGCAGAAAATAATTTATGACTCCTGTCGTTGTATGAAAGGTTTGGTTCTTGACATCCCCTTGCGGTGTTGGTTAAATGTGAACCGCGAAACGGCGAACTGCGAACCGTAAAATGTGAACCATAGGCGCGAACGGATCAGATTAAGGCATAGTGAGGGTCGGTTAGGGTTAGGGTTGGCATCGTGAGGGTCGGTAAGGGTCAGGATTAGGGTTAGTGTAATTGATAGATAGGGTTCAGGGTCATGGTTAGTATAGTTTATAGATAATTACCGAAAACTTTTGGCAGCTTGAATAAAAATATAAATGGCAACCATAGACGCGAACCGGTCACGTGACTTTTAGCAGCCAATCGAATACAAGTTAGCAAACGGTTCGCATTTTACCGGTTCGCAGTTCACCAGTTCGCGGTTCGCATTTTACCCACACCCGGTAGTTTTCCGACGCATGAGTGGCATTTGGTCCTCGGTGATGTTTGTTCGCTTTTAGATAAAGTCGACGTTGTTTTTGGCGATTATAATATTTAGTTTACGACGAATATTTAGTTTACGACGGTTTCTTATTGCGAGACATACGTGAGAAATATGGAACTACTTACTCAGAGAACCAACTGTTAGAAGGAAGGAAGAACTATGTATTCAATGAAAATTGTGCAATGTCATAATGATAAATTTCTAGTATGGAAGACTTGCGTGGAGCTGCTCTCTTAGTGATGGAGGCTGGTGGAAGACTGCGATCTATAGTTCTACGTAAGTCTAGTGCGCGATCGGTCATTCTTCCAGCCATCATCCGGCCCGAGTCTACAATCGTGACCTATGACTTCCATTTTTTGCAGTCTGAGTATGAAAAAATCGTATCTGCCCAATCCAATATACGAGTCGAAAGTTGTCCCGTTGACCATGATGACTCCGGATTTTGAATTGGACGAAAAACTCACTCATTTGGAAATTGGCAATACTAAATTAGTTTTTGCTATTGATTACAACCAAGTGATCTCACAATAAACGAGTGTTACACTGACCTAACCCTTGAAGTTGGAAGCTCCGAGAGTAAGTGATGAATGGGTGTGCACCTTCATATGCAGAGGCCAAGGAAATTATGCTGTAAGTACTTCATACATTCATAGCAATCGCAAGGTTGGCTCAAGTACTGTTCTTCCACCTAAATCACGACATGTTTAACTAATTAAGAATCTGCCTATTGAATTTTGACATTTTGCTTTGTTATCATCGGCCAAATGTGCTCGACCATCTTTTAGCCACATTATAATTGTTTGTAGTCACTGATTAAATATGAGATCCTGATCAAAACTCTGACATATTAAGTAAATAATTGTGAAGGCGCTAGAGAAATGTCTGTATACATGCATATCGAATATTAGATCTAAATAACTTATACGTTGACATGAATCATGTGGCAAGTTAAAGCTGAAATTTATTTGGCATCCTGCAGCCCATGCGCTGTTGCACTGACCATGTTACAAGCCTCATGATGAAGGAAAAGAGTAATTTGCATGCAATTTTACTGTATACTGTATAAAATAGTACAGCTACTTAAAAGTGTATACCCTAAAAGCGTCCGGCATATCTCATTTGTGTGGAGTAATTATGATTAGATGACATTGGTAAGATAATTTGTGCCCCTCTATTTTTCAAATTTCTGGGGGGAGGGCAAAATTCCAAAAGTGGGCGGTGGTGCAAAAATATTTTCAGAAATGATACCCCCACTTTTCAAGACCTCCTTAAACCTCTGATCACATGTAATTCCCTCTTGTACATTGTATGCACATTTACCATCTTTCTGGGGAGCATGCTGCTCTACATCACCACGCCCTCCTCTGTATTACATGTGAACTGCGCAGAATTGCCTGAAAATAATACGAAATTACTTAACTCCTATCTCACATTCCGGTTTCAGTGATACTTCTCTAACGTGGGGTAGTTTTCCGCCGCATGAGCGACAAGTATTCTATCCCAGCTAAAGTATGAAGGATTCTTGTGGCGGAGATGAGCTGGCTAAGAAGAATAGCGGAGGAGCACCAGATGGGACAGGATTCGCAATGATGTTACCCGGACTGAACTGGGACAGAGAGCAACAACGGTAGACAGGATCAGAAAAAGAAGACTGACAAGGTTTGGCCATGTAACACGAATGGATAATACGCGTTAATAAGAGGTTACCAGCAAAGGCATTATATTGTCACGTAGAGGGAACACGGAGTCGAAATTACAGGTAAATGAAATATAGTAATAACAAAATAGAAGCGAAACTCATAATGACTTTTGTTTTTCGTGGCTCCGGCATAGAGACCGGGTCTCTAGACTCGTTATCGAGCCTATTGTCACACGATTTTCCCCACTGAGAGCGTCAGGTTAGTCTACTCGCTATAGCTGGGGGTGCAAATGGAGTAGAAGCCTGAAGCCAAATATTGAGACCATACGACTATAGGACCTGCCGCTCTGCACTTTGGTATCAGTGCCGGTCCCACACCTGGCTAAAGTAGGAGGGCGACGCAAATGATCGTTGTTATCACACAGTGTCGTTTAACTGCAACTTACTGACAGCAAACAATCGGTAAAATAAAATTCGTCATAAATTGAAAATGTTTGAAGTGAGATCTAACCAGCGGTGGCTGAAAACATGGTTAACGTGAGGGATCGTAGCGTCAAGGAGTCCGTCCGCCGAAACACCTTGTCCCCAACGGATATTGTCTTATAGTAGGTCCGCTATCATCGGATTCGTATACGTAAAGACCATCTCGTTCGCTCGTTGTTGGTCTTCAAAGTCAACACATAAAGATAACAGCGACCTGTAGGCCTACGCCTAATGGTTGTGCGCTAAGGCAAATTGCAATTAAAGTAGCCTGTAGAACATGCATGCCTCTTTCCTCTGACTCGCACACAATTATTTCCGACTCGTGATGAAAACCGACCGACCGAGTTATTTCCAATTTCAAACACAGGCCGCAATGACTCACGCGTTCTGCGGATGTACATGGCTGACCGATGGACCAGCCTGTGACTCCCTCCCAAGGCCAACAACTCAGCCTCGTTTGAACAAGACGTTTGCGTAGCTGTGGGCGTTACCAACGGGGACGAATGAGCAGCCTATTTAGGTAGTTGCAGCACACCAATTTTGTTTCGTCCAAGTCATAAAACCAAATTATACATAGGTTTGATGAGTTGAGAGTGCTGCTTACAGTGCCCGAACATCTGCTGTTTGATTGACTAATTGATTGATTGATCTCGTTTTTGATTACAACAGTCTGCAAAGCACACAAGAAATCCGGTATACATGTATATCAACATGTGTCAAAGGGAGAGCTCAAAAAGAACCAGGTGTACACAGGCTACTATGCTAAGGCGTCAAACCTTATCAGTGATAAGGTTTGACAATAACAGATTGTTCAATGTTTATATACAGATACACAAGAAGAATGCTAGTAATAATATGTAGCTATGTCGTAGGCCTTCATTCAACGATCATGAGGCACCATTTTACATTTTACATGATGAGGCTATCAAAAAGAAGTCCACGTAGGCCCCCTATACGCTTAAAGCTCATTTTTGCAGGACCGGTGGACATTTAAACGGAGAGCGACATCAATCGATATAAGAGGCATGGTAAATATGAATAAATTTGTACCTGTACTACCTATCTAAATTTTACAAGTGGGGTCAACGAGCACAATTTTTGGCAGTGTTTGGCAAATTTATGAGACAATGTTTGACAACTTGCAAGAGGCATATGCTCTGTGCTTCTTAACGTTAAGTACTCGACGATATAAACTTGTTATCGTGACAGTTTGAAGAAAATTGTGCAAAATTTTGCAGAGTTATCGTTGTCGAAATATGACGAAACTCTGTTTTGCCCAATTTAAGGGACGATTAATTTGCTCGAAACGACTGGGACACTTTTATAATTCTTAATTGACGATAGGCGAATTAGAACAGCGTCTACAATATTAGGATAGAATGCTGCCATTCACAAATATAAAAATGGCTTACGTGCGTTGTCCAGAGGGAGGCAACTTCAAAGCAGGTATCCGTCTCTTCATCTGCAGAAAGGATAAGCCGGTGTAGTAGGCCAAACACACCTCCGTCTTAAACACTCCCGGGTCAATTTATCCTAGGATAAATTAACCCGGGAGTTAATTCCTCCTAGGAACAATTGAGTAGTGGAGGGCATTGTACATAGGACATACACACTCCCGCTAGTGAATAGACACTCCCGTGGAGTTAATTCTTCTTAGGATAAGTTGACTCCAGAGGAGTTAATTCTTCCTAGAACAAATTTTACTCCAGGGGAGTAAAATCTTCCTAGGATAAATTGACTCCTATATCTAATACAATAGGGGAGTTAATTCTACCTAGGACAAACTGATTTCCGGGGAGTTAATTCTTCCTAGGATAGATTGACTCCCATATCTAATGTAACAGGGGAGTTAATTCTACCTAGGTCAATCTGACTCCCAGGGAGTTAATTCTTCCTAGGATAAATTGACTCCCATATCTAATGCAACAGGGGAGTTAATTCTACCTAGGACAAAAAACTGACTCCCGGGGAGTTAATTCATCCTAGGATAAATCGACTCCCATACCGAATGCAATAGGAGAGTTAATTCTAACTAGGACAAACTGATTCCCGGAGTTAATTCCTCCTAAGAAAAATTGATTCCTATACGTAATGCAGTAGGGGAGTTAATTCTTCCTAGGACAAACTTTCTTTCCAAGGAGTTAATTCCTCCAAGGACAATGGCAATGACAGTGACATTAACAATAGCAACAGCAACAACAATAAGAATAACAATGACGAAAACAATAACAATAACAACAATAGCAACATAAACAATAACAATGACAATAACAATACTGATAATAACAATAACTATAACAACAAATTTTTTAACAATAACATAACCAATAACAATAACAGCAATAACAATAACAGCATAAACAAAAACAGCATAAACAAAAACAGCAAAAACAATAACAATAATGATAACAGTAACAACAATAGCAACAATAACAGCAATAACAACAGCAATAACAATGACATTAACAATAACAATAACAAAAGCAATAGCAATATCAATAGCAATAAAAATAACAATAACAGCAATAACAATAGAAACAATAACAATAGCAATTGCAATAGCAACATTAATAGCAATAACTATAACAGCAATAACAATTGCAACAGCAATTGTTATTGTTATCAAAAATAGCAACAACAATAACAATAACAATAATAATAACAAAAACAACAACAACAACAACAACAAGGCCAATAATAAAAGCAATACCAATAACAATAACGGTAACAATAACAATAACAACAAACAGAACAACAGTGATAATAACAATAGCCTTAACACTAACAATAGCAATAGAAATAGCGATAACAATAAGAAAAACAGCAATAACAGCAATGACAGCAAAAAGAATAGCGATAATAATAACAATAACAATAGCAACATTAACAATAACAATAGCAAAAGCAATAGCAATGTCAGTAGCAATAATAATAACAAACACAGCAATAACAATAATTCTTAGGAAGAATTAACTCCCCTGGAGTCAGTTTGTTCTATGTAGAATTAACTCTCCTATTGCATTAGATATGGGAGTCGATTTACCCTACGATGAATTAACTCGCCGGGAGTCAGTTTATCCTAGGTTAAATTAACTCCCTATTGCATTAGATATGGAAGTCAATTTTTCCTAGGAGGAATTAACTCCCCGGGAGTCAACTTGTCTTTGGACGAATTAACTCCCCTACTGCATTAGAGGTAGGAGTCATTTTATCCTAGGAAGAATTAACTTCCCTGGATCAATTTGTCCTAGGAAGAATTAACTCCTCTACTGTATTAGGTATAGGAGTCGTTTTATCCTAGGAAGATTTAACTCCCCTGGATCAATTTGTCATAGGCAGAATTAACTCCCTTGTTGTATTAGATTAGGGTATCAATTTTTCATAGGAGGAATTAACTTCCCGGGAGTCAGTTTGTCCTAGGAAGAGAATTAATTCCCCTACTGCATTAGGTATAGCAATCAATTTTTCCTTGGAGGAATTAACTCTCCGGCAGTCAATTTGTTCTAGGAAGAATTTACTCCACAATTTCATTGGCTGTGGGAGTCAGTATATCCTAGTGGGAATTAACTCCCCGGGAGTGTTTATTCGCAGGGGGAGTGTATATATTCTAGGCAGAATTAACTCCAGAGTCAATATATCCCAGGTACAATACACTCCTGGTGTTAATTTATCCGGGTAGTTAATTTAGCCTCCTACACCGGCGTTGAACACACTGGAAACTCTGACCCGCCGGTATTAAGACTTCAAGTTACCCCCCATTTCAGATTACCCTCCCCCCTCGGTAATCTGAAATCGACTTAAGATTACCCCCTTCGAGTTCACATTATCCCCTCTCTGAATGAGTCTAAATGTTAAATTGTTATGATTTGAACTAGTGATAATCAGTGTGCTGAATAAAACACTTGACGCATATAAGATAGAAGGCTAGTTTTAACGTGTGAGAAATAAATAAAAGTCAATGAAATGTAAATTGTATGAAATCAGTAATACACGTGATCAAAGTGCATATGATATAGGATGATATGATCTCAAATGTCATCGATAATAACGAATTCTCTGTAGGTATATCTCTAGACCTTGCGAAAGGATTCGATACTGTGAATCACAATGTCCTCCTAAAAACATAGAGAACTAAGAAGTGAGAGGTGTCCAATTAAATTGGTTTGTTAGTCATTTTGATAATCGCTCCCAATGAGTTCGCTGCAATGGCACTATATCTGATAGGGCTATTATTACCTATGGAATTCCACAAGGTTATTATCGTGTGCCACTCCTATTCCTTTTTTATATATATGACCTAGCTCATGTGTCCACTACTATAATATAGTAGAGGACACTTGAGCATATTATGCCCTATAACGTTCGCTGACAACACTAAAATGTTTCTATCACACAAATCATGGGCAAAGCTGCTTGCAACTATTAACTTGAAGCCATCAAAAGTAGCTGATCGATTTTGTGCAAATAAACTCACGATCGACCTGGATAAGACCAATTTTATTATATTCAGTTCCCACAGGAAAATTGTACCAAAGGATATTAGTATCCACTTAAAAGTCGCACCCATCAGCCAGGTAAAGTCCGTCAAGTTCCTTGGGGTGTATGTTGACCACCATCTATCCTGGGTCGTACAAATATGTATGTGTGGCACGGTGGCCGATTGGTTAGAGCGGTCGGCCCATAACGCTCAGTGTGCGCTGAGTGAGCGGCTTCGATCGACGTCCGAAAAGTCACTGTGCAGGGACTAGAGTAAGTCCTTCGCACACAATTGCTCTGCAGTACAATTGTAGTTGCTTCGTAGAGGCGTGTGCACTTCTGACCAAAATATGTTGGAAGAAGGCCGATATCAAATTTAAGAATTAAAAAAATATTGATCTCATTGCCAACAAAATAGCCAAAAACATCGGGTTACTATCCAGAGTTTCTCACATTATCCCTAAATCTATTAGACTTCAACTATATTTACTACACTCTGATTTAATGATTTACCAGTATTTGGTCTTCCAATTACACATCAATGCTTAAAAACTTCTGGTTCTACAAAAAGGCGATAGAAATCATCATAGCCTACGATCATAGGTCTTATATGACAGGTGTCTATAGAAGTGAACACACTGACCCAATATTTAATATATTTCATATTAATAAAATTAGATTGAATAAAAATACTTCAAATCGGTATATTTTTTACCGTTATGAGCACTGTCTCCTACTATTTATCCACGGGTTCAGACATCCAAATCTATTGCATCAGAAATTCCCGCGCATACCGCCCTTTTAGAACCCGGGCAAACCACGTAAAATTTATTGCAGGTATTGTATTTACACATTTCTAGAGGACTTCTAGTAGGGTGAATCATTCAGAAGCGCTGCCAGTGCGCAAGTACCCGCGAGAAGTAGGTTTTGAGAAAAGCAAAAGAGAATGAGAGACTATCAGATAGAATTTTGAAGCGAAAAGATGGAGAAAGCCCATTCCACAGAGAAGGACCAATTGAAGCAAAAGATGGAGACTCAGCCATTGTTGCTCTAGTTCGAGGATAAAATTTTGTCTTAGATCTTCGGGCCCGTTGATCTGGAACGCTCTTCGGCTAGTTCTTCTATTGTGAATCAGGAATTAACTCAGTCACTTAAAAACAAGTTGCATACTTTTTAATGACCATGTCAGATTCCCCCGGGGTCGATCTATGACATATCAGATTTTATCACTTTGGCTTTTGATCCCACACGGGTCGCCCATGCACACCTCCCAAATAGCATCATGCATCTAAATAAGCAAAAGCAAAAGGCCTAACTGTTTTCAGTGGTAATTTGAGGTGGGACGAGTGGCCTTCAAGCTACCACCGTCTAGGGTAGCTTGCAGCTGATTTCATATTACCCCGGGAGTAGGCCTAATCTGAAATCGAATGGGGTAACTTGAAATCGCCTTCAAGTTACCCTCGGGGGTAACTTGACATCGATTTCAAATTACCTACCGGTAGCTTGAAATCGACTTCCAAGTGAGCCCCGGGGGTAACTTGAAATCGATTTCAAGTTATCGGGGGGTAAGATGAATGGGGGTAATCTGAAATCGCTCATGTAAAGATTTCAGGTTACCCCATTTCAAGTTATCCCCCCCGGTAATCTGAAATCGATTTCAGATTACCCCAGAGGTAATATGAAATCGATTTCATACTACCTCCCCCGTGTTCACATTATTCCCTCCGTGAAGGAGACAAAATGTTAAATTGTTCTGCTTGCAAGTGAGTTACAACTATTGATAATATGTAGGCCCTCAATAAAATACGTTGCACATACAACACGGAAAGCTCTTTTAATATGTGAAAAATATATAAAAGTCAAATTGTATGAAACCAGTAATACACTAGATCAATGTGCATCTCATATTACATACACACATAGGATATAATAAAGATTCAGTCTAACTAGTGAAGAAATTAGTGCAATTACAACAATAATTACAACAATTAGGGACACAGAACTTCTGACTTGATAACACAATCCTCTACTTATCACGTTAAAAGTAAAAAAATATTTAGCAAATTGTGGGTTCAAAGTGATGCGACAGATTGCTATTCATAAGAACTTCTTAAGCGTGTATGTTTTTGACTCAGAATAAGCATCTGCTACTCAGATGGAGACAGGCATGAAAGAGAAGTGGGCATAATGGTCGGCCAAAAACGATAATCAGCTAACTGGATGGGAACTAGTAAGTGAAAGAATAATTACCATCAGACCACAAACAGGGCATACCAAGATGACCCTGATAGAAGTGTATGCACCAACAAGTACAGCCACGAACGAAGAAAAAATGAGTTCTCTGAACAACTGCAGGATGTCATGGAGGCGATACCAGAATAGGATCATAGGCGACTTCAACGCATAAATAGGCAAGGACAGGACAGGATGGCTGGATGCCATGGGAACAGAGGCGCTGCAAAGAGAGATGACATTGGAGAAAGAATGCTTAGCTACTGCAGCAACAACAAACTAAAAGTACTGTTGGTGGCAGCATGTTCAAACACAAAAACATACACATGGATACCTGGAGATCTCCAGGTGGTGGAACCACACACAAAATCGATTATATATGTCTCTTCAGAAGATGGGCATCACCACTACAAGATGTAGGCGCACACAGACGAGCTGACGTCGCCTCGGATCACTACCTGGCTATCACAACAATAAGACTGAAATTGAAAAATCTGGTAAATAGAACTGAATGTAAGACTATAGCTATTGCAAAGCTGAATAAAAAAAGATACCAAGCAGAAGCTCCAACTACAGCTAAAAACCGATTCAGTATGCTGGAAGAATAGGAATACGAGACAGCAGAGGAGAACTGAATGAAAATTATAGATGTAGTTATAGGCGTGGCGCAAGATGTCATCGGACCCAGGCGGGAACACTAGGAAGGACAGATGAATTAGTGACAACACATGGAAAGCAATCGATGAACGTAAAAAGGACAAAAAGAGCAGGGCTTGAGTACGAACACGCGCATAGAGGGTGCTAGTTACAACAGAATACAAAATGAAGGATAAGGAGGTCAAGAAACGATGTACGGCGGACAAAAAGACAAGGACAGAAACAAGGCTAAGTGAACCAGAAGTGGCAGCAAAGAAAGGTGACTCCAAAACGTTACATAAAATAGCGAAGAAGCTGTCTGTTAAGGGGTGCAGAAAATGTCTGTCAGAGATAAGAGCGGAAACACATTTTGAACACACGAAGAACAAGAAATGAGATGGAGGGAACATTATAATAGTGTCCTTAACTGCTCAGTACCAATAATATTAAAAACAAATTCAGTTTAGACATGGATCCCCAAACAATTGATGAAGAAATCGGAGAATGGTTTTAATTGTCTCCAGAGTACGCCAGGGATGTGTACTGGCACAAATATTATTCCTACTAGGTTTTGAATGGCTAATGAGAAGAAGCACATGCTGAGATCCATGTATTAGAATACAAAGATGCTAAGAGGCTTGTCGATTTGGATTTGCGTATGACATTGCACTCCTTAAAATTTGCCACCGCAGCTCCATCGCATCTCCCTCAGCCCCAATATTTCTAGTTTGTATTCTTACAGCTCCCTCACCCCTTGCGCCAGCCTCCCTGTATCATATAACATTCTTACATTCCAGTATCCAATTCTTGCCTTGGATTTGGTCGTTAAGATTTGAGACTTCTGAGTCTTGGCTTCCTTTCGGCTTTCATCACGACCCTTCATAGATGGGCCATGATCTTTTCATCTCCCGACCGACCGACCACGACAATGAGGTTGAGCTTTTCATGTGTATTTTCTTTTGCAAGATATGGTTTTACCTGGGAGGCCCGCAAACTTTCCGCAGAACCTTCCTTCATTTTCCAGGCTAGGGATTAGCACTGCTGAACTGCAAGGCAGGGGAGTAGTTAGTTGCCTAGGTGTAACTTGAAAAAATTTCAAGTTACCGGGGGGTAGCCTGAATCTGATTTCATATTACCCCTGCGGTAATCTGAAAACGCAGGGGTAAATTAAAATCGACTTCAAGTTAACCCAGGGGGTAACTTGAAGACAATTTCAAGTTACCCCCCGGTAACTTGAAATCGATTTCAAGTTACCGGGGGGCAAGGTGAATGGGGGTAATCTGAAATCGCTACACCGGTACCAGTAGATGGGGGGACACCGTGTGATCCGACAATTCGGCGCCGGATGGGTTTGTAAGTGTGTTTAGACCAGAAGTCGGTATTTAGTAACTGGCATTTTTTAAATATTCAAAATGGGAGCGAAATAATATTCTCCTTATTCTTATTCTCCAGTACATGTTTGGCTAGTATGGAGTCATAGTCAACACATAGGGACCGTGTCCCCTTCTAACTGGAGTAGTCCTCCACTGTAGAGATAACTAAAGAATATTACAAATTACATCGATTTCAGTTTCTGACTCACATAGTATTTACTAACGGCAATAGAAGTTGATAAATCCATGTCTTAATGTTACTGTAGGCCTACTCTTTAATCGCAATTACTCAAAGTCAGTATTTTAGTGATGTTGTATTAACCAGTCTCTATAATAACTAGACATGTACTGGATAATATGAAATACTATTTCGCTCCCATTCTGAATATTTTAAAAATGCCACTACTGGCAAAATTATTGGATTAAATACTACGCAACAAAAAGATTCGCAAATATATGTCCAATTGGCCAAACTCAGCGTGTTTTGAGGTTGGTTGAGAATGTTTCCTTACCAGAGCTACATGTATATGTAGCATCTCGCACATGCAGCGGAATACTGCTCCCATGCAGATGCAAGTAGAAGATTTACCAGTCAGCCCCATTCACACGTCAACTGCATAGGCCTAAAGTATCTTCGTTTATAAGCGAAATATTGCTGTCAAAACGCGACGACTTACAGGTTCATACTATTACGGAGGCAGTGGCGTCGCCAGAGTGTCGAGAGAGCAAAAGCCCCTAACGACTATATGCCCCTAACGACTCTAGAGGCATGGGGAGCATCTACCCAACGGAGTCTGGGTAGAAGCCCAAGGAGATTGTACAACTTTGAGCATTTTATGCCAATTGGAGTACATTTTGGGCTGATATTCACCTCAAATTTGTGAATTATATAATTCGAAATAAAACACCTAAAGCATCTCGATTGTGAAAACTTTGACTATGTTATTATACAATGGTTTCATTGAGAAGTCAGATTTTAGAAGAACACCGCGTTCATAATTGCAGAATTGAAATTACAGTGTCTTTCTAGGCTTCATTCGCGAGCCACATGATTATTTAAACGGGATTAATTGAAGTTTTATGGTAAAACTAGCCTTTCTGCTCATCTTTGCCTGGAATTGAATTCCTAACCAGCGGGTCTGCCACTTCGCCGTGATACTGTTTCCGAGTTGTCCTACTCGATGACGTCTCGATCGCGAGTGTTCCATTGGCCGAGCGCTCTGAGTCACGCAGCAGTCACTACAAGCGTGCCTATGTGCATATTACATTAACCCACCCTCATCTAACGTGGATGCAAGTGACAACCGTTACTTAATGAAAATGTCTGAAGTTTGGACAACTCGAAAGTTCAAAATGCCTAAATATCGGAATTTTAAGTAAAATAGTATTGTATGCTGAAAAGAGTGATGTTGATCTAGAAATTGGCATAGAACCGATTAGGTCCCGGGGCGCCCATTACGCTATGTATCTCATTTTTAACAAACTCGGTTCCTCAGCTCTGCGTTCCAGTGTGTTCACCACTACTCTACGCTCCCCCAAATACGAAATATCAAATTAAAAATCACGTAGGGCTCCCCCACCCTTATAAAAACTCATCGAATTTGCATGAATACCAAGACCCAGCCTGGACAGGGATGGCAGGAGGGCAGCTGCCTCGCCCTTGGCGACGTGATGATTTCAGTGCAGAATGCTGCTGTTGTACTGGGGCAACGCACGCTCACTCAATCATTGAGTTGAACATACAAGCTATACGTTCGGTGATTTAGATGTTCGATCAGTCCAGTGTTAGGCCATATAAGTCATAAAATGCATTGCTCTGGTGATGGGACCATGCTGGTTTCTCTGGCGCGACTCTCGTGAGGTGCTGAGATCCTTGGCAATCCAATACAGGGAGAATTAATTTGTGTTAAAGTAGCCAATGCAAACAGTGAATTGATCAGACAACTCTAGGAATATTAGTTTTTTTATTATTACACGTAACAACACCGTCTATGGCCGCCATTTTGACAAGACAACCATAAGACAATGCTGATCAATATTCGGTCTGTCAAAACACCAGTAGCCTAAACACTATAGAACTGCCAATAGCGACTGTCCAAATCGTATGCATACAAGAACCAATGACTAAATAAAAGAAGAAGCAAAGTAAACTGGCATACCCTAATTTAAAATTCTTGCGGGTATTCGAGTGTCTGTAAATCTATCGGTTGTGTCCAGGTATGTAAATCTCAAGAATGAATACAGGTGCTCTTTCTAGGCTTATTACACGCTGACCCAACCAAGGCCGTACCGAGGGGGCAAACGGGGCCGTGGCCCAGTGCGCAAATGTGGAAAATGCGCAAATTTAAGTATGGAATAACTTATATTATTCCATAAAATGCACTAGTCTCAAAATGTGGTGGCGCCAGATTGATGCTAGGCAGAGGGCGCAATTATAGTTCGGTACCCAACGTCAATCTTGTGTACAAACGAGTGCAGATGTTTCGATCTTAATGTAATGTCTTTAGATTAAATCGATACAATGACATAAACACTCTCCACCCTGCGAATGAAATGTCTTAGTTCAAGATCGGACTACATGACTAGCGGATTTGATTCCTCCTGCCATGGGATAAATTAAATCAGAGCTTTATATTAATTCTTCCTGGGACAAATTGACTAGATTTGATGCTTCCAATGAAGAATTGAAGAGGGAGCTGATTCTTTACAAGGGACAACTTGAATGGGGCGTTCATTGTCATTGCTTTTATTACACAAATTAAACGGTCATGGATAGAGCATCGTCAACGTATACAAGCCCATATGCGGTTCTCCAATAATGCCCGCTACGCAATCTAATCTACTAGCTGTCAGATCAATTGAAACCAAATCGACTACGGTAGAATAGGAAATGCTACAAATTTAGTGAACCCGTTTGAAGCATTGTCGTCAATGATTTATGCTGTTGAGTTGATTACTCAAAACAGTTTCTCCTCTATGGCATTGAAGCTGTCAGCCTTGCCTAAAGGTGAGATGACTACCGAGGTTAAATTGCCTTCAGAAAAAAGCAATTCGATGTATAATATAATGGGACCTTACCATGCTTGTCGATGATATTATAATCAAATGTTCAGTATTACTGGTATTCTAATCCGTCATAAAGTAACTTCCCTACAAGCAAACGAATTCATGTATAAATTCACAAACAACCTACTACGGACTAGTCATTTTATATTAAATTCTGCTATTAATCCTTACAAAGTCCGTTCCACTCTCAATTATAGACCTATTCTTTGTAGAACCAACACTCGTCAATTGTCAATTAAATATATAGGACCTCTCAATTGGAATATAACATCAATTGAAACTCATAATTCCAGCAATATCCGACACTTTAAAATCAAATACAAATAACACCTTTTAACTACCACTCTAAATAATTAGTATGTGCACATACAGCAATTGTAAACTTGTTAAGATAATGAATTATGTTTTGAATATTCTAAACCTGCTGCTTTATTTTATGTAAGAAAGGGTAGGCCCTGCCCTGGCGGCTGGAAAACTCTCGTCGATGAATCGTCGCTAAAGTAGCCGCTGTTAGTGGACGAACAGCTAAGGGATTAGATTCAGCCTCTGGCGTCGAACTTCGTCTTCGTGGCAATTCGCATGGATGACCTCGTCGACGCGGTGAATTGACGCCGGTCGCTCCTTAAGTGCATCTCGATAGTCTCTGAAGGCGTATAGGGTAGATGTCCACCGCCATGCTCCCTCCAATTCGTCGTTAGCTGTCCTCCATGCAGCCTCTGAGTTCCGATGCATTTCTTTAGCGCCTTCGAAAAACTCCAGTCGTGACATGACCAATAGCGTTATAATTAATTATTGCAGAGTCAGGCAGTAACAAAAAGTAATAATGGTGTCCATTGTTCGCGCAGTAAAGCAAGTTGGCCTATTATATGAAAATTAGTGCACCATCCACACATTGACATTTAATATCATTATGCTGGCCGCGGAGCTGTGACGTCTGTCTGTCTGTTGGTCTCTCTGTCTGTCTGTCTGTCCGTCTAGCTATCTCTCTGTCTGTTCGTCTGCACTATAAGCAGCTGTTTATAGTGCTTCCATATTTCCAGAGCTTTTTTTTAGTCAGGCTCAACGCTATCTCTGTGACAACATCCGGCGTCCTCTTTTGGCTTGCTCTCGTCGTCCACTTCGTTCTGTAAACGGACAAAATCTCTTGCTATATCGGACTCTGGCTAATTATTTTGCTCAATACCACGCTTATGAATCTGTTAGCTGTTTGGATTGGAACAATATTCCTTCTACGACCGAATCTTCGACCCTAACTGGAGTTCGTCTGTTTCTGCCCGTACGCTTGAGATTGTCCTTTTTATTGCAGAGCTTGTCGCAAAAGAGCGCCTCTGATTAGGCTGTACCATGAGAGGCGTTTTACTTTTTACAATTAATCGGTGCTCTTTGACTTGCAACTAACTGGTGCCTGCTTGGTCTGTTATTTAGGCTGTGCGTAGGTTTGTCAGTCACGAGTTATTGCCTCCAGTAATTACCCTTGTATAGGGAGTTCAGTGACCAAACAGCCAGCTTCAAGTTTGTCCTTTCGGGGCCGATTATAAATTTCCAATAGGGCGGTTCAGCAACGGTCTCCGCCTCCGATTCGACTGGCTTCTTGAATTGCGATTTTCGATTTTTTCCTCGTTTCAGCGCAAGATTCCGGAAGAAGTTATTTAAAAATGTGTCATTAAGGGGCGACACGCGCCATCAAACGAGACTCTGTTTTTTTCCTTTTTTGTGATGATTCCATCTTGGAATTTTTCACTCCATTCAAAAGGAGGTCATTAAAACGAACTCTTCTGCTATCGGATTGTGATTTTGGATTTCTCATCTCATTATCCGCTTTAAAATGGCAAACAGTGGCGCGAGACATCCATTTCTGTCACGAATCGCATTTGTTAGAGGCAAAATGGGAGAACTTCCTTCCATTTCACTCGAGCAGCTGGAAATTTGAAACTTTAAATTTAGATGAACAATTCAAGCGAAAAAGTGGCGGGAGTCGTCGATTTCTCACTTTTAGACCAATTTTTCCAATATTGATTTAAAAAATTGACCCGTGTCTTATTGTTTTCACGACTTTTTTTTACCAAATTGAGCTCTAGTGCCTAGTTCACTAGGGTAGGGCTATACCTTTGCACCGAGGAAATCTACGCTATTCATATTTTTCGACTCAACAGCTATCCAACATCTGCCTGAGACCTTCGATTTCTGCCTGTTTGTCTTTTTAATGAGACGAGGAATTCAATGTGAAATATGACCAATCACGACAATACAGCTATGGAGTACCAAGATGCCTAGTTTACAAGCACATATCTGGCCAACGGAGAGACACAAGCTCTTCATATTTTTTAGATCTTGCAGACATCTACACATTTTCGGGGCTCCTAAATTTGGGGCAATATATCTTTAAAATAAGGTGAGAAACGGAAGGTGAAATGGAGTCGATGGCGTCGAAATAGCTTTGACTCAAAATTTTCTAAGTCCACGAACCAAGATGAATAGTTTGCAAGGATGAGTCTGACCAGCACACAAACGTACGCTCCTGGTAGCCTTGGAAACATTCGAGCTATGTGTGAGAAGTTGACCTTGTGACAATATATTCTTATAAATGAGGCGACCAATTATACGCGAAAAGTGAAGGTCGTGTAAATATTGCTGCAAATGCTTTCATATTCATCTTTGCGATGATGTATCTAGCTCCGGTGCATAGTTTACCAGCATATATTTATGTAGCTGGAAGACGTACGCTTTCGATATACTGCCCTTACAGGGCCATGCAACTTCTCTCAAACTTATTTCAATTTTTGACAATAATTTTTTTGATCTTTTTAACTTTTTCTATTTTTGACATGGTCATATAGTGACGGTCACGTTAGGGGCCTAATACAGCCTAGGCGTCAGATTTTACAAGTCTCACAAAACCAAACTTTGAACAAGACGTTTGTTTAGCTGTGGGCGTTCTCAACGGGGACGAATGAGCAGCTTTTTGTATGTACACGCAGCTGCTGCAAAACAATTATTGCATCGTCCCAGTCATAAAACGAAATTAAAAAATTATAGGTTTCATGTATTGACAGTGCTGCATACAGTACGAGAACGTCTGCATTTTGATTGATTGATTGGTGTCATTATTGATCACAATAGCTACAAAGCACAAAAGAAATCCGGTATCTATATCAACAGGCAGGAGTCAAATAGGGAATGCTAAACAGAACCAAGTGCTATGCTGAGTCGTCCAAATGCAATGTTGTACAGATGAGTCAATAATTGACTGTCAGGTATATCGTGTTTGCTCAATTTGCAATGATTAACTATTCTACTACATCACTCAATGCGTTATAGACCTACATGTGTAATGAACTAGTGAAAGTGGGCAATTTAATAATAGCTCGAGGCAGTGCACTGCATGCATGGTTCCTATACCAAAACAGGAAACGTCTGCTTGTCAGCAATGTCAAATCTTTGGAAACATTTTATTCAAAATATAATTGAATACTATATAAAATAAAGAAGCATTTTAAAATGGCTGATACAGTTTGACGGTAACAGATTGCTCCTCGACAGTCAGTGTTTATTCAGCAACACAGCATAGATCATGGTACAAATGTTTCGAGTAATCACAGACTACTTTTTCGGATCACCGAGGGAGACCCAAATAGGGACTGTATAGCCCCGCTAGTTACGGCCACCCCACATTAAACAGAATTCTAGAAAGTCTGTATTTTGATGACCGTTCATCGGTAGATCCATAATTTTAGATATTTTAACATTTCAGAAATTAAAGCAAACTTAACTACCCTTAGCTATAGTCAAACAATCGCAGGTTACAGGTTAGAATATTTACATTTCATGTGCATTAGCGGTTTAAGCACTTCAATACAGTCACAATAGTCAACTGTTAAAATAATCCTAATAAGAATATTTAACAATTGGCCCATTTTCGACATTTAAGGAACCAGGCAATTCTATTTCAATCAAGGTAGACTCGTGACCAAGCGTAGTATAGCCTACTCTAAGCTTCTGGTCAATTAAGACCATGTAGAATTAATTGCCTATATTTATACTAAAAATTGTCGAATATTTCGCACAATGCGTAATTCAAGTGGTATACTGTTCCAAGTTTTTGAGCCCATGCATTTTATGGATGCGAGTCTGAACTTAGTTCTCGCCAGTGGGGTTAGGACAGTAATTGGGTTGATTAGTCAAACTAATGCCGAGCTCAGTAATATCGCCGAATGGTTTACAACAAACAAACTCACTGTAAATTTAGAAAAAACTAGGTTTATGCTTTCTAGATCTCATAGAAAAACCCCACCGCAGCATTTGCCTACGCTCACTATCATGAATACTCCCACACACAGGTCGTTTCAACCAAATTCCTAGGTATCTACGTAGCCAAGTGGTGTGACCATGCCTGGGCAATTACGGGCAATGCTCGGGCTGCATTTAGTTCTGCCCGGATTGCGGCTAACACGGAATTTCGAGAAATTGTACAAGTATATTTTTAGTTGTTCTTTGATTCATATACGCAGCCTGTGTGACTCATGGGATTTGTGACATTTGTCCAAATCCGTTGAGAACTTGAAATGCTTTTGCCTTAGGGGAGGATACCACACTCTTCCTCGTATATATATATATCGCCATATCGCAGACTTATCGTATACACATAATTATATATTACATATATATAATATATGCGATGATTGTAGCCCAGGTATTGTAAATCACCTACTGCACATGCAGCTGCGCTGGCATTAATTACTTTTTGCCTTAGGGAAGGATACCCCACTCTTCATCGTATATATATATCTATCGCCATATCGCAGACTTATCGTATACACATAATTATATATTACATATATATAATATATGCGATGATTGTAGCCCAGGTATCGTAAATCACCTACTGCACATGCAGCTGCGCTGGCATTAATTACTTTTTGCGCCCATGCATTGCCTGCCAAAAATCGCAAATGATCCAAGACGAAACGACTTCCTAACTATTGGTTAACAGGGTTG
Organism: Bimastos eiseni; assembly: GCA_959347315.1. Taxonomy (NCBI): domain Eukaryota; kingdom Metazoa; phylum Annelida; class Clitellata; order Crassiclitellata; family Lumbricidae; genus Bimastos; species Bimastos eiseni. The sequence goes on from OY365809.1 coordinate 11,112,418, forward strand.
AGATACGTTATCCAGGAGCATGTAATGCAGCCACACTTCCCTACCGTTCACTGTCTCGTCCTCCTCTGTGCGGCTCCCATTTCCTTTCCCTCTGCATCCTTCCGTGGTGAGGCATCAGTGGTGTAGGCAGGATTTCCCAAAGAGGGGGGGTTAGTATAGGCACTATTGGGATAGTCATTTTCCCCACTAGATCTACAATAAATTATGGGGCTCAATGAGCCAGGATTTTTTCAAATGTTAACCTTTTTTGCACTGCAACAGTTTTTGTGTGATATTACAAAATAGAAATACTTTATATTAAAATCGGCTAAGGCGCATAGTTAGTGATTTTATAACAATGGAAAAAATTACAAACATATACTCAAGCTTAAAATTTTATATGATTATAAAATAGCCCTGCCTATGCAAATCAATCTCAGATTTTCTTTTCTTAACATCTTAGTAGGCTAATATTCTTCGTCTGATTATCAGTAGAAGTTCAGTTTTCTTGTCATTAGGGCCTTTCTTATTTATTCATTCCTAAATCATAATGAATTTTGGTCTTAACTTGCTTAGCTTCACAGAACAAAATCTAATCTCGCTTCCTTAGTAGTTCATTGATTATTTCCTCGGTTGTTGGGGTCATTTCACGGTGAACGTGTAGAAGAGCTAATCAATTCAGTCTAATTTTGCTTGTCGAGTTCCTGAGATAAATTTTCAGACACGGCGAAGTGTTGAGAAAGAGCGCTCACTGGTACAGATGGAAACAGGCAATGTAATATTGCCAAGATTTGCAATAACTTTGTAATATTTGGATGAACTGTTGAATGACACATATACATTGCGTCCAAAGCATTTTTTGGCACACTACCCGTTTCTTTGCGTGAAATACGACGGTACCACAGCCTTAGCTCTGCCACTAATGAATCCAAATACGTTAAGAGCCATTGCTTATGGAATGATCGCTTAGCTTTGTTTAGTTCTATTCTTGCCCCAACATCTTATAGCAAGAGATAACAATGCTTAGATAAACTTACAATAACACCTTCCAGCGAGAGATAACTGCTTACTGATTTTATAGTTGATCCAGGTCTTAAAGTGTGCCTGGACGGTCATGGACGGCGTTCAGGCACTTATTTTCGAGGCCGGACGCCGGCCTGCCACTTATTTGGCCAGTAGAGCCTGGACGCCGTCCATGAGCGTCCATGCAACAGTGCAATTCCTGATATATGCGCACGTTATTATCAACAGGAGAAAGAGGAGGAAAAAATTTCGCACTTCGCGCGTTTACAAACTTTCTTTTTCCGATTTTCAAAACGATGCCGGCGCCACTGGTCCCTTGTCGATAATTTCACAGAGGAAACCAATTCTCTGTAAGCCTACGCATTAAATTACAACAAATATTTCAGCAACAAATAATTGACGACTAAATAATGGTTGATGGACAAAAAGCTTAACGAATGATAAAAAAATTATATTTTTCGCCCATTGTATTTGGTTAAATAGAAGCTGGATTGATAACAATAATGTCTGTAAATCCAGCTTCTGGTTCAGCGAGTACCATTTTTTGTCAATTTAGCCTCTATTTAGGCAAATATTCTTTTCTCTGATCCAACTTTTATTTCAGTAGGCATTATGTTCATCTAAATAGCATCTGTTTTGGAAGAATTTCGTTCACACATTCAACTTCCATTCCAGCGTCATTAATATCACCAATCCAACTTGTATTTAAACGAACACAGTGGACCAGGGTGCACGAACCATTTGTCGTCGACTTAATAATTGGTGCTCTGCCTTTGCAATCCTTAGTTCTTAACTTTTTGACACTGGGGCCGTCCATAAATGACATCACGCGCCTATGGGGACGGATCACGAATTTGTGACGATGTGTGACGAGGGCGTCGACGAAATGTGAAATCATCACATCAAAATACGTAATTTTATTAAAAACTTTCACTCATCTAAACAAGTTACACTTAACTGGCAGTAGGCCTAGTTGTTACCACAATTAAACAACACAAATTATGATCATGATAGTCTTTTATCCTGAGGAATGCATAAGATTGCAATTATTATAAACTACTTAATTTCTCCATTTTTCTTCGTTCTAACATTATAATTTGAAATATTTCATAGTTATAATTAAATTTTTTGATAATTATAAGAAAATTTGCATTACAATCTGGACATCTGGTTAGATTTTTTGGGGAGATCATGGCCTTGTGACGTGACGTCGTATTTCAGGGGTCGTGGCATTTGTGGTAACGTGTAGCAAAGGGGGATGGGTCAAAAATCGCTCAAAAATGCGTTACGTCATTAACGGAGGGCTCTCCTGGCGTCCAGGCACTTCTTTTTTTGCACTTTAAGCACTGTGTTGATCCACTGTATACAATGCAGCAATTTATATAATTTATGATTTATGTTCAACTGTTTTAAACTTCTGAACACTCAACTTGGTATAATGCGTCCAATGACCATGTCTAAGGATGAACTGACCAATATGCAAAGTCTCTCATTTCAATTGCTTTATATTTTTGTATACATACATTAATTAAATATATACACGCACACCCATTTTATATATATAGTTATATATATGGTACGCATAGGGCCAATGACAGGAGTCTTATATCCCTGTCCTATATCCGAAAATAATTGAATGATACATTGCGCTTATCACATTATAGGCCTAGTTCTGTTTCATTGACACCCTGCCAGAGTGACCCTGTTATACGGTATCGGGTGTGCATCAAATCTATGCCACAGCTGTTGCCTCCGTGGAGTCAGCGCGTATGCTGCACTCAGTGCACTGTGAGTGTCTGTTATTCGTCTAGCGAGGTCACGGTCCCAAAATTATCCCAACTTATTCAGTAGGTTGCTGCTAAAAAATATTTTCAACTATGCCAATGGGGGGTTTAACCCAACCCAAACCACCCCCTTGCCGCTGTAAAGCATGACCCTGCAGACATGTGTGAAATTGTCAGTTTTGACTAAAGGCTATGTTCTGCCTCATTTACACCCTGCCAGAGTGACCCTGGTGGCTTCGGTCGGACACTAATTGCTGTTATTAACTCTTCACAACTATTTAATTGATTAATCAAACAATTTAATAGAGAAAGAAAGAATACAGCTATGTCATGTTTGGAAATATCCGGTAAGTGACACAGCGTCTACATCAAATTCAATTAAGGCCTACTAGTGAGCAAGTTCATTCACCACCATTAGACGTCGGCGTCATTGCAAACTTTATTCGCAGGCTCCCAGCCCGCAACAGGTGAAGAGTAGGCCTACTCTTTACAACTCATTTGTTGAGCATTTGCGCTGCCCCATTGAATGGGAACTATTTATAATCCGCTAGAACAAGGAAAACAAGTTGTTTAGGCATATTCTTATCGGTGAGGCTGTCGTTACACAGCGCGAGCATAACAGGTACTCCTGCAACATATGAAGGTTAGCCGAGGTAATTTTATTTTGTACTAATGATCATTATTATGATTAATGTCGAGTTGGGCAGCTGCCCGGGTTTCATTTTGACTCTGGTTACGCCACTGACGTAGACCAACATTTATCATGAACTGACCACATAACGGCAACAATTTTATCATCAAAAATTGCTAAATCTCTTGGCATAATTGCTAAAATTATAAAAAATCCTACCTGCATTGACGCGATCCACTCTCTATTACACCCTTATATATCCTTACTTTACAGATGGGAACACCATATGGGCCACCGCATATAAATCTAACTTAAACAACCTGCATATCTTACATAAGAGAGCGATAACATTTTTAGCCAACAAGCCGTATAATGCACATATAGAAAGTGAATTTCAAGAGAAGGAAATACTAAGAATAGAGCAAATAGGAATATTGCAGGTTGGATTATTTATGTACCAATACTCAAACAAATTACTACCTCGATCTTTCCAATATTATTTCCCACCGAAACCAAATGAACACCGGCACGTATTGAGTATCAATCCATGGGGGGAGACTTCAGGTAGGCCAAACGAGTCACATTTGGGTGATGTCATGAATTTTTCAATGGGTGTCGAATTATCAGGAATACTATTAGCTAGTGATTGAGCTATATTCACAAAATATGTATTTAATTCGATCGCTATCGGATCAGTTGTAAGCACTCCATCAACCAATAATGATTTAATATGTTTATGCTTCGCATCCTTACCATTGTCTAATAGAGATCTAAGGATCTGCCAGGTTTATTTAGGTCTTGGCTATTTTTTTGAGAATTCAGCGTCTAGGAAATTTTGTTCTGCCTGCATTCTAAGTTTTTTAAATAATTCCAAAACTTGGTATATTTGGTTTTGTTGGTTATAGATGGGTCCTTTGTACACTTTAGGTGAAGTTTCGACTTTTTAGCACATGATTTATTAAGTCCCTGGGTCATCCAAGACTTTTTGGTAACATCAATTTTTTTCTTTTTGCGTACAATTAACAATTTTGCATACAGATACAGCAGAAGCATGCTATTAATATGCACATGTAGTTTTGTCGTAGGCCTTCATTCAACGATCATGATAAGCCATTTAACATGACGAAGATGTCGAATGAAATCTACATTATTATACTATACGCTTAAAGCTCGTTTTTTTGCAGGACCGGTAGTCGTTTTGGACGAAAACGACATCAGCCTATATCAGAGGTATGGTAAATATGAATAAATTTAGCCTATGCCAATCTCTTATAAAGGAAGTCAATAGGCACAGTTTTAGACAGTGTGTGTTAACTCTTGAGATAAAGTCGAAGGTTTGCACAACTTTCAATAGGAATTATTTGCACTGTGCCTTTTTCACGTCAAGTGCTCAACGATGAAAACTTGTTAACAGTTTGAAGAACGCTACCTCTGAGTCGTTATCTTCGTGTAGATCGTCGATTTATCAACAAATCTATGAAAAATATTGCAGCGTTATTCTTATCGAAATATGACGAAAGTAAGTTTTGTCCAAGTGAAGGGATAATAATAATTTAATTGAACTGAATTACTATAGGCTAGAATGATAACGCTTCGGTTATTGGGTTACGGCAACGGCGAATCAAACGTGACTTCTGGTCCGGGCACACGAGACTTGAGCGAGATTGTGTTTACACACGAAACAATGTTAAATTGATCTGTTTTCATGAAATTCAGTCAATGGCCAGAAAAGTTAACAAGGCTAATAGTTTTGCATATCACTCAACTCAAAGTTTCCATGCTGGTTTAAAACAAGTCTTTATCGCTGCTGAGAAATTAGGGTTAATGCAAGCGGCGTAGTTGTTCGCCGCCGATGTTTTAATGCAAAGCACCATGCAATTATAATATTGAAATCAGTCACGGGACCAAAATGTTTATTCATCGCTGTCTTCTAGAACACATGACAGCGATGAATAAACATTTTGCCTTAAAGAATCTTGGGATCCCCTTACTTGAGCGATAATCCGAAGTTTCATTGGCAATTAGATGGGCGTGAATAATTTGCTCGAAACGAGTGGGACTCTTTCTACTTCTCCAATGACTAGACGAATTAGAACAAGTGCTTATTTGTTGCCATCCGTAAAAATATAAAATGGAGCACGTGCAAAGCATATGAAACGTCATATAGAATTATATTTATCAATATATCTGTGTATAAAAGTGACTGTATTGTAGGCCCTATAAATAATTATGTAGAATTGCATATAATATATGAAAAGCAATATTCCTGAAATCGATAACGATGCATCCGGAACACCACACTTACCACATGGAACTGTACTTAGAAATGAGTGACTGCTTTCTTTCAGTCAGATGTAGGCTTAGTTGATCAATAACCAGTTCAGATAAATACCCTGCGCTCCATGATTTTCAAATCGACCAACGATAAACTGGATTCGTCGTCAGTCGCAAATCCTAAGCTATAAAAACGTATCAGCCAAGTATTTGGCGTCGATAGTTGCTATGACAAGCATGAAGAAGGCAACGTCAAAGCCGGCATCCGTCTCATCTGCGCAGAGACAGAGGCGCAACTAGAGTATTTTGCGCCCGGGGACAAACTGGAGAACTGGCGCCCCTTTGGGCCATCCATAAGTGACGTCACGCGTCTGGGGAAGGGATCAAACATTTGTGACGATGTGTAACGAGGGAAGAGGGATCTAAGAAATGTGACATCAAATCATCGCATCAAACATCAAAAATGCATAAATTACTTACACACTTACACTCAATTAAGCAAAAGTTCCACTTAATTAGCAGTAATTGTTACCACAAATTAACAACGCTAACAAATAATTATGACAACTCCATTCTTAAATTTTGGATTGTTTACTTTAACGCTAGGTGTCATTTTGGGGTTTTTTGGAAATGAGCCAGCCATTCTGTGACACACAAACAGGAGTCTATATATGTACACCGCCCAAAAGTAGCAAGCGACAGAGACAGTCGACGCACGTTGGCAACGAGAACTAATGGTCGTAATCGCAAACTAGGCAAATATAGAGAGAGCATGGATTGGATAGCCGAAGAAGATCTGAAAAGAATGTCCATTGAACAGCATGAAAAAGTCCATACTCTTCCTATTTATTTGATGAAGGAGCGTTTTGTTTCTCCGTGGAAGAATGCTGAAGCATAAAGTTTGGATTGTTTTAAGTTGCTATTAGCAAACATCTTTCTATAAATGTAATGAGCATAGCTCTTCGCCTTGTGGAATGCGTGTAATGATTATTATACCATCTCCATTTTTCATCATTTTAATAGTTCTATAAAGTTTAAGGTATTCTTTAATTTCTTTGATTGAGAATTATATAAGAAAATATGCACTGGGCCGTACCAATCTATTATTGCGCCTTATGCCTAGCAATAATCTGGCGCTCCCACATATTGTTGCCTATTTAAATTTCGAATATAAGGGGACGTTCACATGTTATATAACGCTCAAGGGGTACATGTAGGTGGGTGGGTTCCTGTTTTGTTAGCGTTATATTGTGTAGGGTGGAGGTCAGGTTGAAGGTTTGTTATGTAACAAACTTTTTCAGCTTATGCTATTTTGCCTGTTTGACTAACAATTGGAAATTCCATGTACCACGGGCCTTCATTGTATAATTGAAGTTCACAACACGTTGTGAAACAAAACTAGCATCATTAGCTGCCACCAGGCGAATTGATTTGACTCTCTTGCATATTATTTCTAAATCCACTTTTAATAATTTCCTGTTTACAGTTTTAACAATTTCCTGTGCATAGCATTCAAACGCTCTTAAATTCAATCCTGTGTGTTTTGTTTTGATTCTGGTTTAAATTAAAATTAATTCACGTGAAATAATTATTTCGGTAGGTATTATCAAGATGTTTGATTTCGCTTTCTATATTATGTGTAAATAGTTTATGTTTGCTTAAATACCCAATTGTAGCTGTAGCTTGCACTTTGTATACAACATACGCTATTAAATAGGTAGAGTTGTACTGCGAACCTATCGATAAATACCTGATAGTGCAATATTAAACCAATTCATTCTGTGTGATACTGTAATCCTCATGTCTAGTGCAAAACAGGAGGGAACCTAAAATGGTGTTTTTAGATAGGATGTACGTCACTACCATGTATTATCATGCTGTACTAGTAGGCCTATATGTAGATACACGTTGACAATCGTCGACTACCGGTATCCAATAAGTTACCGTAATTAATACAAGTGAATTTAGTGCCATTAAAAGTCCGATTATAAAGATGCAGAGAAGCTCCATATACATCCGGTCTCATCATCATTGGCACGAGAGAGTACACAATTTTAAGATGGCTTTTTGTTACATAGCTGATTGGGCGTATGATGATTTTTACTGCAGGTCTTGAAATGGATAAAGGCAATTATCAGATGAATCACTTTCTGACTACATGCAGGATTCTTTGCACCGGCTTCCCATCTCGTTACGCTTCGGCGATAGATTAGCTGCACCGATATGGTGGTGCCTTCTTTGCTCTGCTCTCTCCTATCTGCGAGAGCATTGCTGCCATGTTTCTGCTCTGGTTAGTCGTCGAGCGCTTCGTTCTTTCTCTGGTGGCGACTACCGGTGCCCCGAGCAAGCACCTCGAAAAAAGCAGCACCACACCTCAGTTGTTGGCCCTTCCACCTGGAACACGCTCCCTTAGAGATACAACTGTTAACAAGGAGTAATGAGCCATTTAACTAAAAGCTGCTTAAGATTGATTTATATCGCCGTGGATGGGCAAGGAGGGCCTTCGAATACATTTTCTTGAGGACCACCATATAAATTTTATTTAAGAATGAATGAATTAATAAATTAATATATAACGTCAAGATTATGTAATGACCAGCAATCAACCACGATACAATGACAAAGAAAAATATAAAAAAAATACGAAGAAAAAGGAGTTTTATGCCTAATTCTCCATCAAGCTGCGGCAGTTTAAACTTTTAGCTCAGATAATAATAGGTTCGAAAGCCCGGAAGTTCTATTGTCCGACATCATTTTTTCACAATTGTAGCATAGAGTTTGAGCATTAATGTAACTTCTACTTAACCTGTCAGTAATCATCAATCCAGCTTCAAATAACACTGTTATATAGTTTCACATATCAGACTGCAAATTACACTGGTCATTGAAACTGTTTCATCATCCTAACGTCCATTAATGCAAGTATACTAAACTGTGCACAATAGTCGCCTTATCAGGCACCTTATAGCGCCCAGATTTAAGTCAGACTTTTTAGACCGTTAGAGCACATACGCTATGTCATGAGCCCATGCTAAAGAGAGCATACGCGTGGATCTCTGTTCGGATCGCATTCCGATGACTAGAAATGTCTTTCTGACCAGAATTTGTAGCTCCAAACTGAGTCACCAAGTCAAATTGAAGTCCAGATCCATAATTAATCTGTCCTGGACCAATGAATACAGAGCGGGCAGCAAATGCAATCCTGCACTACACCATGGGTAAAGAACTTGAGGGGGTCAAGCCGACCCCCAGGGGTCCGCCAGAGGCTGGAAGCTTGGGGATAAAAGAAAGAAGCACGGGGGTCCAACCCCCTGACTCTTCCCCGACAAATCGGACACTGTGTATAATAATAGTGAAGTCGGTTAATTATGACCAAACTCAATGTTTGCCTAAATGTTTTCGAAAAAACCAAGTAACTAGGGTTGACTGATGACGTAAATTTTGAATGCATGGATGTTCTTATAAACCAAGGTAACCAAACAACAAAATAGAAACAAATGATTCATTATAATGTAATATAAAACTTAAATAATAATATTAATTATTATTACTGTTATTATTATTATTTCTAATAATTATTATTACAGCAGTTTCATAGAGCCCCTTCCAGGCCAGCTACTCAGAAGCACTTCCGGTCCAGGCTCGGTCAAACCTGGCACCGGAAAGAAACGAGAGGATTGGCTATTGCGTACTTGATTTGGTATAGCGCCTGCGATGGTCACCCTGACGTGGCTTTTCTGAGCGCTGATAAGTTATTACATTATAGATTACATTTACAACAGCGACAAGGCCAGATAAGCAAATGCAGATTGGCCTATAGGCGTGAGATGCAATGTCACTGAAAGGCCATTCCAGGTCATTAGGCCAGCCATTGAGAAAGCACGGCACTGACGAATAGCAGTCCACGCACGGGACACAATTAACTCCGCTTGCGCAGCAGAACGCAACGAGCCACGGCGTCCAACAAAGACAGTGAGGCAAAATAGTTCTATGAAGCAGAGGGGCGCCAGACTTTCGACGCAGCGCCTTGCCAGCGCACAGACTTAGTAGGCAATTCGCTGCGGAAAAGGAAGTCAGCGCATATGTACTCAGAGACCCTGTCAAATTTATGGATGCGCCAAGTCGGGCGGCCGCACGTGCGCAAGACCATGTCAAAGCATCTAAGCCGACAAGCCGGGAGCCTATCATATATGGCTAAGCCGACAAGCCGGGAGCCTATCATATATGGCTCTGCCTGAGGGCCATTATTATCTTAAAGTGGAAAAATGTCTGAGACAGGAGAACGCAATTTGAAATTATTGACAAACAATAGCTATGCAGTGTCGTTGGTCATTGATGTAAAACCACCATAGCCGAAACGATCGAAACAACTTCGAGTTTCTCACGGTGAGTAAGGATATGCGCAACTTTTTAATTTATGTTGGTATTTGGTATCGAACTTGCTTGTTTAAAATCGTCTAGTAGATTTTAAACTTGTCTAAACAGGCTTTCTTTATAGGCCAACTATTTAGAAGATAGACCGACCAAGAGATATCGAAAAAGTTAAAGCGCGGCAATATAAAAACTGTTCTCAGGAATTGGTACTACATACATTATAAGTTTCAAATTGAAATTACAAATGAACCTTATTCCCGAAAACTGATACATTAGTATTTTACAGCATTGCATATAGGATTATTTGTCTTTTACTGTCTCGTACTGTCTTGAACCTAGTGTCTCGCTCTCGGTCTTGGTACCTCACTGTCTCGGTCTCGGCACCTCACTGTCTCGGTCTCGTCTTGGTCTTGGAAGTTTCAAGTCTTGCATACAACACTGGAAAATAAATTGCACAATAATGCTTAACTGTTGGTGTCGCCATGTATCATATGCTGGTGTCTCCATGTATCAGATGCAAGTTGGAAGGTTTAGATGGATGCACAACGTCTATTCTTGGTTACAAGGCAGTCATAAAATAACTTGAGGAGTAAAATTTGTCCAAGTCACATTATCATAACATTAACAATTTAAATAACACACGACAAGTAAACAGTAGGTCAATGAAAGCTTTGCTAAGTAAAGTAAAAACTAATACATTGTCTGATGTTCTAGTTTCATACGGAACTTCGGTAAAATTATAGCAGTCAGCCAGTAACAAATAATGGTGTCTATTGTTCGCTCAGTAAAGCAAGTAGGCCTACGTGCAAGGCCTCTGTATACGAAAATTACTGCGTTTCGCACATTGACATTTAATATCACTATGCAGTGTGGCTCAATAAAAAAAATATCCCACCAGAAGAAATGCAATTTCTTAACAACCGATACAGATATCTTTACCAAACTTTTATCATTTACAGAGGAAAGATTTTCGAACAATCCCTAAAACTTTCCTTTTAAACTTTTCATTGATTCAAATATTACAGCTGTTTAAATATAATATTACGTATTTTCACAATTACGGAGATGAACGGTCGAAAGAATATGTATTCAAGCTCAAAACATCTCAGCATCTGTCAACCAACACGTCGTGAGGGTTGTCAGAAACTAATTCAGCTTATCCCAGCGATTGTGTTAAAAATATTTCTTTCACTGATGAAAGAACTATTACCTCAACCCGCCCGTTAACCATCAGAACTACCGTGTTTGGTCTGCGGCAAAAATACTATGCTCACGAAAGTCGCCTACGGAAGCCAAACGCTGACATACGATTATTTTTATTTATCTAGTGCGCACTAGATAGTATCGAGATGGATGCAGCGTCTTTTATTGATAGATAGTATCTAGTGTGCACTAGTTAGTTTTCTAGTGCGCACTAGATAGTTTCTAGTGCGCACCAGATAGTATCGCGCACTAGATAGATTATACAACACGGCTGACAAAGTCTATGCCAAGAATAGACTTGTGAAAATTTCTAACTGTTGCTCGCATTGTCTGGTATTTATGCGTAGCTTTGTCAGTCACGGGTGATCGCCTTCGGTAATTACCCTTGTCACCGAGTTAGTCTTCCATTGTCAGTTGCTACAGCTGTCAATCCCGGGTGGCAATTGTCCGTTCACCGACGTAGTGGTCCTCAGAAACACTTTCTACAAAAAAATTGACAAATATTGTGGATATTTATTTGATATACTAGTTAATAGTCATGTTCCTCATGGATCCTGTATACCTCGGGGAATTTTAAAATAATAATGGTAACAACAGAAATAATAATAAAAAGTACAACAACAGATATTTTTTCATTTTTTCAAAAAACAGATCTAGTCTTGAAGAGATCTTATACAAGCATATGCAGGTTCTTATAATTTTCAATAATAATTACTTAATAGTCTTTGCCCACAGTTGTCTAGAAGGCCTATTCGAATTTAGGTCAATAAAGCCTCCCCAATCTTAGAAACATATTTTCCAAGTAAAGGCAAGTGATAATGAGTCAATTAAACTGGTTTACAGACTCTGGAGTATCAATTAGCAAATTAAAAATTTCATGACGCTGGTGTCAAACGCATTAAGCCTAAGCATCATCATTTTGCACACACACACTTCTTCTCAACTAGAAGAACCCAGAAATCAATCCCGCTGCAACAGAAGGTTAGTTTATAGGGGGAATAAGTAGACATGAACCAACAAGAGTACACTGACAATGGCAACAGTCCACTGAGGAGGGCAAGAGTCAACAGAGGAGGGCACGATGACAGTAATAAATTAAGAGCCAGATGATCTAGTAATTTTGAAAGAGAGGACATTTCTTATTTTCAACCACTTCTCTATTCACATTCTAAAACCAAGTGAACGGGTAATTCATGAAGAGCTTCGTTTTACATCCTCGTCCTTTGCACAATTCCATTGCCTCGAGAATCAATTTCTTTCTTCTCGATCATCCTGAATTATTTCAAATCAAAACACTTCGGAGTTTACTCCACCAGTTACCGAAATTGGTCGTCCATCTCTGAGCTGTATTTGATAGGGTTTCTGTTGCCGACGTGATACAACAGGAAGTCAAACATGTACATTTGTGCTGGTTTTACGTAGTGCATCGTTGCCGTCCACTTGCTTAACATAAAACCGCGATCGGTTAACTTCTGTACAATGCAAACACAAATTTCACTACACGTTAGTAAAAAGTATTATTGATATCAACACTAAGCAATATCTACATTAGCCCGATGACTGTCAGCCTCTCTGGCGGACTCTCTCTGCCTTGACCCTCCTCTGTCTATCGATTTTGTTTTGATTATGTGTCTGTGAATAAGTTGGGTACCTTCGACTACTTTTGTAGGCGCTGTAGAATCATCGAGTTTACAATTTTGAATACGACATCTGTTTCTAATAGCCTGCGCAAATTTGCAGTAGACAGAACACACAATCAAATTGTCAAAAATTTAATTGTTAGTCTACTCATATCGGGTCACGACTCGCGAAAATCTCTGATGTTCGTCATAGTGATATACCGTTCAGAGCCTTAACACTTAATTCCTTTGGAATGTCACGCTGAGAGCGTTTCTGAATAGCTAGTACTGTACGAAGCGCTATATAAATAACCAGCTACGACACTATACCAACAACGCTGGATACAGAGCATAGTGCATGCCAATCAAAGGCAAATGGCAATTTCCTGATCGATTTTGTAAACAACCTTTCATACAGTTATAGACATCTGCATGAGGTCGTCATATGAATTGTTCAAAATATCGTGGAACACTAAGGGCCTCCTAGGTGCTACTACAGTAGGCCAATATATTCGCAGTTTGCACAGTTGTCAACAGCAATAATATATTACAATTGGCAATACAATTGAGGTGTCTGAGAGCCACCAGAAGTTTTGTATCCTCTCCTGTATTCAGAACAATAGTCCACGCCTTCATTTGTTGTCTCATTGACTACTGCAATTCACTATTTGCTGGACTTCCCAAGGCACGCTTATCTTCCCTGTAATCGGTTATGAACTCGGCAGCCAGGCTCATAGCTCGTCCCCTCGCTACTCCCACATTTCTACCTACATGACCGATTTCCTACACTGGCTTCCAATTCTCTCTCGCATCCAATACAAGGTACTCCTCTTTGTCCTTAGGTCTCAACAGTGCAAAGCTCCTAAATATCTCTGCGACTTATTGTGAAAACCTGGCTCCTACATGCCTCCACCCGCCCTCTCCGGTCTGCGGATCGACTTGATCTTCCTGTTCCACGGGCATGGACTGCTGAACTCAACACCGTGCCTTTGCCAACGTGGGCCCTTCTATGTGGAATGACCTGCCCCCACTATCCGTAGCAAGCTTTTAATCGAGATTCCACCCGCATCCCTTCGTTGCCTGAAGACTCTCTTATTTCCTCGGCAGAGGCGTCGATCTGTGTTCAGTATTGGGGGAGTCAAAAAAATGAAAATAACTTAAATAGGCTAAGGTTACACTTTATTGTAGCAAATAAACGCTAATTAACTTGTTTAATTTTTCTGTATTCGATCATTAATAGGCCTGACTGCACTACACTATTGCAACCAATAGGCTAACAAGCGAAGGTTCAGTAACAACTAACGACTGCACGGTTAGCAGTTTTGTCTAAGAGTGACAGGCAGTTTTATGTCCAGCAAATCAAGCAGATCCCGGCTTGCATGACAGTGACAGAATTCAAACGCTTCTGACTCGTTTTACTTCGTAACCAGTTCTTCATAGGCCTCAAGGCACTGACTGATCGCTCAGCAGCACAGGATGAGACGGAAAGTTTCATCATAAATCTGATTACTTGTTCTACCGCTGAAAATAGAGTGTAACTCTATTTTCAGCTGACCTCGGTAATGATTTTCTGGAACTCCTGCTGGGCATCTTGAAGAGATTGGATTGTAGACCGATTTTGCGCAATACCCTCTATTATCTGCTATGAAGCACAGGCCAAATGCAGCTGAATTTGAGCGACTGAGAGCTGAGCACTGGGTATCTCTCGCACGATTGAAACTCGCTATTTTAACTGCCTTCTTTGTGATTTCATTGCAAATGAAACTATTTATCCCTGAAACAAAATCAATGTTGAAATAAATACTATTCCAGAAAGGCTTTCGTTTTTATTATTATTGACCACAACCATTACATTTCACTTGTTGGTATCTGTCAGTAAGATAATTTTTGAACCAAACTAAGGCAGTACCTCGTATTCCTAGGTTTTCAAGTTTGAGGAGGAGAATATCATGATTAACCGAATCAAATGCTTTTGCGACGTCAACGAAGACACCTATGGCATATTCATTACTATCGATTGCAGCCGATATATTCTCTTGGACACTTAGGAGTGACATCAATGTGGAATGCCCAGGCTGAAAACCATGTTGGAATGGATAGAGTAATCCTTTGGCATCAATATACTTAAATAAACGTGTGTACATAACCTTTTCAAGTAGCTTTGAGAAATAAGGGAGGATTGATATTGGCCTGTAATTGGTAACATCTTCCTTATTACCCTGCTTAAACACAGGAGTGACTTTAGCTATTTTCAAGGGATTGGGTATAATGCCGGTATTCAATGAGCAATTGATTATAGCAGTTAAGGGATTTATAATAAGAGGAAGTAGGGGCTTGATAATGCTAGGATTGATATCGTCTGGTCCTGTCGCTTTCAAAGCTGCTACGAGTGCAAGTATTTCTTCAGTAGAATTCGGATATACTGCAAATGAAGAAAGACTAGGAGTACCCAGATAAGAGGCAACTGGCTCAATTGGCTGTGGTATTTTGGCAATTACTTCATGCGCAATATTTGTAAAATAATTATTATATGCGTTAGCCATAAGACTGTAATTTTAGATCCATTAGATTGTTATGCATTTTATTAGTGAATTATTTGGGTTTACTTTGAGTATTAATTTAATAGTCTGCCACATACGCCTTAAATCATTTTGATGCTTAGTAAATTCCATGGCATAAAAAATTCTTTTCGGCTTTTCTGCACAGTGACTTAAATCTGTTTTTATACATTATTTATTTATTTATGTTATTTAGTGACGGATTATTAATAAAACAGGGTAAAGCGCATTTCTAGTCTTACTGGATTTATACAGGGCAGGTGTCATACAAGGCTTCTTATAAATTACCTCATTTTTTAGTTTTTTTGTCATAAGAGGAAAGGCAAGGTCATAGGCCATTTTAATCTTGAAGTTAAATAGGTCTTATGCCAGAGTGACGTTCTGAGTATCACAAGCTTCCATTATAGGAGACCAATCAAGACCAGCGAGGATTTAGTATTCCTTTGCAGCGTAGAAGTGAGATCAGCCCAAACAAAGACTGGAAGGTGATCCGACAAGTCCTCCACTAGTATGGTAGGTTTAACTATTATAGTGCAATTTGTGAATATATTATCAATGAGTGAGGCAGAGAATGTAGTAATTCGCGTTGGTTGAGAAATTGTCGGTATGAACTGAAATGACGACATGATATTAAAGAAAGTCCCCGTCGATCTGTGGTCCTGACACATCTATGACACAGCTGAAAACAAATAGTGATAAATTCTTTCATATTTAGGCGCCATAATGAAACCTTGTAAGCAATGAATCAATGTTACGTTTACAGCTAGGGCAGCTCTAATTTTGCGCGGGGGAGATTTTATTGAAGAGCCCGACCAATGGTCGAGTTACCAGGACTCCAATGGATCGACGGCTCTGTTCCTCTAGGATATCACGCTGAGAGCGCTTCTGAATAGCTATAGTATTGTAAGAAGCGCTATATAAATAACCAGATATGATACGATAAAATGCACAATACAGAAATAAGGCAATCTAACCTCTTTCTTTCCAAATTCTGCCCCACTGAAGTTGATATAATAGGAGTTTGCGACTTCTTCGCCCATCATAACACGAAAAGGATTGTCGGAATGAAATGTCAGTCTTCCAGTTGAATCCAAATCATCCTGAGGAGAAATCCCAAATTTTGCCAAGCATTTACCGATTTCCACGTCCTCGTATCCTCCATCAGGACGACACGCGTCAGGATACATGGTCCTATTTTCAATTAATAACTTGGCCGCCTCGTTGCTAATTATATATCCTGCTCCGCCTGAATTGTATCCCTTAGGTAGGATGTTATCGATTCTCCGACCGAGGTATAGACGAGAAATAGATCTGAATCGTGAAAGCATATGCTGTAAATTTTCCGCTATGACGTAAGTGTCGTCATCCGCTTTGAGAAAGTAGTCCGCCTCTGAGCCATACGTGACGTAACTATAATTGAGAGCTCCGAGAGTCTTTGCCGTTAGATGATCACGTCCATCTGGAACATTTAAACTTACAGCATTTGGTTCTTTGCAGATGGGTTGAGAAGTGCAGTCAGGAATCCGGGTGTAGAAAAATATTGCCTTGTGACATCGCTTAGCCCACGTGTTCTTAATTGCTTTTCCTCTCGTTTCCCAATTTGAAGGTCTGGTGAGGATCATGCATATCACTAAAGAAAGCAATATTTTATAGTTAGCCGATATCTGACGAAACGTTGACATCTGCACATTAACGTATGTTAAAATCAATCGCATATTTGGCTTGAAATTTGTCTTGCAGTTTGTAAATGAATTGCTGAAGGTTCACTGAATGAGAAGGTTACGGAGTCCGGGCTCATATTATAGATCTATGTTTTGGAGAGGAAACCTTTACAGCTAAATTATTGATGTGGTTAAATAAGAAAAACGACTAGAAATGTGAAGAATGTTAAACTCTACACGTGGCACAGCAACATGTTGTGAACTGAGTAGGCCTACTGACTACATGTATGTATATGCCACTGGTGCGTATAGGCAATGACAGATAACTAGTGATGATCGGAGGTACTTGAGACATCTGTAGGTCTATAAGAGCTCTAGGCACCTGGTGATGGTCAACTGTGGGCATAATAAACCACGACAAATTGGCGGGGTGGTTCACTGATTACATCACTGAACCCGTATCTTTTGGATGGGGAAGTGCATATAATATATCTGTAAAGAACATGCATACTGAGCAACATAAGCCAATCAAATACGAGGCAAAATTAATCGGTCAAGTGATTATGCATGGAGGCTAGAAGAATTCAAAATATTAATTGTTACTATGGCAATGACGTCAACAAAGAATGGGCATATTATGTACCGTATTCATTTTGGACTAGTATTATAATCAACGATTGTTTTTGCATTACTGAAAAAAATGTTCGGAATTTCATGTCTCGACTTCCTCATGGAAAAAACATATTGAGTAAAGTTTTGGATATAGCACTTATGTGACTAAGACTTTGTTGTTTAACTAGTTGAATATATAGACTCGTGCTATAGACATAAATTAACACTATAGCTGCAAATTGAATGGCAGTCTTGTCAGTTTGAGTCCTACATTAAACCAATATGTGATTCAGTTGATTCGAGAGACTATTTAACAACGATTAAAGGTGTGAGTCTATGGTTATGGAATCGGATGTGAGTTAGACCTGAATTTTACTTTTTCAGTAGTAGTAGTAGTAGTTGTTTAAGCTTAACGACACTGTGTGATAACAAAGATCATTCATTAGGGTCACCATCCTCTTGGCTTGTAATTGGTGCTGCTTTGGAGCTAGAAATGGCGGAATTACTTTTGTCTATACTCCTTAAGTTATGCATCATCTGGTTTAATATTCAGAGCGTAATTATTGATTCGCTAAATATGACAATTATTAAATTTTAGTTTGATCAAATAATATATTATAGGTCCACGTTCATACACTTATATATTCATACTGGTTTAGATGTACCGATAGTATCTGCAATTATGAGAACTACGCCGGAAGTCAACAATATTTTGCAGACTACCGGTTTGAAAACTGGCTGTAGAAGTGTCGGCAATTAATTTTAATTAATACGCTAACTAGCGATGTTCTCAGGTGCTGCTTATTCGCCAACACTGTTTCTCTGTATCAACCGATGTTGAGTCGATTACGATTACACTTTAGTTCGCCATTAGTTCACCCGTAGCCAATTATACAATTTGCACAGGCGCTATATAAGTTACTTGAAATAAAAGATACACTTGTCCGTTTCCTTTAGGTGCGAATTCGGTAATCAGCAACATAGAAATGTTTCTTTTATTTAATATAGACATCCTCTGTGAATATTACGAGCAACAGTTACTTCAAGTGAAGATATTGTTGAGTCTACTAACACAATCAGGCAATTGGGTTAATAGGAGGAGGATGCGTTTGTACACTAGGCAATCTGCAATACATACCAGATTCGGTTCGGGAAAGGACATAGGCTCCAATTTCATAAATAATTATTAATCAGGCCTAGATCACAACACTAAGACGCAGGCTAGTGTACATCGTAAGTCATAAAACGCTTTAACGATAATAATGCTGATGGCAGGATGGCCACAGTAGCGACATCACGACAAAACATCTACAGGCATTTGGCCGACCGACATTTGGCCTACTATAATGACGAGGCGACAATACATTATAGTAAGTAGTCCACAGTCTACAGTAATCTATTGAAGTATT
This sequence comes from Bimastos eiseni, assembly GCA_959347315.1. Taxonomy (NCBI): domain Eukaryota; kingdom Metazoa; phylum Annelida; class Clitellata; order Crassiclitellata; family Lumbricidae; genus Bimastos; species Bimastos eiseni. Next base: position 11,131,545 of record OY365809.1, read on the forward strand.
ATAGTCTGAAGTCTACAGACTTTTCGTCTACGGCATTTCGTCTGAGTAGTTGTAGCATACTAGTTTTAGTGGTAGTATAGCATGGAAGTAGTAATAGCAGTAGGTAGTAATAGCAGTAGCAGCGGTTTAGTCATTATACATGCAGAATGTAGATCAACCTACCAAACGACTACATACCTTTATACCGCATGGCTGGAGCCTGTTCATCATACTGTTGACTGAGATTGGTCTCTGTTCTGAATAAACTCGGAACAATGTTCAGAACACTTGTTGTCATAATTCCCACATGATGAAATGACGACTCTGTAATGTGAACACGGAGAAACTATTCATGATAGTATAGTAAGCAGTATCATGACCCTACAATGGGCCTACATACATTTTTAAAACTGACAAAGGTAAACTTAAGTTTAGAGGCCAAACTCCATCCATGAAAGTTTCACCACAAACCATAGCAACTTGTAAACTGGCGTCTATCGAATGTTTATTGCTCTCAACTGAACCTTCTTAGGCCAAAACGTCAATGATATAAGCAGAGCGGCTGTTGCCAACTAGGCCTACATAGGTAATATATAAACGCAGTTTTGGAGAGAGGCATACCGCAAGCGGGCGTTGTAGGCCTACTCTATTGTATTTGGGCATTTATGAAGGGTCTGACGCAGAACACGTAAGCAATAATTGCGCATAGTGCTAAGGACAGATCGTTGAGATAGATAGATGGGTCTGTGTGCATTGCCGGTTCCCTATTGTCATTTACAACGGTTTCTTTTGCTGATGGTTCAACTTAACGACAGTTCTTGACGTGTTACGAGAATCTATGATAGTTGAAAATGATTAATCAGCTCAATCAAAGCCAAGAATTATTTAACGCGGAAACAATATTCATCAGCAACAAGACGATAGTCGTTGATGATAGTAATATCGATGCTAGTAAAACTCAAATGAATTTCTTAGAATAAAAGTGCCATTGCAGTCATCAGAATAACGAAGGCTTTTGACACCGAAACATGAATATTTTCCTTAAAACGAGGTTATGTTGCACGTGATAAGTTCTAAAGATTTTTATTGTGATGAGATGCTATGGAGCATTGAAATTTTTTTAGAGGAGTTATTGAAGCTCGATAGGACCGTCGGGTGCCGTCACTTCCGTATTTCCCAGTTGTATACCCTCGTCTAAATTTTTCTATATAGACAGTCCTCATTTATTGGATTGGTTTGCATAAGTTATAATATATAGTGCTCTCTGTACGCAGACTATTCTGAATTTATTTTTCCAAAGCCGCGCTTTTATCTCGAAACTGGTAAACAGGTGAGGCAAAGGTAACACACAGTGAAGGTACAGGTAGCACAAGCTAGGTAAAGGCAGCACATCGTAAAGGCATATGTAAGACATGGTGAAGACAAAAGTAACACGGTGGTGAAGGCAAATGTTACGCACGGTGAGCAAAGGTAGCACTCGGTAAAGGCAAATGTTACACACGGTAAATGCCAGCTTGCAGGGAGAGACAGAAGTCAGAGATAGAGATAAACGAACTAAGATGATAGAAATGGCTATAATTAGGATCATCAAGAACACACTTGAAGCAGCCTTCAGTTTACGAAACACTGAATCATATATGTAAATATAATATATTATATTGATAAGGTGTTCGTGCATTAATGTGTTCTGCTGTAATAAGTTAATAATATCTTACATGATTCTAATTCAAATGAATGTATGAGTTGGTATCACATAAGCTAACATGCATTATAGGCTTACATGTAGCAGGCCTATGCGTTTGTGTTGTATAGACCGCTATATATATATGTGTGTGACACATTCCACACACATGGCACATGAAATATTCTATGCACAGGCATGAAACAGTATTATAATAGATAGAACAGGATGACTCGTAGTGACCAGCGGTGTCAGCTTATATACAAGCGAATTCTCATACTTAGTTCCGGATTAAGAGCTGAAGGACCCCTCAAACGTGAGAAGACAAGGAGTCCGGACATATTTTTTGCCCTTTCATAAGGTTATAGCATGTCGTAAAATTATGATAAGGCTACATCAAGCCCACCAGATAATCTTGATTAAAGTTCTCAAATTAAATCTCCGAATATCAAGTTGCAGCTCTTTTTAGATAAGAAAATTTTTATGAACAATCATGGGCGATTCTTTTGGCAAGGGGGTCATATGCACGTGCATAAATGCCTACTGGTAGATCCGTCCCTGCTCATACTTTAAATGCTTAAATAAAATAGTTAATCTACAGTGATATTACGTTCACAGGCATGCTATGGTATTAACGTGTTTTTTAATTTATACATATATATGTCTTACCTATTAATATAGAAATTGTAACCACGACAGTCAGCAGAAAGAAGCCACATATCCACCAGATGCGGCGTTTGTTTCCTGCGATAAAATGAAAGGACATTAATGGAAGATAGCGAGAGACAGAGAGAGACAGACAGACAGACAGACAGACATTGAGGGAGGAAAAGAGACAGGGAGACAGAGAGAAACACGCACAGAGAGACAGAGACAGAGAGATAAAGGCAGAGAGGCACAGACGGAGAATAATAAAGAAAAAGAGCGAGATCCCCTATGAAAATGAGTCATTACGAAATCTATCCTTCATCGAGACATCACAAAAACTTGTCGCGACGCAGAAGATAATTTATGACTTCTGTCGTTGTATCAAAGGTTTGGTCCTTGGGAGTGTTGGTAAAATGCGAACAGGCGAGCTGCGAACGGGTAAAACGCGAACCAAAATGCTGACCATAGGCGCGAATGGATCAGGTTAAGGCACCGTAATGGTCGGTTAGGGTGAAGGTTGGCATCGTGAGGGTCGGTTAGGGTTAGGATTAGTGTTAGTGTAGTTAATAGATAGGGTTCAGGGTCATAGCTAGTACTGTTTACAGATAATTGCCGAAAACATTTGGCCGCATGAATAAATATATAAATGGCAACCGTAGGGGCGAACCGGTCACGTGACTTTTGGCAGCCAATCGAAAACAAGTTCACAAACGGTTCGCATTTTACCGGTTCGCAGTTCGCCAGTTCGCTGTTCGCATTTTACCAACACCCTGGTCCTTGACGTCGGTAGTTTTCCGACGTATGAGCGGTATTTGGTCCTCGATGAAGTTTGTTGCTGTCAGATAAAGTCGACATTGTTTTCGGCGATTATAATATTTAGATTACGACGGTTTCTTATTGCGAGACATACGTGAGAAATATGGAACTACTTACTCAAAGAACTAACTGCTAGAAGGAAGGAAGAACTATGCATTCAATCAAAATTGTGCAAAAGTAAAACAAAATGAACTTCAATTGCAGGCAAATGAAATATAGTAGACTAATAATAATAAAAGCGATCTCATTATGAACATACCAAAAACAGGTAACACATGAGTGTAATGAAATCCAAGGAGAATATTACTCATACTCAATGAATATTCATGAGCCACGCAGCGGTCGAACCGAACTAGACACCTTCTCCAGCTCGAATGCCCTCCTAGCCGACTACGCTATAATGAGAAGTTCCTAGTGTGGAAAACCTGCGTTGAGCTGCTCTCTTGATGATGGAAATTGGTGAAAAACTGACCTATAGTTCTACGTAAGTCTAGTGCGCGACCGATCGTTCTTCCAGCCATCATTCGGCCCGAGTCTACAATTGTGACCTATGACTTCCATTTTTGGCGTCTGAGTATTAAAAAAATCGTATCCCGAGAGTCCAATATACGAATCGAAAGTTGTCCCGTTGACCATGATGACCCCGGATTTTGAATTGGAAGAAAAACTCACTCATTTGGAAATTGGCAATACTAAATTAGTGTTTGCTATTGATTGCAATGTGTCAACCAAGTAATCTCACAATAAATGAGTGTTACACTGACCTGACCCTTCAAGTGGGAAGCTCTTATAGTGAGTGATGAATGGGTGTCCACCTTCATATGCAGAGGGTAATCTTAAATTGATTTTAGATTATTCCCACTGTGTTCACATTACCCCCCTCTCTGAATGAGTCAAAGTGCTAAATTGTTTTGCTTTCAACTAATGATAATCAGTCTGTTGAATAAAACACGGGGCACATATAAAAAAGAAGGCTAGTTATAATGTTTGAAAAATATATAAAAATCAGAGAAATGTAAATTGTGTGAAATCAGTAATACACGAGATCAAAGTGCATCACATTGTTACTTACAAACATAGGATAATAAAGATTCAGCCTAACTGGTGAAGAAATTAGTGTAATTACAACAACAATAAATATATCCTGGTATTGCCTCCATGACATCCTGCAGTTTTCATAAAACTCGTCTTTTCTTCGTCTGCATCTGTATTTGTTGGTGCATACACTTATGTCAGGGTCATCTTGGCATGCCCTGTTTGTGGTCTGATGGTAATTATTCTTTCACTTACTAGTTCCCATTCAATGGCAGCTGATATTAGTTTTGGCTGACCATTATGCCCACTTGTCTTTCATGCTCAGCTCAACCTGAGTAGTAGATGCTTATTTCTTCACACACAATATTGCCACTGCAGGTTCATCGCATCTCACTCAGCCCTAATATTTCAAATTTGCATTCTTACATCTCTCTCACCACCTGGGCCAACCTTCCGGGGGGTAACTTGAAATCAAATTCGGAGGTAGCATGAAGCTGATTTCATATTACCCCTGGGCGCAATCTGAAATCGCAGAGGGGGGGGGAGATAACTTGAAATCGATTTCAAGTTACCTGGGAGTAAGGTGAATGGGGGTAATTTGAAATCGCCACACCGGATCTCTAGGCCCGCTGTCGAGCCTATCGTCACACAATTTCCCCACTTAGAGCATCAGGTTAGTCTACTCGCTCTAACTGGTGGCGCAAATGGAGCAGAAGCCTCGAGAAAAATACTGAAACCACACGAATATATAGGACTTGCCGCTCTGCACTTTGACGGCAGTGCCAGTCCCAAACCTGGATACAGTGGGAGGGCGGCGTAGATGATCTTTGTTATCACACAGTGTCATTTAACTTCAACTTACTGACAACAAACAATCGGTAAAATAAAATCCGTCATAAATTGAAGTAGTTATATTCGTTACTACCTGGTGCATTTAATCTATATACACCTATTATCACATCAAATCAACCAATAATTTGGTTATAGTCGCCTCGAACTTAGGTTATAATATTAACCTAACTCATAAACAGGCAAAAACCCTAGCCACATGTGGCTGTTTTGCCCTGGGGCAAGATGGTATCAAATAAACTAACCATCTAGCGTTGCAAAAGCCAGACAATCGACACATTTATCCATGCAACGAAGACGCTATATTAGCCCCAAGCAAAAAGAATATCAGTTTATCTTTCTATGTCTATCTATCTGTCTATGTCTATTTCATATTTCTCTGCAAGTATTCGTTGTTGCTGTCATCCATTTTACGGTGATGAATATGAATAAGTGATTTCCACTGTGTTGGATCATTGTTCCGCTGTTTAGTGTTAGTCTAAGTGATATAGTGAGTAGGTTCTTTATAATAAGAGCACTTATGTCATAATCAGCTTATTCGTTGCCTCTTCGAGCGTCTCTAATCCACACGAACTCTAATTCTATTCGATAGGCGTTATCGAGAACATCGACAAGGGTTGACAGCTCTGTTCGAACACGTGCAGCTTCGTTCTTGAGAAAAGCCAGTTCGTCAGCCATCTCGCGAAGGCAAGCCATCAATTCTCTCATTCGCTGTTTTTGTTTCCGATCTTTCGCTTTCATCTTTCGAATCCTTTCACGAATCTTCACTAACTCGCGTTCCTTTCTCCCAACGTTGACGGGTCTTTCATTAGCCAAGCTATGAACGAAGGTCTGAAGCTCATCACCTATATTCGCAGTCTGAGAGGAGAATTTAGTGACAATGCACCAGAAAAAGTAAATGCATTGTTTGACGCCAACGCAGGTAGACTCATCGTCACGAGTTGGAACAACGTAGTCGTAGGAGGAACTATGACGCAAGTCTGGTAGGAATATACAATACTTTCTATATAAATCATTGTCACACGATCACCAAATCTTCATTATCTACCCACGAATTATGTGATTCAGGGTAACCGCGCCATTTTACCAGCGATTTCTTTCCACGTTTCCTAATAATCTGTTCAATTCTAAATATCTCTTGATTTGTCTTCTGTAGATCCTGTTCATAAAATGAGCCCTGTATTTCTTCTCCACTTTGATCAGTAGTGTTATAATTTGGAGGATCCGTATATTGAATCTGAGATACTGTAAAAATCTGCAGCCCATATCTCATCTATTCCACTAACGTACACCTTTCTCTTCCTAAATGCCTTACTACGGGTTTATGCAATTCATTCGCTAATTGATTGGTCCATTTCAGATCGGGTTGTAATTTTAAGTTTTTTTAAACCTAACCCGAGACTAGCTTTAGTAGATAAGATAGGTTTGACTATAGCCCTCTCTATTCTCTCCCGTGAGCTAGGATTAGGTATATTATGCAAATCATTAATCATTGCTCTGTCGGCGATATTCCTAGGAACCGTATCCGCGTACTGATTGTAAGCTAAATCATGATAATATGCAGCGTTATCGACCGTCTATCAACGGGTTTCGACCAATCTTTAGGAGTTCCATCAGGATTCAATCTCAAATCTAGTCTAGTTCCTGGTCCTGTAAACTGATGTCCCGGCAAGTGCATCTCACCTGGAAATTTAGCCCATGGTAACTTGATACCGCTAGTTACTGAATCTAGAGACCCAACTAGATCCCCACCTCCTACAGCTTTCACGAATTGAGTCTTTGTTTTTCCACAAACATCACACGTGCCTCTAAGCATTGACCTTCCATTCTTGATAAATTCAATATTCAAAATTCTTGATAAGTATTTCCTAAGTAAGTAGGATTAGGTGCAGTGTATAAAATATTCCAACTTCCTGAGTTGTTGGCTCCATATATCCTCCAATCATAAATCCTTTCCGAGGATTTATTCCATCCCTTCAATCCAATCTTCCAGATTCTTACAGCTGTTGGACACTTGATAGTTAAAAAGAATTGACTGTTGACGTTAGACACCCATTCACCTTCGTCTTTGAACGCATTGAAGGCTTTGTTATTTTGAAATTCAGAAGTGGCGCTCGCTTCAAAATCATAATTACTAGTATTCGAAGTTAATCTAGGAACGTAACTGACATGACATTTTCTTCCGAGTGTGATATCAGTAAGAGTAGGAATCCACTGTAACAACTCAGTACCCGTCCATTCCGCCCCATCGCTCGTGGATATAATATGAAATCGCCAGTAAACGTAATTAGACGATACTGGAAATGTAAATTTGTTCAAAACTCCTGCATCAAGGACATCCGTTTTATGACTTAGAATATCTGTAAATATTATTCCATCATTACTCGCTTGAACTTTTCATCTAGTAATACGTGTGTTTAATACTGTGCTAGCAATTATGTAGAAACCCGACATAGCCAAAGAACGGGATATTTAATCTGTAACCAAACATCAGTTATTGTATCGGCTATCCAACATTCGGGGGCATGGCAAGCATTTTGAAGCGCTTTCCACGGTTCAAAGTTATACCCAGCCGCTTTGCGATATTCGCTAGCACTAGCTTCGTAAGTAAAACCGTTTATCGTCGTTACATTCGAAGTCATGGTAGGTACTGCAGTCACGTATTGTCTCGAGTTATCAGTGGTAGTATTATTCGTATTAATTTGGCTGACTAGAGTTTCGACTTGACCAAAACTCGCGGCCTGGCTAGCTAAGACTGGTGGATGAATGTCAGTCGGTAGACCTTTTATCAAGTTACCGCTCATATTTAAATCACCATCCATTTCGTTCGTTCCATCTCGTTTTAGAAAGGTATTACTCGCTTGAGATAGAGTAACACCTCCAGAAACTATTCTTTCAATTGATGCAGTATCAGTTCGTCCAAATTTATCAACAGGCATATTTTTTAAATAGGTGATATTATTTAATGCAATTTGTTTATGACTTCTTGAAATTTACAACCACTGTTGATGATCGTCTTCTTCAATACATTCAGACACAAATGACCGCAATACACTTGACCGTCTGGTTGTATTCGCTCACTGTTGTAAAACAGAGGTCTTTGTAGATATTTTATCAATTCCGTAGGAGGAGGCAGTCCATAGCTGTTGAAATAAATTTGATCATTAGCGCGTTCCTTTGCCATCAGAATCGTCCAGATTAAGAATACCACACTCGTTCGCTATTGGTTTCTTCGGCAGCTCGTCTCTTAGAAATACTCCTCTGAAATTATTTACAATTAGTTTCGTCGCTGCTTCGATTAGATCCACATTGCACAAAGCAATATTAGGTAGCGTTACACCTTCGACATCAATTTGTTTAACACTCATTTTATATTAGAGAATAATGTCCATATGCTAAAGTGTGGATATTATCTTGCTGAATCACTCGTTTGTCGTCTTCCGCTGAGAGAGCCACCTTGTTGACTTCTTCGGTGTAGATATCATATAGGTGGGATCGAATGACATTCATCTTTCTCGATTGTTCTCTCTTGGTGAATAAGCAGTCTTTGTAGTCTTCGTGAGTGATAGATTAATTTACGACATTCTTCTTCACGCCTTTACATTTCTTGTGGTCTACTCCAGCCATCTTGTACGAATACAGTTTCGATCTTAAACCTACAAACTCTTCGATCTGTTTACCAGCTGCTTCATCTTTGAACATGCCAATGACCTTTTTATTGATGCCTGTTTCTATACCAGAGGGGTATGTCTACTCGATTCTCTATATTCTCGCATGTCTTACACTATTGTTGAAGATTCATGTGTAATATTCTCAAGGGCAAAAGGATAGTCGTTGTGGAGATCGTGTAAATCTCTAGGATATTCCAAGTCGACTTCTAATATACACGATATTGATCTCCAATCGTTTAGCTCATCATTACCCATCCACTGGAACCCGTGAGTCGGTCTTAATTTCATAGGCTAAAGAATCTGTATCTGTAAAAAGTCACTTTGCTCTATCTTCATAGTTTTCTTGATGTAATTGTAATGAAAATCGTACATTATAGTCTTACTCAAGCCTAAAATACACATACCAAGATATAAAGCTTGTTGTAACATAGCTTCGTTCGTTTCATATGAATGGCAATTAGGTTTTCATCAAAAACAGTTCGAGTGTCGTAATTCGTTCTTGTTGCTTGTTTTAGGGCTTGCTTCTCGCTGGAAACCAGTTTTATGTCTACTCGATTCTCTATATTCTCGCATGTCTTACACTATTGTTCATTAGTTTAAAAAAGTCTTTCTCGAAATCGTTGGTGGCTTTCGTCCTCAGGTTGGTATTTAGATCGACATACTTTTTCAACCAGGCACTTTCTTCAAATTTAATTCCGCGATGAATTTTGGTTATCTGCAAGCCTAGGCTTTCATACGGCTTTAAATTTTCGTAATGGACTATGTGTTTTACTTTATCGTTCAAGTTCGGAATGAGTTTAGGTACAGTTGAAGATTCAGGTGTAATATTCTCAAGGACAAGAGGATAGTCGTTGTGGAGATCGTGTAAATCTCTAGGATATTCCAAGTCGACTTCTAATATACACGATATTGATCTCCAATCGTTTAGCTCATCATTACCCATCCACTGGAACCCGTGAGTTGGTAGATTCTTACACATTACCCATCCGTACAGGTTGTTCGCGTCTAAATAGGTTATAAATGTTGAAGGCTTGCTATCGTCAAACGATGGCATATAGTTTTTGTTTGCCTGTCCATAACGATGTGAAATGGTGCTAACACCGCCTCTTATCCCATGCTTAACCATTAGTATCATATCATAATCGCTCAACAACTCCAACTCTACTCCAGTCAACTTTAATGCGGCATCCCAAGCAAGACCTGGAGAAGTATAATACCAAGCGGGATCTAGACCATAGTTCTCACTACATACATCTCTAAAATTCTCAAATACATCAGCAAGTAGGAGAACGTCACTCACGTTCTATAAATCGTGGTATTCTCTAAACGTTTTGAATCCGAATTCATTCCACACCATCTGTGCATGGTTGTAGTCTTCGTCACTGATGCCAGAGTCGTTAAGTCTCGAATAGAATGCTGACTTTGGTGGTAGTTCTGTTTCGTTCAGTCGATCGACGGAATCAACATAGTCGTAAGGATAGACACCTTTTCTAAGTAGGAGGTCGAGCTGATTACCAGAATAGTGCTTGCTTAGATTCTTTTCTTAGATTTCTCGATGAAGCATCGAGACTCGATGCCATGAATCTAAAACTCTCGATGAAACGTAACTCACGTTTAACCTCTACTTCCTTATTTTCTTTATTTACAAACTTATCAACCACAACTTCTCTGCTAAATGAGATGTACTTTTCTTCGTTGCAGGAAGTGCAGTTAATCTTTTCGTTATCATCACCTCGTAATTTCTTTACGAATAGATGACTGTCATAACCGGATAGATTATGGAACAATACTGGGAAAACTTGGGGACTTTATATTTTAGATTACAGATTGTATGAGCGGCGCCTCTAAATTTACCGGTGAGGTGGCAGTGGTCTCTAACTCGATCATCACCCAGTTCGCCTTCGCATATGTGGCAAACTGTAGTTGAGTCGTACAGAGCCTGATCTTTCTTTCCGAATATCATTTTCTTTGGAAATTTAAATCGATTATAAATATCTTTTATATTATCTATAAGAGTGTCTATAAATATCTGAGCTACATCATCGTCCTCACTCTCCGCTGTAAACGTTACGGGAGCTTGCGAATATAGGTCATCGTCAAAACATTTTATATAATAGCAAAAGGAACTAGGGACGTGTTTTTGATATTTGTTGGTGTAAGACATGATGGGATCTGGTTGACAAGTGCTTACAGGTTTTATTAATGACTCAAAATCGGCAAACACGACAAATGGGACTCTCATCTTTCTATAATAATTTTTGAAACTCAACATAGTTCCTGGTTCTGGAAGTTCTAACTTTTGAGCGTCGTGTTGGGAACAGTATTAAGTGTGCTTGTGTAGCGAATCTATTCTACTGAAACCAATCAAACTTCTTTTACAATAGTGCATCGAAGTGTATGAGTTTTCTCTATGAACCGCCATCAATCTGTTAAAGTTCTATATCCAACAATAATGCTTCTTTTCTCCATCAGAAATGAGTAATAGATCTACACACCTATTACTCTCATGCTTTGATAAATATAGTGGGAATAGGTAAACATAGTTCTTATAACCGAAGATATTAATACTAATTTTATTATTTCTCTCAAACTTACTTATCACATTAGCATCCGCTGCTACTGGGAATTCGATGCCAGACCAATCAAGTTCTTCAGACTGCTTGATTAATTCTTTCGTAATTCTTTCTGGATTGCCGTCAACCGGATTTAAGGCTCTCGTTACACACCACTTGAAGCATTCTTCGTCTTCGTTCTTCATATTAACAATACCCTCTTTACTCGCTAAACATTTCGGTATTGGAATGTAAGAACTGCCTTTCAGCGGTTTATAAACAACTGTGTTGATGTCTAATTTTTGAACCACTCTAAGTCTCCAGTTACTACCTTGCATCTGGAAGGCTGCCATAGACTCTAGGATTTTATCTTTCGCATTGTTAAATATTTCGCTCAGGTCGGTAGAGTTTAAAACAACTTCGGTCATAGAGACAAATGGAAAATCCTTGGTGTCTACTTGTCCGGATTTCATATCTACACGCTCCATTGTGCAGGTAAGGACAAAATTGACCTTAGTCTGGCGATTTCTAGACAAAAGGTCTTCCAGTTGTGGTTGAGCTGCTTTGAGAAAAGATGTGGCGTCAATTCCGCTTGCGCCTTCGACCGTGTATTGTTTCGTGAAGCCCTTGATAGCTGTAGCCGTCTCTTTTATTTCGCGTGTTTTCATAGGAATTTTACCGAATATAGAATTCACTTTGACTTTCAGTGCTTCTAACTTCTCATTCACTATTTTCTTTGGTTCTTTAGGTATATAATTTTCAATCCACCTTGCGAATTTATTAATCGCTGATTTAGTCTTAACGAATATTTTTCGTACTGTCGTGGCTGGTACGGGTTCGAGTGTTGGGATTCCAATGTCGGGAACGGGTGCATCAAGCAAACTAGCATTGGTTGAGATTGAGGGTACGCTGTGGGCTTCAATTTTACTAATCAAATCCGCTTTTCGTAGTCGTGTATAACCAACCAAACCGCTCTGTTTGGCAATTTTTCTTAATTCAGTCACAGTTTTCTTCGAGTATTCCATTTTATATTGTGGTGGCATTTCTTTAAGTGAAAAAAGGGGGAAATATTATCTTTCATTTTATATACGCAAGGCAATATTTTTTTCCTTTTTCTTCAATAATGACTCATCATCGAAACTGATGAGTGATCGAAACTTTTGGAAATTCCCGTGACATTTGACCTATAGGTGGATCCTCTAATCAAAGCCTAGCCCTGTGCATGGTAGGTGGCTTTTACAACGCTAGATGGTTAGTTTATTTGATACCAGCTTGCTTGGAGGCAACACATCCACATGTGGCTAGGGTTTTTTGCCTGTTTAAGAGTTAGATTAATATCATAACCTAAGTACGAAGCGACTATAACCAAATTATTGGTTGATTTGATGTGATTATAAGTGTATATAGATTAAATGCACCAGGTAGCAACGAATATAACTACTAATTGAAAACGTTTGAACTGAGATCTAACCAGCAGTGGCTGAAGTCCCTGAAAACATGGAGGAGATCGTGGCGTCAAGTAGTCCCTTCGCCGAAACACCTTGTCCCCAACGGAAATTTTTCTATAATAGTAGGTGCGCCATCATCGGGTTGCTATACGTAAAGACCACCTCGTTCGCTCGCTGTTGGCCTCCAACACTGAAAGATGACAGCGACCTGTAGGCCTACGCCTAATGGTTGTGCGCTAAGGCAAATTGCAATTAATGTAGTCGGGTACATGCATGGCTCTTTCCTCTGACGCGCACACAATTATTTCCGACCCGTGATGAAAACCGATTGCGCTGTTTCCAATTCCAAACACAGGCCGCAATGACGCACGTGTCTTGCGGATGTACACGGCTGACCGATGGACCAGCCTGTGACTCCCTCAGCCTCGTTTGTCAACATGTGTCAAAGGGAGAGCTAAAAAAGAGCCACGTGTACACAGGCTACTATACTAAGGCGTCAAAGTACAATGTTACTTAATCAATTGCAGGGTATCATGTTTGTTCAATAAGCAGTGACGAACTCCATTCCAAATCATTGAATGTTGTTATACATGTGTCATGAACCGGCAAAATGTGGGCGACAAGGCAGTCAGATGGGTTTCTAAAATAAATAGGGAACTTCTTTTTGTCAACACTGACAAATTGTTGGCAAATTTCTTATATGTTTTAATTGAATAAAATTAAGCAATGATGAAGTACTTCTAAAATGGCTCATACGGTTGCACGATAACAGATTGTTCAATGTTTATAATTATACTGGTACACAAGAAGAATGCTAATAATAATTAGTAGCTCTGCCGTAGGCCTTCATTCAACGATCATGAGGCACCATTTTACACAATGAAATAAAATCCACGTATGCGCTTGAGGCTCGTTTTTGCAGGACCGGTGGACATTTAAATGGAGTATGACATCAGCCGATATCAGAGGCATGGTAAATATGAATAAATTTGTACTTGTACTACCTATCTATATATTTTACAAGTGAAGTCAACGAGCACAGTTTTTGGCAGGGTATGGCAAATTCTTGAGATAATGTCGATGTTTTGACAACTTACAACAAGCATCTGCTCTGTGCTTCTTAACGTCAAGTGCTCAACGATGAAAACCTGTTACCGTAACAGTTTGAAGAACGTCATCTGAGTGATTATCTTCGTATAGATCGTCGAGTTATCAACAAATCTAGGCAAAATTTTGCAGAGTTATCGTTGTCGAAATAAGACGAATTTAAGGGACGATTAATTTGCTCGAAAAGACTGGGACACTTTTATAATTCTCAATTGACGATAGGCGAATTAGAACAGTGAATACAATATTCAGATAGACCACTGTCATTCACAAAATAAAAATGGTTCACGTGCGTTGTGCAAAGGCCACTTCAAAGCAAATATCCGCCACCTCATCTGCAGAGAGGATAAACCGGCGTTGAACACACTGGAAACTCTGACCCACCGGTACCATTGGATGGGAGGACTCCGTGTGATCCAGACAGCTCAGAGCGCTTCCTAGATGACGTGAAGGTTTTACCTTACTCCTCACTTGAAGAGGTGCAGATTTATCAATGCATCTCTAATTGAAGAATATCCACTGAATACGATTATAAAAATGGTGTCGGTCAATGTGGACCTAGAAGACCGAAGCCCTATAAATCACAAGCTGGTCCCCAAGGTATTTGTCATGAAGTTTATAGAGTAATGTACCATATCGAAAATTCCAAATAACTCAAAAATGTTCGTATTAAGGAACAGCTGAATAGCTAGTTCGAGCGAGGCGCTATATAAATTCTTAGATACGATACGAACAATATATACATAATAAAATATTTGATCGTTAGTAACATTGGTATAATTATTTGACTACCTTTGCTCCCTGTATGCTATAGTGTCATGGCAACGCACGATGCAAGTATTGACTTATGCGTACATTGTGCATAACCTTGTACACGGAGCAAGCTGTTAGGCAAAATTTATAGACTGTAAATGCATATAAAAAATATGCAAGCAGGTCTACCAATTCAAGCTTTCAAGGGTATATATGCAAGGTGGCTGAGATAGCATTGTGAGCATGTAATTACAATTTTATCAAACTCTTAAAAAACACACGCCATTAAAACATACATGCATACATATATAAATACAGACAGACACGATGCATAGTTATTTCGACGTGTCTGTAAATTTCTCAAGACATGCAGCTGTAATCATAATTATTGCGTTTAATTAATTTTCTGAAAGCGAAAATGCGATAGACAAGGAATACATTTACAGCGCGTTCATCAGACAATATAATTATGACTGCATCGTCCAAACTGTGCATCGCTACAGCAGCTGGCATATACATGTATGCACCTGTGTGCATTGCCACCTGTCGTCCAATCAATCATCATTGGAGGAATAGAACGAAGCTTCGTTGGGTTTCCATTGAATCCTTTCTAATGGAGTACAATGTAGGTGGTGGTGGTAGTTGCAGCTCAATGACACTGTGTGCTTACAAAGATGATTAGCGTCGCCCTCCTCCTATATTCAGGCTTGGGACTGGCACCGTCTGAGTGTTGGCAGTGGTACAGTTTAAAATGCAGAGCCAGACTAAGTCCTCATTATGTTGGACATGACATGGCGTGCGAGGAAGTGTTGGCTCTATTATAAGCCATTTCGTCAGTATATATATATATGTATATATATACATTCATACAGAGGTGTCAAAGAGCCTGCCCGCGGGAAATTACTTAGCCTTGTCTAAAGACAGCACAATAAGAATAAAATGTTCAATTGTTATATAACGCTTTATGAGTTTTCCTTCATGTATGTAATTGATAACGCAATAAAAGAATCACGTTTTCAAAGCCTAATTCAACTATCTGCATGTTCCCTCGGAGATCCCTATCCCATTTGTTTCATGCGTCTTCGGCACTGTTGCCCGCCACTTGCGGGAAAATATTGCTACTGGTATGCCACTACAACATAGGCCTAATGTTAGAACCCCTGCTCTGTATTAAAAAACGTGCGTCTTTAACGTTTAACTTATTTTACCAATTATTCTGAAGATGTTAGCGTGTTGGACTGTAATTCACAAAACGTTTTTGTTTGAACCAATAAACTGCCCATAAACGCCTGTGCCCTGAGACCACACAGAAGAGACGGAGAAGTATAGAACATCGGGTTCTCGCCACGGCAAAATTGTAATTCAATAGTCATGTTCCACAAACGAACTATTAAACAGATTTATATTACATCGATTGAACCCAGTGAATAGAAGGACTAGACCAAGGAGAAAAATTGGCCAGAAGAACTCATAGCGGCCTATACCTAGGTTGCAGAGCGAATTTTTTGGTGACGGGAACCCAATGTTTTAGATTACGCTGCTTTGGTACGGCTCTGTATGTCTCTGTCACGCTCTGTCTCTCTCCAGGGATGTCATGAGCAATCAGGCTGCATGTTCAAGTACAAGAACAAGTTCAAGTGCACAAGAACAAAGCTATTTACTTCTTTAACAAAGCAATGGGGGTTTTCAACATGCGTTCAGACCCGTTTAGAACTGCTTTCAAGAAACACAATGTGATGTGAGCAGCAAGTAACTCAAATTCGCTCGATGCAATTTGAATTGAAACCGTCATGACTAAGCACATGTTCGATAAAAATTATGATCGGCGAATGCAGAAATACCCAGTGCTCTATAGTTAAGCGCTGTCTAATTAGTCAACTTCATCGCAGTCGCCTTCGCATTTGATATTAAAATACGTTGTCACTGCATGGTGACGATAGGTGGCTCGGCTTCATGGGAGAGATGCAGGGGCGTCGATGCCTCCCTGAGTGATGGAGGAAAACGCCTGGGTCTCAAGTGCCAGGAAGGCAAGATATACCGCCATAGAGACGCAAAATTCTACTCCCCTACCTGAAATTGGAGGCATTTGCATTCGGACCTCCCTATCTGGACGCCCCTGGAGAGATGGAAAGAATGAGTGAGTGAATGCGTGAATAAATGAGCGAATGAATGTGTGAGTGAGTGAGCGAGAGAGTGAGTCAGTTGTCACTTGTGATGATACGTTGCTCGGCATCACCGAAGATCCCTGTATTGACAAAATAAATTAGACTTTTATGGTGCTGGACGAAACACAAAATGCCACAGTTTCGGATGACGTATTATAGCCTTATTTGTGATTACTGTGTCAGAACGAGACGTTTGCGCAACCAGGGCTTAAAGTGCGCCTGGACGATCACGGACGGCGTCCAGGCACTTATTTTCGAGGCTGGGCGCCGTCCTGCAACTCATTTGGCCAGCGGAGCCTGGACGCGGTCCATGAGCGTCCATGCAACAGTGCAATTACCCTATATGTGTACCTTATTATCAACATGAAAAAGGAGAATGGAAAAAATTTCGTGCTTCGCGCGAGTTTACAAACTTTATTTTCACAACTGTCAAAGCGATGCCGGCGCCGCCAGCCCCTTGTCGACAATTTCACAAAGGAAAGCAATTCTCTGTAAGCCTACGCTTTAAATTATAACAAATATTTCACAAACAAATAATTGACGACTAAATAGTGGTTGATGGACAAAAAGCCTAACGAATGATTACAAATTCTATTTGCGCCCAATGTATTTGGTTACATAGAAGTTGGATTGATAATAATAATTATATGCAAATCCACCTTCTGGTTCAGCAAGAACCATTTTTGTCACTTCAACTTCTATCTAGGCAAATATTCTTTTCAATGATCCAACTTTTATTTAAGTAGGCATTATGTTCTTCTAAGTGGCATCTGTTTTGGAAGAATTTCGTTCACCAATCCAACTTCTATTCCAGCATCATTAATATCACCAATCCAACTTGTATTTTAACGAACACAGTGGACCACAGTGCATGAACCAATTGTCGTCGACTATTGTGTTGGTGCTCATCCTTTGCAATCTTTAGTTCTTAACTTTTTGATGCCAAGTGCCGTCCATAAATGACGTCACGCGCCTATGGGGAGGGTTCACAAATTTGTGACGATGTGTGACAACGGGAGAGGGTGTCGACGAAATGTGACGTCACATCATCACATCAAAATACGTAATTTTATTAAAAACTTGCACTCATTTAAACAAGTTCCACTTAATTAGCAGTAGTTGTTACCACAATTAAATAACCTAATTATGATTATGATAATCTTTCATCCTTAGGAATGCATAAGATTGTAATCATCATAGGCTACTTAATTTCTCCATTTTTCTTCGTTCAACTATTATAACTTGAAATATTTTCAGTCACAATTAGATTTATTGATAATTATAAAAAAACGCATTATATTCTTCACATCTGGTTTGATTTTTGGGGTCATGGCCTTGTGACGTGATGTCATATTTGAGGGGGTCGTGGCATTTGTGACGACGTGTTACGAAGGTGGAGGGGTCCAAAATCGCTCCCCTAGTGTCCAGGCACTTCCTTTTTTTACACTTTTAAGCACTGTGCGCAACTGCTCCACTACAGACAAAATTGTTGGATTAAGTACCACGCAACAAAAAGATTCGCAAATATATGTCCAATTGGCCAAACTCAGCGTGTTTTGAGGTTGGTTGAGAATGTTTCCTTACCAGAGCTACATGTATATGTAGCATCTCGCACATGCAGCGGAATACTGCTCCCATGCAGATGCAAGTAGAAGATTTACCAGTCAGCCCCATTCACACGTCAACTGCATAGGCCTAAAGTATCTTCGTTTATAAGCGAAATATTGCTGTCAAAACGCGACGACTTACAGGTTCATACTATTACGGAGGCAGTGGCGTCGCCAGAGTGTCGAGAGAGCAAAAGCCCCTAACGACTATATGCCCCTAACGACTCTAGAGGCATGGGGAGCATCTACCCAACAGAGTCTGGGTAGAAGCCCAAGGAGATTGTACAACTTTGAGCATTTTATGCCAATTGGAGTACATTTTGGGCTGATATTTACCTCAAATTTGTGAATTATATAATTCGAAATAAAACACCTAAAGCATCTCGATTGTGAAAACTTTGACTATGTTATTATACAATGGTTTCATTGAGAAGTCAGATTTTAGAAGAACACCGCGTTCACTATTGCAGAATTGAAATTACAGTGTCTTTCTAGGCTTCATTCGCGAGCCACATGATTATTTAAACGGGATTAATTGAAGTTTTATGGTAAAACTAGCCTTTCTGCTCATCTTTGCCTGGAATTGAATTCCTAACCAGCGGGTCTGCCACTTCGCCGTGATACTGTTTCCGAGTTGTCCTACTCGATGACGTCTCGATCGCGAGTGTTCCATTGGCCGAGCGCTCTGAGTCACGCAGCAGTCACTACAAGCGTGCCTATGTGCATATTACATTAACCCACCCTCATCTAACGTGGATGCAAGTGACAACCGTTACTTAATGAAAATGTCTGAAGTTTGGACAACTCGAAAGTTCAAAATGCCTAAATATCGGAATTTTAAGTAAAATAGTATTGTATGCTGAAAAGAGTGATGTTGATCTAGAAATTGGCATAGAATCGATTAGGTCCCGGGGCGCCCATTACGCTATGCATCTCATTTTTAACAAACTCGGTTCCTCAGCTCTGCGTTCCAGTGTGTTCACCACTACTCTACGCTCCCCCAAATACGAAATATCAAATAAAAAATCACGTAGGGCTCCCCCACCCTTATAAAAACTCATCGAATTTGCATGAATACCAAGACCCAGCCTGGACAGGGATGGCAGGAGGGCAGCTGCCTCGCCCTTGGCGACGTGATGATTTCAGTGCAGAATGCTGCTGTTGTACTGGGGCAACGCACGCTCACTCAATCATTGAGTTGAACATACAAGCTATACGTTCGGTGATTTAGATGTTCGATCAGTCCAGTGTTAGGCCATATAAGTCATAAAATGCATTGCTCTGGTGATGGGACCATGCTGGTTTCTCTGGCGCGACTCTCGTGAGGTGCTGAGATCCTTGGCAATCCAATACAGGGAGAATTAATTTGTGTTAAAGTAGCCAATGCAAACAGTGAATTGATCAGACAACTCTAGGAATATTAGTTTTTATTATTATTACACGTAACAACACCGTCTATGGCCGCCATTTTGACAAGACAACCATAAGACAATGCTGATCAATATTCGGTCCGTCAAAACACCAGTAGCCTAAACACTATAGAACTGCCAATAGCGACTGTCCAAATCGTATGCATACAAGAACCAATGACTAAATAAAAGAAGAAGCAAAGTAAACTGGCATACCCTAATTTAAAATTCTTGCGGGTATTCGAGTGTCTGTAAATCTATCACAAGGGACAACTTGAATGGGGCGTTCATTGTCATTGCTTTTATTACACAAATTAAACGGTCATGGATAGAGCATCGTCAACGTATACAAGCCCATATGCGGTTCTCCAATAATGCCCGCTACGCAATCTAATCTACTAGCTGTCAGATCAATTGAAACCAAATCGACTACGGTAGCATAGGAAATGCTACAAATTGAGTGAACCCGTTTGAAGCATTGTCGTCAATGATTTATGCTGTTGAGTTGATTACTCAAAACAGTTTCTCCTCTATGACATTGAAGCTGTCAGCCTTGCCTAAAGGTGAGATGACTACCGAGGTTAAATTGCCTTCAGAAAAGAGCAATTCGATGTATAATATAATGGGACCTTACTATGCTTGTCGATGATATTATAATCAAATGTTCAGTATTACTGGTATTCTAATCCGTCATAAAATAACTTCCCTACAAGCAAACGAATTCATGTATAAATTCACAAACAACCTACTACCGCCGATATTTACAAGTCATTTTATGTTAACTTCTGCTATTAATCCTTACAAAGTCCGTTCCACTCTCAATTATAGACCTATCCTTTGTAGAACCAACACTCGTCAATTTTCAATTAAATACATAGGACCCTTCAATTGGAATATTACACCATTATTGAAATTCGTATATCCAGCAATATCCGACTCTTTAAAATTCTTTAAATTTAAAACTCTATTCAATTAATACAAATGTGGCGGACAGACCACGAGGCTTGAATAAAGAATATTTTGTAAATAATCGGTTCGCCATAGCGTTATATTTACGTGTATTTTCTTACAGTGTTGGTATTGGAGGGAAGACCGATCTGCGGTTTTTAATTCAGTGCATAGCTTGCAGACGCATGAATTGGCTTGAGTATAGCCTGACACACGTTGCATTGCTATAATTATATGTGGAGCAGTGGTTCGTACTGCTTCATATGTAGAGTGATTTTCGTATACCGCTCCAGAGGTCGTTGAGTGATCGTAAAGTTTTCCATATAAATGCGACCTCTAGTGACAGCCGCTCTCGCGGTCAGGCCGATGCTGCTATTCGCTGATCTGGCGGGGTGGGCTCCTCTGCCGTCGATCGCAAGACGGGCCGTGCACTGATAGTAGAGGAGTCAACAGGCTGACTGACAGAGAAAAGACCGATCGTGAAAATGCTCACAGGTCTGGGTGCCGTTGAGAGTGCGTAGAGATCCGATCGAGAAAAATAAATGAATGAATGACAGTTCTGTTCGGGAATACGGGGAAGATGGTGACCCGTCGGTGGCCGTGAGAAATAGAGATCGGGTAAAGCCTCAGCAACCGAACGTTATATCGAGTGAGGCCTCGGTGCCGTTGATACAATATGCCGGGTAAATCCCAAGCGGAGTCGATCGAAATTAGCGAGACAGATTACGGCGGCCGTTGAGACAATATACGGGATGAGTTCTTCGGTGAACATGTTGGATTAATACGGGGCGGGCGACCCCGTTGGAGAAGTTGAATTCAGACCGAGATAGATATATACCGGTGAAGCCGTTGACACATACTGGAAAACATAAATACTTTCAATAAAATACGGGGAGGGTGACCCCATTGGTGCGTTCGATACAGGGAAAGTGCCCATAGGTGCCGAAAACCTCATCAATTGCGGGCGTCTCCGCATATTATTTTCTCTTTAGGATTTCCCGTAGATATCTATACTTGGCTACCTAACGTGGCCATACTTACTCGCGCCGTTTTCTAACAATCTGTTGATTTGCGTGTCTGATCGCAATGTCTTTGCTCTCGGTTTCCCCGCGTATCTTTACTTGAGTTACTAAACGTAATATATGTATTTGAGGGTCCCCGCAGTATGTCTTCTTGATTGTCTTACGGTCTTTCGGAAAGAATTCTTGTTGGCTACCTATGACGGTCACAGTTACTCCTCCCGTTTTTCAGAAATCTATTCACTTTAATGTCTAGTTGTAATATCTTGACTCACGGTTTCCCCGTGAGGCTTCTACTACTTGCGGGACTAGCCGCAGAATTTCTTCTAGTAGATCTAACTACATAATCATTTCGGGATCTTCCTCGAAAGATCTGTCCGTGGTTCGTTCCAGTGTATAAGAGAGTACAATTGCTTCAGAGAAAGTGATTATAAAAATACAGGTCTGTGTGAAACATGGAGGTAACGTGGTGACACTTACCTCAGGTGCCTGTGAGAGTACAGAGTAGGAGAAATGAAGTTTACGAGAGTTGGTGCATTACCGTTGGTCAGAGCTCTAGGAGACGAGTACATAAATAATCCTACGATGGGAGGAATAAACGCAGTCCATGAGAGTTACAGACATGTGAGAGTCTGGGTGATCGGATACTAAAGTATATAACAGATGAATGCAGGCCGAGAAATATTCTTACCAGCTAACTAATTCGGTCACAGTTATTCCTGCCGGTTTCCACCAGATTGTCGGAGACGTGAAAATTCGGGTGACCGAGATCGAGAAAGTTCGGGTGGCCGCAATCATGGAAGTTCTGGTGGCCGAGACCGAGAAAGTTCGGGTGGCCGCGATTGAGATACAAGCCGGATAGATTCCCGGAGTAGCAACCGTACAGACCGAGAGAGCTGCCGGTGGAGCATTGGCACATACGGGGAAAGTTCCCCAGTGGATACGTTCGATAAAATACGGCGAAGGTGATCCCATTGGTGCGTTCGACGATTACAATAAACAGACGTGACTGGTGCCGAAGACCTCAATATTGCGAGTGTTTCCGCATATTCTTTTCCCTGTACGGTGTCGCTAATATATATACTTTGCTACCTAACGTGGTCGCATTTACTCCCGCGGGGATTCCAGCAGCACTTGAGTAGTCGGACACGTGGAAGTTCGTGTGACCGAGACCGTGGAAGTTCGGGTGGCCGTGATAGATACAGACTGGGTATTGGGTAAGTCCCAGGATTAGCGATCGCATATAGTCAGAGAGGCCCCTGTGGCCGAGAGTGGTACAGACTGTGAATGAGTTCGGGTAGCCGTTCAATAGAAATACCGGAAAATTCCCGAAGGGCCCGCTGGAAGTAGACATGAACGGTGACCACGTTAGAAGAGCAAGTTGCAAACAAGAGAAAACACTGGTGCCGATTGATACCTTCAGGTTATAACCCAAATATCTCTTCTTGGTGGTTTTATGGCCTTTCGATAAATACTCTTGTTGGTTACCTACGTTGGCAGTTACTCATAGTTACTAATCCCGGTTTCCCGAAGACTCAGGCTATATTACGGTGTTTGCGGACAATTGCCAACGCAGGTCAATCGTGTGCGTGATAACTTATGCGTGTGAGGTCGGTATGCCACACAGGTAAATGGACCCAGAGGCACGTGAAAGTCTGGGTTGACCCTTGTCGTCCAAGACCCAAGTATGAAACAGATGAACGCAGCCGTGAAAGTCTGGGCAGTCGGAAATGGACCAAGAGGCACGTGAAAGTCTTGACAGTCGGAAACCCAGGTTAAAGATAACAAGTAGACCAAGAATTGATCGACACGTACATATTCCTGTTGGCTATCTACGTCGGTCATACTTACTCCCCCCGTTTTCCCGAAGTGTATCTCTACTTGCGTGTCTGATCGAATTGATCGATTCCAGTACGTTTGGGCAGTCGGGTACCCAGGTGAAAACGTATTTGCTTGTCGATACACACAGTTCCGAGAACTGACTGCAGTGCGAGGTAGGGCCCCCTCGTGCGTAGGTTGGGTCAAAGATTTGTGTACAGATAGCGAAGGTTATATACAGAAGACTTTCACTATCAGAGTCCGTGAATACCATGCCAGTGTCATTTTTATCGAAGCAGAATATATCAGTGTTGGTGGGTAACTGCCAACACAGAGGACGGGAACTTACTCCGTCAATTGTGGTGCTTGGCAAAATATACGCATGAGGCCGGTATGCCATACATGGAAATAGACCGAGAGATACGTGTTGAGCAGAAGGCGTGATAGCTAAGTTGCATGATATGACGAAGAGCTATGAGACTGGTGAGTGTCTAGAACGACAGAGTTTAGAGAGTTGAGAACAATTATGTCTAGGAATACAAGACGTTGAATTCATACCGATAATTGTACAGGCAGATATGACTTAGGGACTTGTTTCATGTATATCTGAACCTCGTAACTTAAGAGAACGTTTGGTGTTTCTTATTGGCGATAGTTTCAGTGTCGCAAGATGCTGAATGGCACGACATCAGGTAGAGCGGAAGAAGAGGCTAGTAGCTTGGAAGGTAGGCATGCACGGCGAGAAAGACTTCTGCCGATATGATTACGAACCCTGTTTTGAGTGCGGCCATCCTCAGAACGTTGCCCATCCGGAGACCGCGGAATAGGCAGAGTCAGACCTCGGGAATAATTCAAACAGTGTTACCTTTCTTGGAGAAGAGGCCCATTCTTAATCTAAACTGGAGAGAGCGATCATCCTGGTAAGATACAGAGAGCAACCATTTGGCATTGAGATTTGATAAGGAAGTGACTCGGGCGACTCCAGACGTGTGGGCGAGCTGGAGTCGACACCATCCGTTAGCGCTAGGCATGCGCTCGGGCGGCAGAACGCCACACAAAGAACACATTTTAACTACCACTCTAAATAATTGGTATGTGTACAGACAGCATTTGTAACCTTGTTAAGATAATGAATTATGTTTTGAATATTCTATACCTGCTGCTTTATTTTATGTAAGAAAGGGTAGGCCCTGATAGCGTGACCCATCAGTCCCTTAGGGTGTTTTCTTTCCCTGTTATCCCTCCTCTTCGTGTAGGCCTACTACTGTTTTGTTATGCATTGTCATCCTGTTGATTGAGGTGATAATAAAAACATTTGGTTATGGTTAACTACTCATAGTAAGCCTACGCCTACAGCTCTGCGATTTGTTAAGTATTAAAAATCTTCCATATACAGTAACGATGCATATATGTTCTGCGCTAAATGCATGACGATAAAGTTACAAACTGTAGGTTATCCAGAACGCTGCGATTTGTTGAGAAATGTCTTTCACATGTCAATGATGTAGTCAGATTTCTATCATGCTTTTAGCTCAAACGTCATAGGTGATTTAAATTTTTCGTGCTATCATAATTTTTGTGTTAGGTGAATAGGCCTACTTTTTGTGTGCATTTCGTTAAGTTAATGATTTAAATTTTAAGGTTTTTGGCATTAAAGCCATGTGATAAACCTGTGTGTAATCATACTCACGCACAGTGGGATACGTTCCTTACCGCCACCCATTTTAAGCTTACTCTTAGTGAAGTAAGTAAGCAAGCAAGCAAGCTTGCAAACGTTGTTATGTAATACAGGACAACCGTGTTTTGATAGTGTCCTTCCAAAGATCAGCTGTGCACACACGACGATACGACGGAACATTGTAACTCGACGACTTGCATAACCGGTGGCTTACCGGTCAATACACAGCAACTGTCTCGGACGAGACTCGAACCCGTTCCCTCCTCGTTACATACCGATAGCTTTAACCAATCGGTCAGCACGCTTCACGTTCTACATCGGCCTCTATGACATTGTGCAGAGCCGAAAGAAATCGCTGCGTGAAATGTGACCTACTCGTCATGCCTTACAATCTCATTGACATTGTAACTTTCAAATATAGGCATATGTAGACGTTTGGTTGACCTTACGCACTGACGAGTAGAAGTTAACTTTGGTTGAGCAATTGTCGACAAAAGGACGCGTGCATGCTTACTTCGGTTATGTAGTAGGCTTAAGCGTAGGAAAGCAGATAATTTTTATTTCACCCTTCCCACCGGTTCTTCCTTCTGTCCCCTCCTCATCCCCCACCATCCAGTCCTATATGGCAGCAACCGGATCCCGAGTGTCAATCTCTGTATCGCTCTCTATATCTCCGTTGTCTATCCCCTACACAGTGCTTAAAGTCAGTGTTGCATGCAAGACATGAAACTTCAAGACCAAGACGAGACCGAGACATTTATACCAAAATACCAAGCGAAATTCAAAATTTGCGCATATCCTTACTCACCCTGAGAAACTCAATGTTGATCCGATCAAGGTGCCGAGACCGTGACCAAGACCGAGACAGTGAGGTACCAAGACCGAGACCGAGACCGAGACACTAGGTTCAAAACAGTACGAGACAGTAAAAGACAAGTGATCCTATATAAAATGCTGAAAATTACTAATGTATCAGTTTTCTGGAATAAGCTTCATTTGTAATTTCAATTTGAAACTTATAACGTATATAGTACCAATTCCTGAAAACAGTTTTTATATTGCCGCATTTTATCTTTTTCGATATCTCTTCGTCGGCCTATCTTCTGAATAGTATAAAGAAAACCTCTTTAGACGCGTCTGAAATTTTCTAAACGATTTTAAACAAGCAAATTCGATAACAAATACCAAACGAAATTCAAAATTTACGCATATTACTCACCCTGAGAAACTCAATGTTGATCCGATCGTTTCGGTTGTGATGGTTTTACGTCAATGACCAACGGCACGGCATAGTTATTGTTTGTCAATAACTTCAAATTGCGTAAAAGAAAACTTCACAATTCCAGATTCTCTCTCAGACATTTTTCCACTTTAAGATAATTGATTTGAATTGATTTCAGTATAATGTGACTCGTGTGTCAACCAGAATTACCGTTTCTCGTAGATTCCGGTTTCAGTTTCTAGATTTTAAGACAGCTAACGCGAAACTTATCGAGACCTCTTGTTCGAGAAAGAACAAGACTTTCACTTCGAGACAGTTTATAAAAATTCGAGACACTACCTCGAGACCGAGACCGAGACTGAGACAGCAGGCTTCCGCAACCGAGACCGAGAACGAGACACTAAAAACTGTCTCTAGACCGAGACACTGTTTCGAGACCATACAACTCTGCTTAAAGTGTGAAAAAAGAAGTGCCTGGACGCTAGGGGAGCCGTCCATAAATGACGTCACGCAATTTTGAACGATTATTGACCCACCCCACTTCGTTACACGTCGTCACAAATGCCACGACCCTCTCAAATATGACGTCACGTCACAAGGCCATGACCCCAAAAATCAAACCATATGTCCAGAATGTAATGCAAATTTTCTTAAAATTATAAAAAAATTTAATTGTGAATAAAAATATTTCAAATTACAATAGTAGAACGAAGAAAAATAGAAAAATTAAGTAACCTATGATGATTACAATCTTATGCATTCCTAAGGATGAAATACTACCATAATCAAAATTAGGTTATTTAATTATAGTAACAACTACTGCTAATTAAGTGAAACATGTTTAAATGAGTGCAAGTTTTTAATAAAATTACGTATTTTGATGTGATGATGGGATGTAACATTTCGTCGACACCCTCTCCCCTTGTCACACATCGTCACAAATTTGTGAACCCTACCCATATAGGTGCGTGACGTCATTTATGGACGGCTCCTGGTGTCAAAAAGTTAAGAACTAAAGATTGCAAAGGATGAGCACTAACATAATAGTCGACGAGAAATGGTTCATGCACTGTGGTCCACTGTGTTCGTTAAAATACAAGTTGGATTGGTGATATTAATGATGCTGGAATAGAAGTTGGATTGGTGAACGAAATTCTTCCAAAACAGATGCGATTTAGATGAACATAATGCCTACTTAAATAAGAGTTGGATCATTGAAAAGCATATTTGCCTAGATATAAGTTGAAGTAACAAAAATGGCTCTTGCTGAACCAGAAGGTGGATTTG
Organism: Bimastos eiseni; assembly: GCA_959347315.1. Classification (NCBI taxonomy): domain Eukaryota; kingdom Metazoa; phylum Annelida; class Clitellata; order Crassiclitellata; family Lumbricidae; genus Bimastos; species Bimastos eiseni. The sequence continues at coordinate 11,159,237 of OY365809.1, forward strand.
CATATATTAATATTATCAATCCAACTTCTATGTAACCAAATGCAATGGGCGCAAATAGAATTTGTAATCATTCGTTAGGCTTTTTGTCCATCAACCACTATTTAGTCGTCAATGATTTGTTGGTGAAATATTTGTTGTAATTTAAAGCGTAGGCTTGCAGAGAATTGCTTTCCTTTATGAAACTGTCGACAAGGGGCCAGTGGCGCCGGCATCGTTTTGAAAGTTGTGTAAATAAAGTTTGTAAACGTGCGAAATTTTTTCCTTACTCTTTTTTCTTTTCAAAATAACGTATGCACATAGAGGAATTGTACTGTTTCATGGACGCTCATGGACGGTGTCCGTGCTCCGCTGGCCAAATAAGTGACAGGACGGCGTCCAGCCTTGAAAATAAGTGCCTGGACGCCGTCCATGACCGTCCAGGCGCACTTTGAGCCCTGCCCTACAAATTCATGCAGTCGGATTACGGATAGTAACGAATCATTATGAAAAGGACAGGGTTGAAAACTAGGCTCTGCCATCAAACGGTTGGTCAAAATTGGGTTCGGGCTTTGGACCCGACCGGATCCCCCCACCAGGATCTTGACCCGATCGGTGCATGTGGGTCGCCTCGACTCATGGATAACTATGAGCCGTCCTCTCTTAGCTGTCTCTGGTCTCCCGCTCCTTTCTTGAGCCAGATTTACCATACAGTGTATCTTACTAACCACAGATTCAGTGAGCGAATGCCAGTTGAACGTAATAAGCAGCAATTCCAATAAACTTTGAACTTTCGACATTAGAATTAAAATATCATAAATTCTCTTGACATCTGAGGTCTTTAAAAAAAATTTAGAAACTGAGTTTTTAAGCACAACAATAGTTCTTTGTAAATCAAATTGTACAGCTATGATCTCAAAACCATTCGTAATGATGAACATGCTTGCCTACTTAGAAATACTCAATTCTACAATCAATTAGCAAACCATAGGTCAAAACTAGTAAAATACTGAAAGCTGTAGTCGACTCACGTCTCGCGGCAAAATCTCGAAGTTTAAAAGTCACTGAAAGAAAATAAATCGAAACAGTTAATTATTTGGGCTTAATTAGATGTGGCTAATTATAAAATCAGCAACACCCAATTGAGATTCGTAACTTCTCAGAATTAACCATCCTTTAATTATGAACAACGAAGCAGAAGAATAGAAAGATATAAATATAAATGTTATTACGAAAGAGGTTGTATGCACGTGGTCGCTGGAAACGGCTTGTATTATAGAGACACGATGAAGAACACGCTTTCATACAAAGGTTGAGTTTTTCACATGATCCAACAACCATTTTATTAGATGTTATTTTCAATTAAGAACAAATTTCTAACAGCACGCTACTAGGCCTAGTTCTTGAAAAAAAACTCAACAACAAAAAGTACAATAACAAACCATCCAAATTCTGTTGAAACCTACTCATTGCTGGTTTTAAACGTAGCTAACTTCTGCAAATCGAAGTTTTTGTGTCGACGACCACACTCCAATGACAACTGATTGCCTTGTCAATGGATGCCACCACCGCCGTGAGAAACGCCGCTAACAGACGCTTGGAACTCGCAGGCTACCTTGCTAGACTGAAACTTTAGACGGAAATGGTGCAGGGCTCGTGCTGTGCAGTACTTTGGATGGATGAAACACACCAGCCAAACCAACAGCCTGCACTAGTCCTTTGTAGCTACAGAGATGTAATATATAATGTAATGTAATATATATGTATTATATATATATTATTGCGTACATGCTTGCATACTTGCATACAGTGCTGGGGTTTCTGACTGCCATCATGTCACTCAACCTAAACTGGCACCAAGGGGAGCAATGAACTTGACAATGGAATGAGGAATTGATTAAGATGATGAAGGCGATGGGAATGATGAATATGACAATGATGATGATGTTGATGACGACAACGACGATGACGACGACGCCGACGACGACGACGACGATGACGATGACGATGATGATGATGATGATGATGATGATGACGATGACGATGATGATGATGATGATAGTAATGGACAACGGGCGAATACATTCCCGGCTGTGGATGACTCAGGAGGCATCCTATCTTCTCTATATATGACCCGTGCCCAGGTTTTTAATCAGTCGCATTAGCGGCATCCCCACTCGCTGATTGCAAGAACGAGTTCAGGTGAACATCGCTACTGCAAGAACAATACTATAAACCATTTCATACAAAATAACATCTCAGGTAGTTCCCTAATTAATGAAAACATTAAATACAACATAACATCTCAGAGGGCCCCAAATTAAGCAAAATAGCACCTCACGGGTCTCAAAATGAATGAAAACTTTCTTACAAAATAACATGTCTCATGTTTTAAATGTTTTAAATATAAAAATTTATATTCTATAATTGTGCAGCTAAGCGTTCATCTGACAAGTGTATTGTGGTAATTCATAATTGCTTTGTAAGAGGGAATATGAATTGGCTCCATTTGCTCGATTTGCTGTGTTGGCAAGAGCGAAGGCTCCGTATAATGAGCCTCTTCGCTTCCAGAAGTTGGCTCACTGTTTAACTGGGTTGAATTTTTAAATAAAGTGTGTATTTCGATATTTGATATTACGATGTGACGTCACATATCCCAGACTCCTCTTCGTCACAAATCGTCACAGATATATGACCCCTCCAATGGGTGCTTGTCGTCATTTATAGACAGCCCCTCAGACTCAGTGTATAAATTCAGAGGGCCCCCAAATGTTTGCTTCTAGGGCCCCGTTTCCTGTAAACGCGCCTCTGTTTATGCCTCTGTTCCACTACAGACAAAGACATTGGATTTGGTTCCCAACAAGTGAGTTTCATTCCCATAAGACGTAATCATAATGTCTGCACATTAAGCCACACTATATGTAGGAACATGATTATGGAGCCTACTATAGCTGTGTGCGGCTTTGTCTAATGGTGCAGCACAAAATAAAATGCGCCAATTAATGCTTCAATTAGCACAAAGGAGATTCGCAAATGACTATGTAACTGGCCTCAGCGTGTTTTGAGATTGTTTCATTTAACATGCAGCGGAATACTGTTGCCAGGTGCATATAGAACTTTGAACTCCTTCGTACTTGAACCCCATAGGCAATATATTATCTGAACAACTTTTTAAACCCTTATGTTATCTTCGTTTTACCGTTTTATTTAAAAGAGAAATATCTCTGTCAAAATGCAGTCACTTACAGGTTCATAGTATTACAGAGGTAACGAGCGATCGCTCAGTCATTGAGTTGAAACAATAAGCTATAGGTTTAAGTGGTTTTGTTGTTTTATCAGTCCAAGTCAGTGAAGTCATACAATGCATTACTCTGGTAATGGAATAACGCTGGTTTCTCACTCCAAGTCATGCAATGCATTACTCTGGTAATGGATCAACGCTGGTTTCTCTGAAGCGAGAAATTTTTAAGATCTACAGAACTGATCTTTATAAATGATTTACATTACTTCAAAAAGTTCAACTGATTACTTGTAAATGTATTGCGTAGAGCCTGCATGTTTTTCACCATCATTCGATTATATTAAGCTTAGCCTATTATAGAACCTTGGCAATCCATTGCATGTTGAATTGTGTGTCAAAGAATGCAGACAGTGAATTGATCATACCACTCTGTGAATAATCAGCATTTCTAGTATTAATCTCACGCTCATCATCGTCTATGACCACCATTTTAACAAGACAGCCAGAAGAAAATTCTGATCAAGATGCGTTTCGCCTGAACACCGGTAATACTAAAGAATTGCCAAAACAGCATATATGTCCACACTCCGGAGAGCCTGAATTAATGACTAAAAGAAAAGGCAAAGCTAACAGGTAGTCTACTCGAGTGTCTGATGTATATCTGTCGTCTGTGGCCAAGTATTTAGGTCTCAAGCACGAGTACAAATAGCCTAGATTAGTCTCAAGTACCCAAAAGCTTCACACCAGTTGTATTCCAGATTTATAGTGCAAGATTTCAGAGGTGTAGATTTTTATTTTAAAAAACCTGCGCTTTGAGAGTTTTTTAGGAACCTAAAACAAAATAATAGGTTGAAGGTTTTTACTAAATCTACAAACTTAACTTTAAAAAACGAGGTTTTTTCAAGTCCTGACGAGTAGGCTACTAGTACTAAGTACTCAGTAGCGCCTTTGAGTAAATACCTTGAAGGGGCGCTATATCAAGTATTTTTGATTGATTGATTGATTGATTGAGTAGATTAGGTTGCCGTATAACACTGGAACACAGAGTTGAGAAACTGAGTTCGATTACCGTATCCCTGTAAGGCTGACTAGTCCTTCTTTCACAAGACGGCGGCGTTGATTAAATTATAGATTATGACGCTATGGGAGCCTTGCATGGCTGCCGACAGTTAGATTCGTTAAGTGAAATAACTTGTTATCATTAATTCATATCACTTCATACTATGTATGTAATCATACTGCGCTTTTGTGAGTTCGACGTTAAACAAAAATTGTTATGAGTAGGCCTGCTACATCTCTGTCTGTCTCACTATGTGAGTCTCTGTGAGACTCTGTCTCTGTCTCTCCAATTGTAATTTTGATACCCTATCTTCATGTTCCTCTCTCTCCACCCCTCTCTCCCTCCCTTTCTCTCTGTCACTCTGTCACTCTCTCCTCATTTGGCTTTTAAAAGCTCTGTGCAACTGTTCAGATACATACATACAAACATACATACATACATACATACATGCATGCATACATACATACATACATACATACATACATACATACATACATATATACATACATACATATATACATACATACATACATACATACATGCATGCATACATACATACATACATACATACATACATACATGCATGCATACATACATACATACATGCATGCATACATACATACATACATATATACATACATACATGCATGCATACATACATACATACATACATACATACATACATACATACATACATACATACATACATACATACATACATACATAAATATATTGTCGTAATCATATACATGCAAACATGAATACGTAGCCTACATAATACATGCATGCGTGCATACAGACATACATAATATAGATTCATAATAAATACATTTCTTTTATATTCTGTCATTGAAATAACAACATAACTGCAGGGCCTACAATACAATCGACACAAATGCATGTGGACTGCAATGGTCGGGTCCAGAAGGGACCGAGAGCCCTCTTGTAAGTGGGTTTGACTACGTTTGCATCAGGATTCGACAAAGTCGACGTATTATTATGCGGACTGTTACAGTAGACCTGTAACCGTGATTATTCTGTACATTACATTACAATAGATAGCCTCGAACAATTTATATATATATATAGATCATTATTATACATTAGGTTTAGCTGAACATTCACTAATTCTGACAGTATAGGTTCTGTCAGTCACTCGTGTAGGCTCTAGCAGTTGCAGTCAGCCCTCATTGCTAGAGTGGTCAATAGTTGATCCTTGAGTGGTCAGTAACTAGTCAATCAAAGTAGTCTGATCTAGGATAGGCCAGTTTCCTCTTTGGCTGAGGAAAGTCTCTTATAAGCTACAGCAATGTTAAGAACTTTGCAGTCTGACTTCCGAAATTATCAGGTATCTAGTGCGACAGAACTGTCTATTGTAATATATATAATTTATTAATAACTTAATTTCATGTTCAACCTCTAGCATCTCACATTAGTATCACTTTGCGAGTATTTATATCATTCTGTATTTAGACAACCATATTCATGTTATACTTTATCTATTCCTTGTTTAATAAAGATAGTTTGTATCTGAACTGTCTCTTCATGTGTAGCTAGTTGCCCCTAACACAATCTAACTTATTAAGTATCTAATATATAATAGTAGATCTAGTTTTAAGTAGAACCCTTTAGCGTTCTTACAGACCTACAGTTCCGAGCAAGTTCTTCACTCACAACAGCTCGGCTTTATCGATTCTTACTTGGCCATTAGACAAAAATTAGTCGTAATAGCATTGTTTTAAGATTTATTCATGACATGTTGACATAACTACAATTAACAGCCGGATAAACCTTGTCTCCGTGACATTTAAAATCGTTGACGTCGCAAAAATAGCTAATATAAAGGAAGTCCTTCATTCTTTTTGTCGAGCGTGCAATACCTGAATGTTACAGACTGCAATAATACAATAACCTCACAAAACTCACCGGAATATTTTTTTTAAGTGGACACTGGGAATGAGCATATCGTGCAGCTTATAAGCTATTACCGTAGCTTAATCTATAATTACTACATGTAATGAAATAAGGCTTCCAATTCTAGATAATCCCTTCTAAGCTTATTACACGCTGGCCCAACGTCAATCTTGTGCACAAAGGACACGGATGTATTTTTATCCAAATATAATATCGTAATCGTAATCTCAACATTTCTATAGCGCCCCAGGGCGAAGTCTCGGGAACCAGCTTAATCACAGGCGCTTAATCAAAACATAATCGATAGGCAGAGGGTCAAATTCAGAGAGTCAGGCAGGCAATCCAGAGAGTCAGGCAGGCAGGCATTGTAATATTGTGATAAGTGTGGAGTAAATCGATACTTGGACAAAAACACTCTACTTTATAGTCTAAGATCAGACCACATGACAGACGGATTTGATTATTAGGGGGATAAATTGACTCATGCACTACGATTGACCGTCCTCTGCGTTGGCAATTGTCCACCAACACCGTAATATATACTGAGACTTCGGAAAAACGTGGGAAGTAACGTTAGGTAGCAAAAAGAATATTTATCGATAGACCGTAAGACAATCAAGAAGAGATATCGCGGGAAACCGCGAGTAAAGATATTGCGATCAGACACGCAAGTAGACAGAATTTGGGAAAACGGCGGGAGTAGGTATGACCACGTTAGGTAGACAACAAGAATATTTATTGAAAGACCGTAAGACAATCAAGAAGAGATATAACGGGGAAACCGCGAGTAAAGATATTGCGACCAGACACTCAAGTAAAGATATCGTGGGGAAACCGCGAGTAAAGATATTGCGATCAAGTCAAGATACCACGGAAAAATTGTGGGGGTAAGTATGACCAGGTTAGGTAGCCAAGTATAGATATATTAACGCAACCGTACAGGGAAAAGAATATGTGGAAACGCCCGCAATTATTGAGGTCTTCATCACCAGTCACGGCCGTTTCTTGTAATCGTCGAACGCACCAATGGGCTCACCTTCCCCGTATCTATCGAGCGTATCCACTGGGGTACTTCCTCGTGTTTGCCAACGGCTCCACCGGCAGCTCTCTCGGTCTGTACTGTTGCTACTCCGGGAATCTACTTGTATCTCTACTGGCCACCCGAACTTTCTCGGTCTCGGCCACTCGAACTTTCACGTATCCTAAACCTACTGGAAAACGGGAGGAATAACAATGACCGATCTAGGTAGCCAACAAGAATATTTCTCGGCCACCAGAACTTCCTTGAGTGCGGCCACCCAAACTTTCACGATTGCAGCCATCCGAACTTTCTCGGTCTCGGCCACCCGAATTCATCCGAACTTTCACGATCTCGGCCACCGAAACTTTCTCGATCTCGGCCACCGGAACTTTCTCGATCTCGCCCACCCCAAACTTTCTCGATCTCGTCCACCCCAAACTTTCTCGATCTCGGCCACCCGAATTTTCAGTCTCGGCTACCCGAACTTTCTCGATCTCTACCAACTTCCACTTCCACAAGAAACTTCCACGTAGCCGATAACCCGAGTGAATAGACTGCTGGAAAAGGGTAGGATTAACTATGACCGATCTATTTAGCCAACATTGATATTTATTGATCATCTGGAACTTTCTCGGTCTCGGCCACCCGAACTTTCTCGGTCTTTACGAGCGGCTAACCCGTCCTTTACCCGTTATTTACACAGACCTGTGATTTACTTATTTCACTGTTGGATCGTCCCGAGGAAGCAACCTCACAATCGGCTGCAGACTTTCTCGCGATCGATAACAGGGTGGGGCCCCAGCCCTATCAGATCAGCAGAGTCGGTCTCAACACCAGACGCTCGGCTGTAACTCGGACTAGTTTTTGGACGCCCTCTCGTCCGCAACTATATTTTTCGCAACCTGCCCCCGTAAACCAGACTTCGAACTAACGCTCACAGACCACACGGGTGTGCGGTATTAATAGCTAACCAAGGAATTCAATGCACCGTATATGCAGAGCAGTCGTCACCACTCTACAATAATTATAAGCGACGCACCGCATGTCAGGCTATAGTCAACCCGATTGATGTAGCTGCACGCTACACACTGGCTTAAAAACCCCGTTCGGTCTTCCAAATCGTGCGCGTGCCCCTCCATCTGTCTGCTTGTGTGCGTCTCGCAAACAAGCTTTGGTTAATATCATAAGCGCGTACACTAAGCAGTTAACACTTCATAATTATATACTTTCATAGGCCTACAAACATACACTCTTACATACACATAAGTAGGGATACGTAGGTGACGACCACCGTAATAATAAGTATAATATATAATACGAATCGACAATGCATGCCATGCTAGCCTTGTGGCGTGTCCTCCACAATGTGACAATGGTCAAAGAAACAGACAGATAGTTACAAACTCAAAGAACAGAAATATATAGTCTACGGTGTTATTGAATCCATAATTTTGCATCAGATGCTTCTGAACGCTGGAAGCACAATGAGTTCAAGGTTTCATCACCGAGACTGCGTGGTTCGCAACCTGGAGCAGATAACGCCGGCAGAAGACGCCCGCTCAGTTTCAACACCGCTATACTTGCTATAGGTGTTCAATCAAAAATAATTCCAACATACTCCTCATCATTAGCCTTTCTGTCGTGGCGCTTGTAACTTTGTAGAGAGTTTGTAGTCATGTTATGGGCTTTATCCAGCGTTCCCGGAATAACGGTAGAAATACAAAAATTACGAGAGTTTTACTGCACACAGTTCAGAAATCTAATTAGCGCATGAAATACATGGCCTACTATATTATATTCATATAATGTAATAATTATGCAAATAAAGTAAAGTTCTGCATCTTGTGTTCCATGAATTATGATTATAATAATGATATTAACTGCTATTCAAACCCATAATTTCACTTTCGAAATTCCGGATTTCGGGTTTGAAAAATTCAGGAATTTCGGAATTTATAAAAGACCTGAATTTCCTGAATTCCGGAATTAGGAAATTCCGGATTTGCAATCTCCATACACAAGTAGGTAATAAAATCATTTTAATCAGGTGATCTATGACATCATCGCCTACTTACGACTACAAATTTGTCGACTGATTGGATATTGTAAGATTCCCTTGAAGCAATTTCCACGTGTACTTTCGTCATACCGTAAGATAACAAACTTAAATTTAATGCTACTCATCTCAAGTTCTTCAACCGAGCGATATCCCTCATCCCACTTCTTCGTTTCCTCCATAATTATTGTCTATCGCCCACCATTATCATTCTCAGAATCCTCTATCCGTCACATTTCTGGTTTTTCATTCGAAGCTTAAGTCTTACCTTTTCAAGGACTCTCATCAGACTCACTTGATCATCCACCCTCTAAATCCCGACCAAAGCGAAACTCCGTTAGTATGCTTCCTCTGACCTTTTGGAAACCGGACTCAGACCTTCCTCGGACTACCTTTTTGATAACTCATCTGATATGACGAAGCACTCGTGGTGTCCTGCGCTAGGAATTCGAGTGGCGCTTTAGAAGTTAGGAGATTACGATTGCGATTGCCACTAAACTAGCATGGAGCACTGGACTATTTAATTTACCAGAAATAACTTTACATAGGCCTACAATCCGTCGTACGTGCAAAACTAAAAGATTGGTTTCATTTTTGACTCCTAAATTTCGTGTCTAAATATAGGCCTACGTAAGAACTGTTTTTCAGAAATTGCTAGATATAATGTGAATATAGGTCATAGACAGCTCTACATTTATTTTCATGTTTCAATCATCGAAATGCAATTCGACGAGCAATCCGTGACTACAGGTTAGTGACAGCTTAATTCTGTCAGTAGGTCAAAGTTTTTGAAATGGTTTAAAGCTTGAATGTCTCTGCGAAGACCAATATAACTGTGAAAATGCTGCCCATGACGTAATGGCAAACTACCAAATTGATAGTTGAGATTCAAAGATGGACGACGTGCAACTGAATCGATCAATTACAGAGATGTGGTCTCGAGACGGTCTCGAGACCGGAAAACTGCGGTCTTGGTCTTAGTCTTGGTCTTGGTCTCGAATGCACCGGCCTCGGTCTTGGTCTCGCACCATCGGTCTTAGTCTTGGTATCGACTGCGTCGGTCTTAGTCTTGATCTTAAAGGATCGGTCTTGGGATTGGTCTCCGTTTTATGTTAGCGTTCTTGGTCATTTGCGTATCAGAGCAATTTTTGACATTTGTCGGTTATTTTCGATTATTAGAGACACCGGATGTTTAGGACCTACGGGTTTGTTATCGATTTATGACGTGCCGACCATCTATATATACATGTTACTCTGGGCAAAAAAATGCATTTGCAACGAAACCAGCCATTTTAAAATTTGCTTTCACAAATGTCAAGGTTTTGGAACAATCTAATAATTATGTGGTCGACTAGGTTTAGTCACAAGTAGGCCTACACCATTCAAACGGAACTTTAATCTGCTTGTTCAGATGTCTTATTTGTAACCTATCGTATACTGTCAATAATTTATAGTGTGATATTCTCAGGCCGAAGCCAATAAGGGCTAAACCAGCAAATGTTCGGACTGGGCCGATAAAACAGTCTTGTGGATCATTATTAAGATTAGTATTCGTCAGCAATAAAATTAATGTTTTAAGCGTTTTATTCCGTTTTAGCGCCTTAGTAAATTGAATTGCTTATGAAAAAAGAGTATCGGTCTTGATCTTGGTCTCGGACCACCCGGTCTTGGTCTTGGTCTTGGTCTCGGACCACCCGGTCTTGGTCTTGGTCCTGGTCTCGAACCACCCGGTCTTGGTCTCGGTCTTGGTCTCGAGGTTTTGGTCTTGTGTCCAACACTGATCAAACATTAATCAGGACACTCGAATGATATCAACCAGTCGAGGTATCAATCGGGAATTTCACTTTAATATACCGTTTTGACCATTCAGTGGCAAAGTATTTATGTCAAGTTCTGTCATCAGCCATTTTATCTCACTACATTGAAAGTCATTTGGACGGTCTGTAAGTGTTCTCAAAACTCTTCTCCTGAGATATTGATACAGTTTGTGTAATTATTCAGTAATAGTAATTCGCAAACTTCTAACGCGCCACTTGAAAGCCAAGCATAGAGCACCAGTTTATTCACGACCGCTGTATCAAATCAGAGGAGTTCTCAAAAGGATAGTTCATGGGAGGTCAGAGTCCGGTTTCCAGAAGGTCAGCAGAAGTATAATAGCTGTTGAAGAGGGTGTCTTTAATGGTCGAAATTTGACAGGACTGGTGGAAGGTCAAGTAAGGAGTCTGGGTAAGCCCGGGCGCTCAGGAATTTTTAGCCAGTGGAGTGATTTGAGCATTGGAGTTTAAGTCTTTGACTACCTCTCTGTGTAAAATATATATGTTTTTCACAATATTCTAATTTTATTCGTCGACCATTTCAGTGTCATTCGCAGACTTCTTATTTTTAATCCCCTGTCCCTGAATATAGTCTCATGATACATTACCATAATTATAATGTGTATCGTGGTCTTAACTCTGAGAGCATGGAACAAATTGATGCAAAGATCATCATCATCAGCAGCAGCAGCAGCAGCAGCAGCATCATCATCATCGTCATCATCATCATCATCATCATCATTGTCATCATTATTAGCTTTTCATGAAATACGTTTCAGTTAAAAAATACGACAATGAATTTTTTCTTTTATATTATTATTGTTATTATTATTATTACTATTATTATTATTTTTATCATTGATATCATTATTGTTACTTTTATTATTATTATTATTATTATTATTATTATTATTATTATTATTATTATTATTATTATTATTATTATTATTATTATTATTATTATTATTATCATCATCATCAACATCATTATATTACTATTATTATTAGTATTTGTTTGCCAGAGGTATTAATAGTCACTCTGGCGATACAAACAATATCCGGAGATGTAATGATTTTGTGGAACAGCAACTTACTCGGCAGTGTGTGGTAGGGCAAATGTGCCTATTATTATTATTATTATTATTAATTATTATTATTATTATTATTAATTAATAATAATAATAATAATAATAATATTATTATTATTATTATTATTGTTATTATAGGTAGCATTTCTGCCGACTGTCTAGGTTTCAAATATACTGTTATCGCCAATGTCAGAGAGCTAAGTGAATGGTGGCAATGTCCCGAAGAGGCAGGCGGCGTTCCCACACTGAAGAACCACGGAGATCCTCTGGACAAGATATGACGTCTCCATTGGATCATGGGTTGTATCACTCATCCGACTTCCTAATTCTGAAGTGAAATGCAGTCCTTCACTGCTCAAAGCACCTCAGGATTCCAAGGCGAATCGTTGGTGTTAGTGATGGTAGCATATTTGATCCTCTTGGACGCAGCTGCACGTTCGGCGGTTTCGCCAGCTCCGACGGATGTATCGATTAGATGAGATTTTACGCAGATGTCGGGTACAGTCACTACCCATGCCAGACATCGACCACGTGTCCAAGGGATGAGTGTGATACCGTCTGGTCGCTTTCCATCTTCTCTTAGCAAGCCGAGAGGTTTTTTGCTCTGGAATCTTCGCTCTGCCAAGAGCTCTCCAGACGACGTTGTTCAACATGCTATGTCGTTGGTGTTTTCCGCTGCCTCTTCTACAGATCAGACCATGGAGCCTTTTTGCGTCAACGCTCTCTCGGCATTGGTTACACAAATGTGGCTCGTACAGCTTCGTTCTTAGCCTCAACCCGGCTGCCATTCCTACCTCCTCGTTTGAGAGGCTCAGGCCTAACGCAGTCACAGGGGGAGCTAGCATTCAGTCTCCAGAATGAAGTGCTCGTGAGACCACAGGCGAGCACAGTCGCATGGATTGTTAGTGGACTCCAGCAGACCTTTCCATGCCTTGTCCGTTAATCGGAGGTCCTATTATTATTATTATTATTATTATTTTTATTATTATTATTATTATTATTATTATTATTAATTTTATCATTATTAATTTCATTATTATTATTATTATTAGCTTTTCATTATTATTATTATTAGCTTTTCATTATATACGTTTCATTTAATAAATAAATAAATATGAAAATGAATTTTTTGTTTTATGTTATTATTAGGGGTCGTTCACATATTATATAACGCAAAAATCCCAATTTTTGACCCACCCCTACCTCTAATAACGTTATATAACAGCAGCTATGACCCCCACCCCTATATTATATAACAAATATGCTACCCGCCCCCCTACCCCACCCCAGCCCATAAGCACATTAAACGACAATGAATTGACATAATTGTTTTGCACAATTTGACACTTTTATAACAATACGATGTTAGTTAGCACTTTAATAGTAGTGATTCAACTGATAATTGCCTTTTTCCAATTCAAGAACTACAATATAAGCAGCATATGCCCAATTAGCTAAGTGACAAAAGATACCTTAAAATTGTGTACTCTCTCGTGCCAATGATGATTAGACCGCATGTATGGAGCTGGTCTGCATCTTAATAATCGCACATTTAATGGCACTAAATTCATTTGTATTAATTACGATAACTAATTGGGTATTCGACGATTGTCACCATGTATCTACATGTAAGCCTACTCTAATCCAGCATGGTAATACATGGTAGTATTTAAAAACACCATTTTAATTTCCCTCCGGTTTTGCACTAGAAATGAGCATATAGTATCACACAGAATGGATTGGTTTATTATTGAACTATCAGGTATTTATCGATAAGTTCGCGGTACAACTCTACCTATTTAATAGTGTATGATGCATACAGAGTGCGTACTACAACTGCAATTGGGTATTTAAGCAAACATAAACTATTTACACATACTATAGAAAATAAAATCAAACATCATGATAATACTTACCAAAATAATTATTTCAAGTGAATTAATTTTAATTTAAACCAGAATCAAAACAAAGCACACAGAATTGAATTTTAGAGCGTTTAGAGCAATGCGCACGAACTTGTTAAAATTGTAAACAGCAAATTGTTAAAAGAGGATTTATAAAATAATAACTAAGAACGTCAAATCAATTCACCAGGTGGCAGCTAATGGTGCTAGTTTTGCTTCACAACGTATTGTGAACTTCGGTTAAACAATGAAGGTCCGTAGTACATAAAACTTCTAATTGGCTGGCAAACAGGCAAAATGGCATACGCTGAAAAAAGTTTGTTATATAACAAAACCTTCAACCTACCCCCCACCCTACACAATATAACACTAACAAAACCGGAACCCACCCACCTACCCCTTGAGCGTTATATAATATGTGAACGGCTCCTTATTATCAATATTTTTATTAGCAAGGGCTGCTGTTGAAGCTGCAGCAATTACGAATTTATCAGCTGCGTCTCTTGCACAAGTCTTTCATTAAAGAGTGAACAAAATGCTGGCAAACTAATCCTTCTACTCTTCTTACTCACGCAATGCTCCAAGCCTAAGCAAACAGGTCAAATTTGTCATTTTATTGTCTACCTGCTCAACCTTAGGATCTTAAACAGTATTTGACCTTAGGTCTACTTCAATATCGATTTTTTTGGCTGAACGTCTATACATAATGTCGGCCTACAATTTCTCGTGAGCTTCTTTTGGCGCATTAATAATTACGAGTTTGCGATTACCGATACAATCATGTCTCAAGCTGAAGAAGACAAAGTTACAATGAGCTTTTTTGTCAGTTTTAGCAAACCATGTGACTGCTTATTTAGATGTAAATATTCTGCTCCAAATCTAAGAAAACAGGCCATTGCAATCAGGGTCTTTTAGGGTCACTCCACTGAAAACCTCTTATTCCATCTTTTTTCTTGCCTCTGTGACACCGTGGCAGACGGTCAGATAATGTTTTCGGGACTCTTTCCGTGGACCATTCTATTCTTCTTCAACGATGTCCTTCATTGGACACCGGTTCAGCAGCGCATTCTTTCCGAATTGCTACGCTGTCTGTCTGTGTGTCTGTCTGTGTGGCTGTCTGTATGTCTGTGTGTCTGTCTCTGTCTGTCTGTCTGTCTCTCTCTCTCTTTGTCTCTTTGTCTCTTTCACTCACTCTCTCACTCTCTCTCTCCCTTTCTTTCTTTCTCTCTCTCTCTTGCTCTCTCTCTCTCTCTCTCTCTCTCTCTCTCTCTCTCTGGCTGTGCGCCATCTGGCTGAGTTTTGTCGCTCGCTGCTTGACCTGCCTGCACGTAGAGTCTTGCGCCATTGTGTACAAAGTGTTAGGTATATATAAGATATATCAGTCCCTAGGGCGTTCTCGTCGCCTAATGCTGCATAGAGTTTACTCAGTGGTCGATCCCCCGCCTCGAATGGGTCCCTGATTTTTCCACGAGTATACGTCGTTACTCTATGATAATATATTCACATTTAATTAATAAACTGTTACAATTCTTTTTGGCCGTATTCATGTATATAGCTTGGCTGGGAGCACCTCTGAGTAGTTTGCCTTGAAAGGTGCTTTTTCTTGGGTGAATCAATTAATTAATTACTCGTGATAAAGACTTCAAAATAGGGGCCTACGCTTAAAAGATTGCGCGCCGACAGAAGTCATTGCGAGCAAGAACAATATTATTGGTCTGCGGACAAACTGTGTCCAGTGGACCAGAGGTTGATCATTGTAATTCTAGTATTACATTATCAGTGACGTGAATCACGCAATGATTTTCAGCTTTTGTATTTTAAGGTATATTTTTGACGGTTATACGTGTACGTTTGCGCCTCAACGACAACTCATACAAATGACTGAGTTTTGTACTTGCAGAACACGAATCTGATGAAGATTTTATAAACACCATGGTTATAAAACACAACAACTTTCTCGTCGAACGAATGGATCCTGATTTCGGAATTTTAGATGAACTATTTTCAAGAAAGAAATTGACGAGGGAAGAAATGCAAGAAATAAAATTAGCTTGCAAAACGATACATAAGAGGAACAAGAGACTCTTGGACTGCATAACCACCAAACGTATAGCATGCGATCTTGTTGTGAGTTTAGAAAAATATAATCAAGAGCATATGGCTAACTATTTAAAGGCTGATGGAGGTGAGTTTCGAAACTAGTCATGTCACGTACGTAGATCAATTTTAGAAGTTTCGGTTCATTAGGCCTGTTACATGTCTTGAATTGTGATTATAGTTGTCCAAAGCTCTGGTATAATGCCTAGTTCTTTCTTCCTCGCAGTCATACTTCAAGAATTTAACGCTGTCACTGTGCTGCAAAATAGATTCAGTGATCATCAGAAAAGGTTATTAATGGGAAATTGAAACGAAACAGCATCATGAAAACCTTAATATAGATCATCGTACAGTAATTGACACTGTAGCGTATAGCCTACTGGCGTGTAGAACAGAGGATCCGAGTTCCATTCCCGCTGCCCCAAAGGTTGACTAGTCTTTCTTTCGCTAGGCGGCGGTGCAGGCCAAATTTTATCGTTTCATGTTGGACCCAAGTGATGGGCAATTTGCATGGCAGCCGACATACAGTTAAATTCGACTTCTGTAATAACAAGTCATCATCCGTTCATGATATTTTTAACGAAACGGCGTTATTGTCAGCTAAAAATTAAAAAAACATATAATCATAGGCCGATAATTATCTGCTTAAAATTGGGCTTCAACCTGATAAAAAAAATTGGAAAAAACTAAACTCTAGGTAATAGTTGGGACCATTTTAACGCTATTTTCAGGTAAAAATTTGTGCAGTTCAACAACTCTGCGCCAAGGAGTTATAATAGGCTACTGATTACACACCAGCACAAATTGGTATCAGATAGGGTTTATTAGCGTTCGTGTTCTTTACTTTGTTCAAAATAAAATTGTTTAAACGCTACCACAATGTGTTTATATTCTGTTATCCAGTAGGCCCAAATTTGGCTAAGTCATAGACTAAGATATGACACTTCCAATCTCCAATGTGTATTTTTGGTCTATGTGATAATTAAAGCACACAAACCGTGGCGCCACGTAGCGACTGATTGTGCTCTATCTTTGCAACAACAGTCGCGGTTCAACCAATCGCAGGTAGGTACGTGAATATTCAGATACATTGAGTGTCTTATCTTAGTCTACGACTCTACAATCTTTGATAGGCCTGTGTTCCAGAATCATTCGCGGATCGACAACATTAAATTGTCCGTTTTACTTAATTGTTCAGAGGTTTCCAAGTCAAGTTGGTCCACCTGCTTTAGCTTTATTCTGCCCTAGTATTGCCAGTGTTGCCACGCTGTGCTGTAGTAGGAACTTTCATTGAATTTGAAAGATGAATTGTGGATTCTTTTGTTCGCCTGTATTATTAGGCACCGCTATAGTGGAACTATAGCAGAGTCCAAACAAGTGCTAACAACAGCGTTCGTACTCTAACAGTGCTAGTTTATAGCCTGAATAAAGGAGGAGGGCAACGCTAACCCTCTTTATTATCACATAGTGTCGCTCAACGGAAACTACTAACATGGGCTCGTAGAATATGTTTTTGTCGACGTAATTAAACTGAACTCATGTCTATTTTACAGTGAAGCATTCGTCTGATGTCTGGCCTCTAACGGAAAAGGAGCTCAACTTACTTACTTCAAACCATGTGACGTTAGTCGACAATTTGGAAACCCTTGGTCTGATCACGCATTTGTATTCGAAGGGAGTATTAAACAAACGTCAAAAAGATTTAATCGAATCAAAGCCAACGCATTCAGAGAAGAACGACACGTTGTTGGACATGATGAGCCGTTACAGTTTATGTCATTATCATGAAACGATTCGCTGTCTATATGCTTCCAATCAACAGCATATAGTAGATCTATTATGTGAAGGCGGAGGTAATTATTTCTTTTTCTGTAGCTTGAAAATCCTTTTTATTTAGTGATCGATTGAACAAGTTGTGTGGTATCTACTGCATTTACCAAAATATCACCATCAGTGTTAATGTGCGTGTGTGTGTGTGTGTGTGTGTGTGTGTGGGAGAAGGAATTTTATTGTGGGTGGTTGGCAATAGGCATGGCCAAACTAATCGCTTAATCGAGTTTTACTAATTAATTAATCGAGTGTCAATATAATACTCGATTAATCACGCTTTTCGATTAGTACGATTTGCTCGATTGTTCGAATAGTGTGATTAGCTTGATTGTTCGATTAGATGGGATAATTAAGCTAATTATTATTATTAATTATTATTTGAAATGATTCCAATGTTAAACAAAGTCTATTACTACTGCGTGATGCTATGATTCTATTACTAAACTAACTGTCTACCTGGAAATACTCTCCCTCTGGCTGAGTTGTGGCAGGACTGTTAGTTTTGTCCATTATGTTAGTTGACGCTACTTGCCACTAATCTTTTATGTATGGGTTCTTTAGGAGTTAGTTCTCTGCTGGTGGTTTGTGCAAGGTTGTATACATCAGATTTGTTAAAGGACAATGTTTCCGCTGGAATAGTTAATTAGTTAAGAAAATTACATTTTTATTGTACGTATTTGCAGATTTCTCCTCTTGGTTATATTTTCATGCTCATGACTGTTACGGTTCAATTTTTTGTTGTTGATTGAGTTTGGACTGAGACTTGAATAGTTCTTATTCTGTCTCTTAATTTAGACAAGTGTGGATTATGTAATCACATGTTAGCTGGTGCTACCAGTGTTGTAATGTGCTCACATTGTCTAGCCCGTTATCATGCAATGCATTTCAATGCTCCTGCCCCCTGCCGAGGTAACTGGTATTGTACGGAATGCCTTTCTAAGGTGCTACCATTTTATCACATTTCATCGGAAAATGAATTTATGGCATGTATCCATGAGATGGGAGGAGTATGTACTAACATAAAGGCAATGAATGAGTGGCCACAGATGAATATATTGACCCAGATGATAGTCGATTCTTGTTGAATAGTCTTGATTTGGACCCAGACGATAACTACTACTCAATCAGACCAGCAAACAGCACCTAAAATACCTCTGCCTCCCTCTCTCATGCTTGCAATGCTAAAGATCATCTAACTTCTTTTATACATATAAACTGCCGGAGCATATCCTCCAAGTTGTCTAAGATAGAATTGCTGCTAAATTCGCTATCTATTGATGTTCTGGCAGTCACAAAGACCTGGCTTGTTGAAATCTCTGCAAAATCTATTTATATCTTTGAGCATAAGAGCCGAGTAACTGGAAGAGGAAGTGGCGTAGGTCTCTTTGTAAAAGATATCTTAACTAACCACCCATTACATTTGCCGCCAGTTTGCTCCAGTCATGCTGCATATGAATTCCTGTTCTTGAATTTTTCTATGCTGAATGGATCCAATTTTTTGCATCTGTTTATAGGCCACCTGGCA
This sequence comes from Bimastos eiseni, assembly GCA_959347315.1. Taxonomy (NCBI): domain Eukaryota; kingdom Metazoa; phylum Annelida; class Clitellata; order Crassiclitellata; family Lumbricidae; genus Bimastos; species Bimastos eiseni. Next base: position 11,178,763 of record OY365809.1, read on the forward strand.
GTAATTTAGAAATGTTCAATCAAGAGGGGTATGTCCTGTTATCAACCATTCAATCTAAGGCTAGAGATATGTTTCGTCATGGGCGATTTTAACGTCGACCTACTTAAAATTCAGGACCACAGATCGAATGGGACTTTCTTTAATATCATGTCGTCATTTCACTTCTTACCGACAATTTCCCAATTTTACCAACGCGAATTACTACGTCCTCTGTCTTACTCATTGATAATATATTTACAAATTTGCGCTTCCAAAATAGGTAAACCTACCATACCAGTGGAGGACTTGTCGGATCACCTTCCAATCCTTGTTTGGGCTGATCTTACTCCTACGCGATTCCCGGGTCCCTCCGATATTCCCTCGAGGCGATTTGACTTAGCTGCAAAGGAATACTTGGGGGAAATCCTCGCTGGTCTTGATTGGTCTCCTATAATGGAAGCTTTGTGATGATCAGAACGATACTCTGGCATATAACCTGTTTAGCTTCAAGATTAAAATGGCCTATGACCGTGCCTTTCCTCTTACGGCAAAAAAAAAACTAAAAAATTAGGTAATTTATAAGAAGCCTTGGATGACACCTGTCCTGTATAAATCCAGTAAGACTAAAAATACGCTTTACCCTGTTCTCATTAATAATCCGTCACTAAATAACATAAATAAATAAATAATGTATAAAAACAGATTTAAGTCATTGTGCAGAAAAGCTGAAAAGAATTTTTATACTATGGAATTTACTAAACATCAAAATGATTTGAGGCGTACGTGGCAGACTATTAACTTGATATTCAAAGTAAAACCAAATGATTCACTAATAAAATGCATAACACTCTAATGGATCTAAAATCACAGACAATAGTCTTATGGCTAGCGCATTCAATAATTATTTTACAAATATTGCGCATGAAGTAATTGCCAAAATACCACAGCCAATTGAGCCAGTTGCCTCTTATCTGGGTACTCCTAGTCTTTCTTCATTTGCAGTATATCCGAATTCTGCTGAAGAAATATTTGCACTCGGAGCAGCTTTCAAAGCAACACATGGAACAGGACCAGACGATATCAATCCTAGCATTATCCTAGTTATCTGCTAGCATTATCCTAATCCTAGCAATCAAGCCCCTACTTCCTCTTATTATAAATCCCTTAACTGCTATAATCAATTGCTGGTTGAATACCGGAATTATACCCAATCCCTTGAAAATAGCTAAGGTCACTCCCGTGTTTAAACTGGGTAATAAGGAAGATATCACCAATAACAGGCCAATATCAATCCTCCCTTATTTCTCAAAGCTACTTGAAAAGGTTATGACCACTAATTTATAAATGTATATTGACGCCAAAGGATTACTCTATCCATTCCAACATGGTTTTCAGCCTGGGCATTCCACATTGATGTCACCCCTAAGTGTCCAAGAGTATATATCGGCTGTCGATAGTGATGAATATGCCATAGGTGTCTTCGTTGACGTCGCAAAAGCATTTGATTCGGTTAATCATGATATTCTCCTCCTCAAACTTGAAAATCTAGGAATACGAGGTACTGCCTTAGCTTGGTTCACAAAATTATCTTACTGACAGATACCAACAAGTGAAATACAATGGTTGTATATCACCTTTGGCCCTCGTTAAATATGGTGTCCCGCAAGGTTCAATCATAGGTCCTTTACTCTTTTTACTATTCATCAATGACCTTCCTATTGCCTCATATCTCCTTCATATTTTTATTTGCTGATGATACTAACATCTTTGCATCGCATAAATCATATAACAAATTACTACAGTTGCTGAACCAGGAACTTGAGAGGGCTAATGATTGGTTTACGGCTAATAGGCTATATTTAAATCATACTAAGACTAATTATATATTATTCAGTTCACATCGTATATACTTACCTCTGGCGCAAAATACTATATTGTTAAATAATATACCAGTACCGAAAATTGAATTCGGCCAAATATGTTGGTACTCAGATTGATTGAAATCTAACATGGAATGACCATATTCAAATATTTCTAACAAAATTGCAAAGAACCTTCGGATTTTATCTAAAGTAGCTCATCTATTACCAATTGACATACGGAAAACAATTAACTGCTCTTCAAAAGACAGCAGTTCGCATCATTGATGGTTGCTCTTCTTCTGTTCATGCCGATCTAATCTTCAAGCAAACAGGTTTGCTAAAGATTAAACAATTAACTGTGTGTCAGACTGTTGAATTTATGTACAAATATAATACAATCAGTTGTCTCCTGTATTGAACAGATATTTCTTATCTATATCTAAGGTCAATCCCTACTCGCTGTGCTCCTCCTCTAATCTTAATTACAGATCTATTTATGCTAGAACACATACTAGAATGTTTTCAATTAAATATGCTGGTCCTAAGGCTTGGAATGATATTCTAGATGACATAAAATTAATACCTAATATTGTTGCATTTAAGAAATCCTACCGGAAGCACATACTTATGGTGTCGCCTGGCTCACGTGTGCATCAACTTTATATATTTTTTTGTATCTTAGTTGACTAGTTAAGAGATGATAAAAGATTAATTCTATGGTACGAATCTTGACAACTGCCGAAATGCTTGTTATTACATGGGTAACAGGACTTAGGTCCTATTTGGGTTTATCCCCCCTGTTGTGCCCAGCTAAAGCCTTTTACTGTTTACTGTTTCTGTTCCTTGAGTTCCTTGATATTCTCATAGGGTGCAATAAAAAAGACGTTGTTATTATTATTATTAAAAACAAGGAAGCCGCAAACGGTCGAAGTGCATGTTTTATATGTGCTATATTTTGAATGAAAACTGCTTTGAAACATATTAAAAGGTGCCGATGCCTCAGACACCACGTGCAGGCACGCACCTACAGTACACATGATTTGAATAAAACTGTCGGCAGCTATGTATGGCTCATAGCGTTTATAGGCTATCTCTTATGTGCAAATAGTACTGAAATATAGACAAATAATTATTATGTCATACGCGTCATAAATAAGATGCAATGCTACTTCCATGGTCTACCCAGATTACTATAGCAGAGCATTCACTGAGGAACTGAGTCAATATGACGAGTTGTGATAATCAAACAATCGAGTAATCGATTAATCGAACTAATCGAATAATTGACGCCTGCTAATCGCGATTAGTAAAGGTCCATAATCGCACAAGCCTAGTTAGCAGTGACATTGTGTGCCTACGTTTGCACTAATTATTAGGTTGTCGATGGTCTTTGTGATGGTTGAAAAAACCACGCCACCATTCTACGTCTACATAATAATCTATAATTAGGCCTAAGCACATTTATTTGAATTACTTGTGTTTGTTTCTAGCTGTCGTTCATGTTCATGCTCGACTGCTTGATGATACATCATTCATTGAAGTTGCGGAAAAAGAACTGGTTACGCAACTTGCAGATTTACTTAGCAATAAATCAGCCCAAATCTTTGGGCACATGTCTGGAGGAGATGACATAAAATTTTTCTCAGTTGAAAGATGTGGTGGTATAATACTCGGTTTCCACTGCATTGAAGCAAAAGCTATTTCACAATTGCTCAAACAATTAAATACAGGACGTTTGGAAAGAGAGATTATGTCGTGCTTTCGTCATATGCTGTCTGATAAGAAGTACAAGGACTCATTTACTATAGTGCTTTCACGGCCAAAAGAAAAATTCCTCCTTGCCGATACCTCAGGTAAGATTTTGTTAATGTTTTATAATGCAAGATTACTTGAAATGATACTCATCGGTGTTAGAAGTTTCATAAATTTGCAAATTCAACAATTTGACATTTCGTTTTGGAGACAATACAGATAGCAGATATGCGATTAAGATTAGACCACATGCGGCACGCGAGGTGCATTTTTGGCTCGTGCCTGGATATGTCTTTGCCATTAAACATGCAGCTTAACTAAGTAGAAATAGGAGCATCGACACTGGACAGTGGAATACTGGTATACTGTTTTAATTACCGATGGGTCGCCGTTCAAGGGTGCTTTATATACAGACTGCACAAAACGACACAGTTTGGGGTTCACGGGAGGGGAACGTCCCGTATGCTCCACAGGACCACAGATGAAGTTTAGTCCGTATGTGATGATGCGGGGTGGGATGTCGTCTGGGGGTCTCATTAGCCTTCACTTTGGACCGAGTGGTAGGCACAACGTTCCTAACGATCCTCTGTCAAGAACGCTGATCAGCTTAAACGTCGCCTCCAACAAGCGTGGGGATTGACAGACGGTGGGATACTCCAGTCGCTCATTCTGTATGTACCGTATAGAGTCGGTGCTGTCATTAACAGGACGAAAATACTGTACGCTAATATACTGCGTCAGCAAGACCTTGGTAACAATATTGTGTTTTTTGGGAAACCGATTCACTTCAATATTTTTAATATATAATGGCAAGCACGCACCGTATCTTAACCAAATTTATAGCAATATTTTTCATTTTACTTGTATTTGCACTGAGAAAATATCATAAAAATTATGAAGCCCAGCTGATAAAACGCACATTTTTAAAACGGTGAACGAACTTTTTTTATCACCCTATAGTAAGAAGCCACGACGTCAGTGATCTTGGCGTGACTCAAGTCCCTAATATGATCACTACAGAAAGTATTTGAGTAGGTGATCGGCTAAACTACATATAAGTAGAATTACATTTTAAGTAGGCGACAAATTCAAACTTTTTCTTTGATTGAACTGATCGGGAGAAGATCCACGAATAGCTTTATTGGTGGTTAGGCCTACTGGTTTTTTTAATGTGTTTATCCTGTCAATAAATATATTATTTTTGGTGCAAAGGATGCTCGCTGTCTAAGTTCATTTGTCGCTATGTTTGTTTAAACTTCAGCATATAGGCCTGATACCAATTAAGCCGAACCTCAAGTAAGTCAAAAACTGTTCGTTTCAAAGGTACTAATTAAATTAAAATTGGCTCTTTTCTGCGATAATTAGGCTATTATAACAAGACGTGTTGTTTTAAGACTCTTTTCGGTCATTAATTTTACTGAAACTAATTAACTTTATGAATGGTATAAGTTATCGCATCATTTCCGATATGCAATTGAATCGTGGTTGAATGTAATTAATAACGCCCGAAGGTGAGTGTCGCAAAAATCACCTTCTTTGTTTATGATTAGGCTGAAGACAGCAGCAGAATCGATGACGAACACTATTCAACCTGCGATGAAGAAGATCTTACACAACCTGAGGCTAGCGAATAACATTGGATAATCATTTACCAATTATTGGAATAAGATTTCGTGGTCCTAGCTTAAGAGACTATGATCTAGCTGAAATGTCAAAACCATCCGGTCTATCTGATTAAGATCTCGCCCAGTATCTTGTAGAAGTAAATATAATTAAAGTACGCTCATTTAGGCTACATGTAGACTACCATAATTATGATAGGCTGCCTATGATTTTTGATTATACAGTGAAGTACAATGTGCCCAATGATAGAGTAGCGGTTTAGAAATTGGCGGCTTATAACTTTAATTGCAAACATATTTACTACATCCTAGGCTTACTTAGACTTAGTTCCTTCCGTTCCTTTTGGAACATTGGTCAATAAGATTCTCCATCTTGTACGATCTTCAGCAGTCTCTTCCGAGCATCGATTCCCATCTCCTTCAAGTCTTGTTTGAACGTGCTCTCTTAAATGAGCTCGCAGGCGGTTGATCTTAATGACCGCCGGAATGTTGTCGCCGTGAGTCGCTCCCAATAGGTGATCTCTGTCGCTGACGACAGTCGCCTGACAGACGCTTTACAATCAAGTGATTTTCGCCGGAATCATCTTATAATTTGAGCCGCATTGTTACACTGTACATAGTCTCTTGCTGTATAACATTGTATCAGTTGTTATGTTATGCAGAATGTACTGAGCTCGTCTTCATACGAATCTGGTTAGTTATTTCAGGTCTATTTATTATTTAACTTAAATCATTCCTTTTCTTTATCCGCATTGCCTATTTGTATTATTGCCTACGTAACGTACAGGTAAGGAGCATTTTTCCTCCTAATGGCAATGTTAAGCACAGTTCTTTTGTTGAAATTATGCTTATGCACATGTAGTGTTGGCAGAGATAGGCATATGCTATTGTGTTATCTATTAATTGATGTGTTTTTCTAATTCACAGGTACAATAACAGTTTTCGGAAGAGGACGAGGGGGTTTAACTCGATGTCTGCAAATTGAGAAAGTAAGTGTGGGCGTTTGGGTGGCATCGCCCTTGGGTGGCATCGCCCTTTGTTGTCTATCATTGTAGGCTTATGTCCCATGTAACTCATGAATGTTAACAGACTATTATGGAACTATCATTGTTTGAGACATAGATGTAAAAAACGACAAAAACGGAATAAAAAGCCCTTTCAAAATAATAAAAACAGAAAAAGCGAGAAAAAAACGGCACAGCAAACAATATAACTTTGTTACTGGCTTACACAATTTAATTATAATTGGCAAACAGTGCAACTTACAGAGCAAGCACAGAATAACAGTTATCGACGACAATTTTTCCAGTTTTATTAACAGTTTGGTTTAAAAAAGAAATTGAGAAACTAAAAATACTGAAATTTTGAAATCTATTCAGACTAACGGCCGCTTAGACAAACGCAGGAGTGGCAGCCAACTTTGACCACTTGCACAATGCTCAGACTAAACCGCGCCAGGCAACTTTGTAATTGCAACCGAACACATATATAGCGCCACTCGCTATCAGCTAAACGGAGGAGGGCCTTCAGACGCCTCCGGAAGACGGCAGAGAAGAAGAAAGCAGCTCCACCCGAAAAAGGAAGGGAAAACTGTAACAGGATGTGGGACCTATGCAGGCAATGACAGTCAACGCAGTTTTCCTGCAAGCAGATATGATACTGACTAGACAACGCGGAGGCTCACAGAGGCCATTCAACAGATAAAGTGTAATAACAGCTCTGTATTTCTTTGTGGACATTTTGTAATTTCTTGAGGAAAATTTCCGGTGGAGACAATTCCTAGTTTGCTGGGGAAAATTTCAGAGAAGAAATATCCATTTTAAAAAGTGAATAAATTTTTAAAGTTGCCAAAAAATAAATTCGAAAAAAAAACAGGAAAAAACCCGGAAAGAAATTTTTAGGAACAAAATAAGAAGCGAAAAATAAGTTTTTTACATCTATGGTTGAGAACTAAAGATAGGAGCATAAGGCTGCACAATTGGAGTGACCATCAACTCAATTAACGCTGGCAGCCAATGTGATCGGCATCACATTAATGGCTGGCAACAAATAATGTGGAACAGACATTCGTGCCATCAAACAGTGACAAAGGACTTGTCGTCGATGTCACTCTGAAGACCAGTGTCACTCCATATCCGTCGTAATAAAAACACCCAGCTTCAGGCGACCTACGCTGTGAGTTGATCACATAGAGATCTTGACCGCGTTAACTTTATTAAGAACTTAAATATACAATAATTATTATTGTAGGCTATTGCATTGCAAGCACTCTTGACTCAATACAACTTGGTCTATCGCCTCTTCAAGAAATCTACTCGGAGGCGCACTCTGTCCTGGCCAACATGACGTTTAATAATAGATCGGTTAGCAAAGCATTGCATAGTAACAGAGGCGTCAATCCCTCTGAGTGATGAAGGGAAACACCCAACCCCGGTTCCAAGTGTCAGGAAGGCAAGAAATCCCCTCCCTGAGACTAAAATACGAACCCTACCCAAATTGGAGGCATTTGCCTCCGGACCCTCACCCCATCTGGACGCCTCTGTACAGTAAGCTGACAGAGTCGCCAGGGTGAACCCACGCACAAGCGTGGAGCCAGCCAGCGGATTTCCGTCGTCAGCTGACAGATGGCATGGATGTTCAGAGTCTCTGAACCAAGTTGCGTCGATGGGTAGAGCGACGACTGTCAACGCCGATCGCAGACACGGTACGAAGTCGACGAGTGGTCCCTCACTGGTGGAAGATGACGCGCGTCCGGATATTCGTCGAGGCACAAAGAAGACGTAGAAAAGGCAATCGTCGTGTATTGGTCGGCAGATGAATTAGCCACCTGTGACAATCTGTCGAAGTGACTCCAATGGTAGTCCTCTCTATCTTTCCACTGGTCAGGATCTACAGTGAAAAATGTATCTGGAAGTTCCATTATTTCAAACAGAGTCCGTGACTTCGCAGATGTAAAGTCCTCAAGATGTTTTCTCATGAATGTGTCCAGATCAACATTGATTCGTATAGAGTGACTCTGTTCAGTGTCATCATCAGTTTGCATCGCTGTAGTCATTAGCCTCTTCGTTAGCCTCTTCAACTTACATGGTTGTCGAGAAAAGCTATAGCAACCAATTCTGGCGACAAATGTCCTAAGTGTTTTGAAAATTTGAGAGATGCTGCCTTGGATAGTGTCGTGTTGATTGCCGAGTATTCAAGAAGTGATTTCAGAAGATGAAGGTCATTCTAAGGAGCACTGGCTGCAAATGGAGCTGAAATCCAGGCTTTCAAGGAGACACGTGCAGCAAGGACACAAACAACCTGTAGTTCCTTCTCTTCTTTTTTGTTAAATGGAACTGGCCCCTAAGCATCCACACCTTCAAACAGTAAATTACCTTTGAGCGCCAGCGTGCATGATGCATTGCTCCTGGTGCCATAAATCGGACCCTTCTCTTTGGGATGGCACCAAGAAAGACAATAACAAGTTCAGTGAACTCTCTGTAGTGATTTCTTGGCTGACTGTTTACCAGATAGCTGCTTGCAAACTCAACAACGCCATCTTTTATGTCTTGCAGTAATCTTGACACTGTGTCATTTGTCAATCCGGTTTCATATGTCTATTGATCAATGAACCGCCAATGACTTTGAAATCGCTTAAAGAGTGGAACTTCCGGTGACGATATGGATCCCAGACAGACTTGAAACACTTCACCAATGATCAGCTCCATTACATGATGCCTGAATGCTAGTGATAGCAGCTCCTTGTCTAGCCTGTGTTCTAGGAGGCGCCAACAATCCGGCCAGTGTTGGAGCTTGTTCTATCAAAACTTCAAAAGTCATGACAGAAATTATTTTGTTGGGAATGTCATCTAACTAATGTGTGATTATTTTACTGAATTATTTATTTAGATGACCAACTACAGTTTTACAAGCTGTTGTACTCAAATGGATACATTTGTGGTTCAAGCTTGTGATTGCCATATGCTGATCCTTACTATTTCGAATCTGTAAATTGTAAAACTTCAGTGACATTGAGCTACCAGTAAATATTCACCAATGGAGTAGATATTTGGCCTGAATTTTTTCATAACATATTGTGCATAGAAATATAGGCCAGCAGGTTCACATTTACAAAATGTGAAAATAAGCACCACCCTAATTTAGATGGAAATGTTTGTCAAAACGACTTAGCAGCCGATCAATCGGCCAAATTGGCCGATAACATGCGCATAGGCCTAAATCTCGTTCATTTACATAGCGTCTCTGTTTCAACAATTTTGCTTCGAGACGCTTATTTCTGACTATTTTCGTCTTGTAGAATTCGTCGGTAGATACACTAATCACTGAATTCTGCGCATTGTTTGGATATGGGGAAATGACTCAACACGTCTACTTATGCCACGATGGTTTGGAGTTATTTGTTTATTTGGAATTATTATAATTAGGATTACGTTGAATATTTTACGGACCTACGGTCCTACACTGCACTCGTATATCTGAGGAAACCAGCATAAAAAGGGCCTTTGTAGTTATTGAAATTGAAAATTGAAGTTCTTGAAATTTGATATCGCCCTTCTTTCAACATCTTTTGCTCAGAAGTGCACACGCCTCGACGGCCCAATTGCAGTTGTACCGCAGAGCAATTGTGCGCGAAGGACTTGCTCAAGGTCCCTACACAGTGACTGACGCCTCGGACGAGATTCGAATTTCAGCGCACACTGAGTGTTACGGGCCGACCGCTCTAACCGATCAGCCACCGTGCCGCAGTAATATATTCTGTATGTACTATCCGTAACTTTGATAGTATGGTCGTCCAGCGGCAACTGCAAGGACCGTTTACTCTGGTGTGAGATTATTCTTGAAATATTAACAGTTCTGTTCTAGGCAATTAAGAGCCTTCCTTGAGAACCTCAGCTGTTCTTCTATGCAGTCTCAGTGATTATTGCTTAATTCCATACATCAATTAGTCTATAGCCAACGTCCGAAAGACGCTTTTTCATTTCATTCATTTTTTAAAGTTTCTTTGGCAATCCAAAGTACAAGTTACATGAGATATCTGTATAACGAAATTTTTTTCTAATTGGACAGAAGACCCAATTAAGGACGGATTATTCAGTGGCCCTAACCTTCATGAAAGGGTTCATTTCATTGCATACCCCAATCGGATATAAACACAATACTTCAAACAAGCAGGTTAACGTAGTGCTAGGAAATAGATGGTCATCAGCCTTTTAATGAAGTTCTGCTATAGTTAATCTTAAGCGCAATATAACAGCGATTGTTGAAAAAATGTATAGTCTTTCATTAGGGGCTCAATAGTTTCGATAAAGAATTGTCATTGTTACACGACGAACAGGCAATCAATCTGTTTGCAAAGAGGTAAATCACAAACACTTCCGTACGTGAATGCCTAGATGCGATTATTTGAGATGCTATAAAATAATGATGATGATGAGGATAATAATGATAATAAAAACTATCCTTGGGAGTGAACCTCGGCACAATAACTGAGGATGCACGTGAGACCTCCTACCTATTTCAGCGCCTAGCCATCATGGTCCAGCGGTTCAAAGCGGTGGCATTCCGCGGCACTTTTTGCGACATTAAATCTCAACGAAGCATAGGGGCCGCTCCAAACGTTTTTCTATTATTCATAATAATGATGATGATGGCGGTGGTGGTGGTGATGGTGATGATGATGATTATGATTATGATGATGATGATGATGATGATATTACTAATGATAATAATAATAGTAAATATAGTAATAATAATAATTATGCCCCCTAATTTATTGAATCCCCAGGGATCATATGTACATCGGGGGAAAAATAAAACTAGTAATACTACTACTACTACTACTAATAATAATAATAATAACAGAGGCACCATGCTCAGATCTGTACACGAGAGCATCCCTGAAATCCATCCCTAGGGCTCTTCAATCAAACTCGGTTCCTTCAGTGTCGCGGGTTTCTCTCTCGACAGCTCCTTGTTCTAGATGACGAGATTACCGCCGGTTCTTTCCTCAATCACCAAGCTCAGCAACACGACACACTGGAGGGTTTTAATATGTATATTTAATGGTAGATATACACACCACTCATCCCATCTACACTTACTAGAGTTATTAGTGTCCTTTAGAAATGTTTCCCTGGTTTACGTTGGAGACAGGATTCCCCAACTACGTTGATTACCCTTATCGTCAGAACGATCTAACGTCTCCCCAGTTCCGAAAACAATTCCCTCTTCCTTCCCTTGCTACACTATATGAACCCTTCTAGAAGCGATTTCCTTCGCCCTCCCAAACGCAAAACTCGTATATCTATTGGACGACTGATCACCTGCTGAAACTATTACTAAACCTGGTTGGTTGGCTCTTGGTGTCCCTAGCATAACGCCATATCACTCGAGGCGTAATGTTTGACTAGCAGCTGTTAGGCCTTGTTAGTGTCATAAACAGGCAATAGGTTCCAGGGATTGAGTTACATTATTATCGTTATACCGCCTAATAGGTTGCGCCGTTCGTGTCGGAATTGACCCTTATTCTTTATCAGATCTTCAGCTGGTTCATGAATTTCTTGTCCGTCGGTCGCACAGATGGTAGGGGCAGGCGCCTCTAACGTCTGCCTCAAGGTGTCGGGTTTCGTTGCTTGACACTTCATTGATCTTTGCATACGTCTCGCCTTCTGTAATTAAGCCGGCTGCCTCGAGGTGTCGGGTTTCGTTGCTTGACACTCCGTTGATCTTTTCACACTTCTCGCCGTCTGTATTGAGGCCGTCTGCCTCCGGCGAACCCCTTTGATTTCTCCCCTCTCAGGTTTCGGGTAGACAACTTCATTCGTAGTTCTCCCACGCCTCTGCTTTCGGCCGATGACTTTTATATAGCGCCATCGTCCACAGTTTCGCGCGTGACATTCAGTCCTAAAGCATCCGTCACACTAGACCCCGATCTGACTACGCTGCCAACGTACTACCTAGGTTCGAGAATGCCGTCAAGGGTGGTGAGATCGTGGTCGTTTGTCGTGAAATTTCAGATGAAAACCGTGAAAACCCCGTCACACCAGAACCCGATCTCACTACAATCCCATCACGCTCATGTAGCGTGGTGGAAACGTGTCGAATGCAGTAGAACCGCAATATAATCGCAGTTTGATCTTCTATGAGCGCATTGCAATCGCGATCGAGCGTGGCGCCGTCACCATGAGCGTGGAGCGCGTGGCCACATTTTGAACATGTACAAGAAAACGTTGTGTTAGCGTGGAGGAAAGAAGCGCAATGCGATCGCATATGAGCGTGAAGGAAACGGAGTGATCTTAGTACCGACGTAACTCGAGCGTAGTGTGAACTGAATGATCGTATTGCAAGCGTGTTTGGAGGTCGTAAAAATTGACTTCCCGATCTGAGCACGATGTCATTAATTTTACATCACGCCCACGGCGATGTCCCTGCGGCCTGACTACGCTCTCGCTCTGACCATAATGCGTTACAGTCAGGCTCGACCCGTTCGTAATACGATTGCGCTACGCTTAACGCGCCCCCAATATGGATGCCTTCATTTATGTGTTTATTTTTATGTGTGTATGAAAATAAACGACTAATTATCCTGTCATACCACAGAAAAATTGAGGCAATAATCGCAACCTTAGAAAGTTGAATTCGTGGGGTCAATTCAATAATCAATCTGAGAAATCTGACATTCTTTCAAAGGACAAGTCTTCAAGCCACTTCTGATTTTCTGTTTATCTTGTTGACTGCATAATTACTGAATACGTTCAGTGACACGCATTACCTGCCGCTAAACGCAGTTTTGACAAGTCTTTGTTGAAGGAAACCCAGTAGTTGAAATCATTGTTTGTACGGTGTGATTGCGCCCTGATCACGCCCTTATTGTGCTGGGTACCCCTCGTAAGACAATTAATGCCGCTTTGCGTTTCTGGTCAAACACTCATTCTGCAACTACCGTACCATTGTGACGAAGGTTGTACTGTGAGAGGCGCTTTATAAATCCGTAAATAGAATATTGTATTATGTGTCCACCGTCCAAGGCATTTTCGACTACGATTTTAGGTTTCGACTACCATCTTCATCGTAGCATACAGTGCTGCCATGGCACAGATCCCGCCGCATTGTTGAAGTACAGCTCCAGGTACTCTCTCTGCTTCTATGCAACCACGGAATCGCGGTTCGGGACGGACACTTTATTGACATCGTGCATGGTCGCTGTTTCTCTCCAGAGTCCTGGCCCATGTGATGCCGCTCGTCCTCCGTGTCAAGTTGTGCATTCTGGAGGCCGGTGTAGCGTATCCTCATCAGGTTATGACGGCAGACGCAAGCCTCAATGATGATTGTCACTGTTTGATGCATGGTTGTGAGTAGAACCTGCTATCTCTGTGCGAGTATGCCGAATGCATTTCGACCACGCGTCTTCCTCTGGAAATCCTGGAGTTGGTGATCAGCTCTGCCCTTGTCATGCGGCGTGTATCCATAAAAACTTGTAATCCGCATCTACCACGGCCATTAGCAGAACAGAAAAGAAGCCTTTCTAGTTATGATACAACGAGCCCGAATTCGGTGGGCGTCTTATGGCCACATGTTTCCGTCAATGGCACCGCATGCATGGGCACATTCTAATCTTGTCTGGAAATCGGGGCAATGGCACTCCATTCGTTTGGTGTCGTTGGACAAGAAATGACCACGTCTATGTATTCGTCTACAATAGCTTGGCAAACCTCTACAATCACTAGGTAAATGGTATTGCGGGCCACTCTGAAGCCGAACTGAAGCGAGGGATATTTGTCACCAGACGCTAGGTGCCTTATGGTGATCGCAAGTTTTAGTCCTGGTTCAAGTGCTCTTCTGCATCGGGTATCCCGCTTCTGAATTCTAGGTTCAACTCTGGCAACCAATTCATCGAACATCTCGGGCGGCATCCTCAGGAAGTTGAAGAATGATGCTTGATCCTCCAGGCGTAGCTCGGAAACAAGGCAATCGTAGTGACCGTAGAGCAGTCTTCTTTCTGCCGAAAGCCAATGTGGCACCTAGCATGATCTTGATTGCTTTCTCCTTCTCCTCCTCATCCTCCTTAGCACAATGATCGCTTGGTATTCCAGGTAACCGATTGTCCTTTAAAAGCAACATGGCGTGGTCCTGTTTTGTTTCATCCATGGCTGACATTGTACTATTTGTGTTTCCTCTCAAATTATACCACAAGATCACAGTGGTTAAAATGAGCGGGGTAGGAACGCAGGTTATACGCATAGGAACGTCACAGCGGCGTTGCACGCGCGCGTTAAGCGTTGCACAAGCTTATTGCGAACGGGTCGAGCGTGACGGGGACGCATTATGGTCATAGCGACAGCGTGGTCAGGTCGAAGGGACATCGCCCTGGGCGTAATATAAAATGAACGACATCGTACTCATATCGGGAAGCCAAATTTTACGACATTCAACACGCTTGCAATACGATTATTAAGTTCGCACTACGCTCGAGTTACGTCGGTACTACGCTCGCCCCGTTTCTATTACGCTCAGATGCGCTCGCACTGCGTTTCTTTCCGCTACGCTCGCACCACGTTTTTTTGAACATGTTCAAAATTTGGCCACGCGCTCCACGCTCATGGTGACGGCGCCACGCTCGATCACGATTGCACTACGTTCATAGAAGATCAAACTGCAATTCTACTGCGTTCTACACATTTCCACCACGCTACATGACGTGATGGGATCGTAGTGAGATCGGGGCTTAGTGCGACTGGGGTATAAGGTTTGGTCACCTGTTTTTGTCCCCAGAGATGGACCCCTGCGGGTGACCTTCTGGAACCTCTTCTGTTCAGTCTGTCGTTGCAGCCTGTGTTGTAAGCGCTCGAGTCAGACTTTAAGATCGGTTTTCTATTTGACTTTACTTTGGGCGGAGGAATTGAGGCAGTGACCCGTGACATGCAGGTGATGGCTGACCTTTGAGGGAAGGTGGGTCTTTGTCTCAACCCGCCAAAGTGTGAAGTGTTTGCCCCGGAAGCTTCACTCGGTTTAACGACGCTTCTGCTAAAGTACGCCAGAGTAGAAGCCATGCTGTGCCTTCTTGTCCCCCCCTCGTGTCGCGACGAGGGGTCTTGACGCCGCCTTGGAGGACCAATGCGCCACACATTGACGTGCTCAAAAGAGGTTGCGCCTGCCTGTTGGCAATCGCAGAGCGCCTTGATCATCCTTCGGCGCCTCTAAGCTCAGCTACATCTTTCGCTGCTTCCGTTGATCCACTGTACAGGCCGAGTCCTGGTAATTTCCCCAGGTAATTTCCGCCCCGAAAATTCTATCCCTCGAAATCTCTCCCCGGATATTTCTTCCCTGAAATTTTCCCCAACAAACTAGGAATTGTCACCACCGGAAATTTTCCTCAAAAAATTAAAAAATGTCCACAAAGAAATACAAAGCTTTTAAAAAATTTTCATGCAAGTCATAAGAAATAAAATAAAGGGATACAAAATAAATTCGTATTTAAAAAACTGACATTCTGCTCGATTCGGTTTAGATAGAAAAAATTTCGTTTTTTAAAATTGTTATTACAAGCCATTAGTACGGAGGCCCTAAAGGGACATGAAAGAAGAATATTTTATCTTGTGCGCACGAGATAACAACTCGTTCCCTTGACTTAATAAGTCGTGGGAACGAGTTAATATCTCGTTCGCACGACTGATTAACTCGTTCCCTCGACTTAATAAGTCGTGCGCACGATCCAAGATCGAGGCGTTCGAGGCCAAGACCAAGACCGCAGTTTTTCGGTCTCGAATATGTTTCGTGACTAAACCGCGGTCTCGAGACCACATCTCTGGAAATCAATAAACGAAATGTAATTCAGTTACGTCACACATTAATTCAATCAATCATTCAGTTTATTGTTCCCAGCATGAGTATAGAAGTTAACATCATGACACGTACACTTACTTCTAATTCGATACTTTCAGGAAGGACATATGTGCCTGGGAGCTCATTGTCATTGGAACAAGCTGGAATTCATCATCTTAACACTCTGGACATAGCCATACGCGTTACCGGAGGTTGCAATATCCGACTCCTCAACACCTTCAATGGCCGACAATCAAATGCTATCGTGGTATAATAATTTGTGTTGGAACCGTCCATCTATGTTATAACCTGTTATTACTGTAATCAACCTAACACTGGCATCTGGTAGATCGATCAGATTTGCCGGTAGGCCCTATAAGGTCGGGCAGGGCGCCGATGGAAGACCCATTGCGAATGAAAAGAGCAACAAACGGGGGAGGGGGCAATCTCACTGCTGGAAAGTGATAGGAAACAACCTCATTTTGTATTACGGAAATGGAATTTGGAGCATAGCGTCTTAAATGAATTTGTTGCGATAAAGATAAATAAAGATGCAATAGTGAGATGAAAGTTGACATTTTCTTTTTTCAAATTTAAACTCTTGACTAAAGTTGTCAGAAAATATTGTGAATTTAAATATCGGTTTATAATAGGCTCAATTTGCACTTTTGCAATTTATTTGAGACTTTCGTTTAAAGAACAAAGTTATATTAGTCTATAGTCCACGGTGTTAATGAATCCATAATGCATCAGGCATGATTCTGAAAATATGAATGTTTACTATATTCTGATCCATTTGATTCAGAACTTTTAGTGTCATCGCCAGATTTAACGTCCTTCACTTCAGTTCCGCGGTGCATTTAACAGTTTTTGCATCGCCGATGTCTGCTGTGTAGGCTATAGCGTGTCTCCGGACACATCGGGTTCTTCTTGCTCGTTATTGAACTATTCGGCTTGCCATTCATTGCCAAGCACTCTATAGTTGGTCATTCTCTGGGAAACAGGATACACGAAGACGATATAACAGATAATAAATTAAAATAATGGCCATAGGTCACAGGTTGAACAGCGGTTGCTTGAGCATTGTGCTCGATAGATTTTGCTTTTTTCGTACTAGTGCCAGTAGAAATTCGCGACGCCAATATAGAATAAGCCCTCCATTCCGTTATACTCGACAACTGCAATAAATTTCCCCACAACGTGGAGTGTTGTGAAGATTTACAGCACATGATATAGTCATACGCCTACAATACAATACAACTAGCATTTATAGCGCGCCTTAATAAAACAGAGTCTTACTTTAAGGCGCGTTACATAAACAGTTCATCAGTGATACTAAACAGAAAATAAATGAGTTTTGAGACTATGCACTTAAAAACTTCTATCGAGGAAGCTGTGCGCACCGACTCTGTTAGGGTGTTATTTATTATTGTTATTCAGCTGGCCCAGCTATTTCAAACATTCTGTTGCCAAACTGCTGGTTCGATCTTTTAATAACAAAGTCCCCTTTTGAAGCAGAACGCAGGCCTCTTCTTGGTCCAATGGTAGCAACCAGGGCTATAGCCATGGCCTCGACCCTGCTCATTTTTCATTGAGAGTTTGTCCGGGTAGATCCTTCACCACCGCCTGTTCGTTTGAATGGGCGTCACCCAATTCAGTTCCTCGTGCAAGGACCGTACTCGCCAGAGATTTAAATATTATAAGCCAGCATCGGGAAGCGAAGCGCGGTCCACATGCTCCCCTTTGCAGAGGCGCTAGGCTATAGCTATAACCGGGTCAGTTATTCCAGTATCCGAATAATGTATCTCTACGATATGTTACACACAGTTAGCCTACAGGTCTTGATGACATCACAAAAATAAGATCACAAAGTCGGTCGTGCATGCAGCAGGTCAAAATAGGCAAAAATAGTCATATTTCCCATCAGATTCGTCTTCTCTAATCCTGACCTGAGTAGACCTCTACAGTTTTGATGTTGGTGGCCATCGCTTGATGAACTTTACATTCGAATCCAGCTAAGATTGTAGGCCTAAGCTTATCGCGGAGAAAATTTCAATGGCATTCCCATTAAGTTCGCCTATGCTACATTACTACCGGCATAATTAACTGATAGCATGGCATTATTCTTTATCTTTAACTAGATTTGCTCACCCTACGCTGGCTTCCCAGCTGGTAGACTGTGTAGACTTTAACTACAGTCTACATGTAACTGTAACCGTTATTAGCGACCTAGAACCGATGAATAAGCTGGTCTCTCTGACGTGTCTGCTCTTCGTGTATGTTCTATAAATCGAATTCGCGTTCGGTTGTAATGTAATACAACCCAAATTGATCGCGCATGGTGAAAACATAGGCCTAACTCAGTGATCGTAATCGCACAGATTGCACAGAAGATTCATAAAGCTCTGGCCAACTTTACAACTGGCCCTGCGCTTCATTAAAGTTACCGACTAGTCGGCTCCATTAATTGTTAGCCAAAGACGGACACAGAAAACCGGAGGCAAAAGGACAAAGAAGGACGCTTTGAATGCACCAGCCTAGACTGCGGACCCATAGTTTTCCAAATTAGGAACCAAGAAACGAATCACATTGGAAAGTTGCACATGAAATCACTCGACTTATTGTATCATAGCGTTCCAGAGTATTTATTTAGCAATCAATTCTCGATTACACTCGGTATTTCTCTGAACAGTCAACTCTCTGCAGGAAATTCTAGTTACCAATAACACATTATATGCACTGAGAGAACGCTGGCGAGAAACGAAATTCATCATGATTTGTGAGATTGAGTCCCTTCAGCGAGTCAACATATGTTGTCCCAATGTTCAAGCCATGCAGGCCAACCATTCTGCAGCATGGTTGACCTGCCTTCTTAAAATTTCCTAAACACTGAGAATCAATGGCTATCTTTTATCTCTGCTCGGTGAGCTCAAAACACGAAGGCCTATGCTACTCCTACCTATCAATGCATGTATAGGCGCCAAATCCACAGAGGCAATAGGGACATTCGCCCCAGTACTCGTTGTGGGGGATATACTTTCGCCCCAGCCATTAAAGGGATTATCCAAAGTCACAATAGTTTTGTGGCAGTCTATACTTCATCTTAGTTGGCGAATGCAATAATCAACAACAAACCTAGATTGTGTTACAAAAGGCTTTCCACAAATATGTTTGCAATATTAAGAAATTACACATAATCCTTTTTGTCCATAAAATAAATTCCTAGTGAGTAGGCAACCATGATAATGATACAATAGAAATTGTTCAGAAAGTAAAGTTGCCCCAGAGATTCCAAGCCAGCCTTTTTCCTTTTTGATGCAGTCTTTACCCTTCTTATCATAACCATTGTAACAAGCCGCGTTTTTACCAGCATACCTGAATAAACGAAAATTGATTGATGGAATTGATTTTTCCTATACAGGTCAAAAGCAAGAGTAATTTTAGCTTGTTCAATACAGTGCAATGACTTCTGGTTTGACAATACCCAACCAGCACACCTACTTCAAGGCAATGTTGGATCAGCGTTGTCCCAATGTTAGTTAGAATTGCCACAAGTAGCCGGTCCTTAGAATCAAAGTACAGTTCAGACTCTGTGAGATCTCAAGATCCACTTTTGCCAAAGTTCTTAATGACACCAGCATTAGATGAAAGTAGAACTTTTCGAGACAGACGAATCATTCCACCAACTGGGTCTCGGCCAAAATATTTTACAGTCATTTCCTGTCCCACAGACAAGCCAAGAGCACTTGGGTGGCTCACCTACAAGCATAACAAAAAAGCAGGTGGCTCAAACAACATAGATTTATAATGGAGGGAAAATTATTTATTCTAGTCATTTCAAGCACAACACAATAAACAGTTTGATTGTTCTAAATAATTCTTTAACAAATGATACATATAAATTATGGTTGAATTCCTCTATATAGGTCGAAGTAAACGAATTTACTTTAAGCATGCAAATGTAAATATCTGAGACATGAATGTAAGTAAGCATTCCCTATAGAATCTAGTTACATACAAACATTTCCAGTAACCTTGACAGTATATGTATGAGAGTAATGCACAAACACCTCAAGCTTTGTATTGTATCTATAAATCAAACTTTGTATTGTATATCTATATATATACAAGTGTTTAGGAACACCATATATAAATACAATGAGCCTAACTAAGCAGACTTGCTTGTATGCATGTTTAGAATCGCTTAAATGTATTACAACATAACCAACAGATGTAAAAGATGTGACTTGAGCAGATAACAGTCCTTTAGTTGTTTCTGTCTGATAATGGTGACAAAATTTGAATCTTGCACTAAGATAGCCAAAGAGCAAGACATGACTTGCCCTTAGAAATTCAAAACTACATACATTAAAACACAATACGCATCCAGTGACATAGTCTCAAGACACAGCAGATTTCATTCCAGCACAAACAGTAGCACAATGTCATTAAAGATGAACTAACCTTTCGCAGGTCAAGTTGAGAGTTGTGAATAAGAACAGGAGGCATTGATGGGTACAGTTCAACCATAACACCATGATCTCTTAAAAACGAAAATTTATCCATATTTTAAATGCAACATTATTAATAGGATGCTTCCAAAACGTTAACAGAAATAATTAGCACAAGTAAAGAAAACAATGAACATTCTGCACCAAACATTTCGTCGGTATAATCACGATAAACTCTCTCTGACAAAATGCAATGAGCGCTCGTTCCTTTTATAATTGCTACGCTCTTTTCTGCAAGCATGAAATTTTACAGGTTAAATTAATTTCTTTAACAGCAACCAAACCAGTTAAAGACCCTTTCACCAACACCTGAAAACTGTAAACATTGACTGAGATTGACACAAACAGTCTAGCTGAAGATTGTATTACACTGAATTGATCAATTTATATAGCACCTCCAGCAGAAACACCAATCAGAGGCGCTCACAGTGCGGTAGACCCAGAAAAATGAAAGCGATCTTGAGACAACCAAAGAAGTACTTGGCTAACCAGTTAACAAGATGGCTGTATAGTATGCTAAAAAAATGTCTAAAACTATAATAAACAATATAAATATAATTATATGAATTATTAGAAAATAACTGTTTTAGATTAGTTAGCATTTTAGCATTCTGTGCTGTAAAACGCACATGGTGGGGTTCATATAATCTAGGAGGAAAGAGTTCTTAGTTCATTTGTGGAATGCAAGTTAGAGCTCTGCCAAGTCTCAAAGTCTTAGTTGCCAAGTGCATCCTTAAGGCAGAAGGCGGACACGAAGTTGACTGATGTCTTAACAATGGTAAAAGCCATGCAAAGAGGATTCATTGAGGGAAGTCAGATCAGTGATGATGAAGTGCATCTGAGCCGCAGTGAGGTCTTCGGTAATCAAATACTGGGACACTGTTTCGAACTCTTCTTCGTCATTGTGGGTCGAGAGATGCCTAGTGAATAAATTCATCATCGGAGAAGACATACAGATTAGCACTTGTACAAATATCTTGTGACATAATCAGTATCTGTTTCTGTTCATTCCCCACCACACAGTTGTCCTACAAAGTTTTAAAGCTGTCATCATCGTCTTCTGTTCATTACCCACAAAATCATTTTCATGAAGTACACATTGTCGCTGCATCAGCGCATTGTTCTCTCGCCACTACGTCATCCCATTCACCAAGTCAAACTGTGTTGTAGGTCCAAACTGGTTGATAATGGGATCTAATACAGCCATGGTGGTAGGAGACAACCACAGCAGGGTACTCATAAATAGGAATAGGCAAGACATAAATTTAAATAATAACTGAATTCTGTTTTCTTTCTTACTTTATTTCAACAATCTTTGCAAGATAAACTGCACCAAACTCCAGTTCAGGTTGCTTCTGAAAAGAAAAAGCTTTGTAAATTATAACAATGATAAAATTTTTAAACACCACTAAAAATATGACTCTCAGGTTAACAAAGGACTTCATCTAACAGAAAGGTATCAGGTGTGCACCAATTTTGCTATTAACTTTTAGAACACCAGTTAAACATGGGTTTCATCAGAATATTTGAAAATACCATTTACATATATTTTCCAGCTTACGGCCCATCCAAATATTACGTACTCAAAAAAACGGATTTCCGGACCCCCTCCCCTGTTGCACTGCGTACATTTTGTGAACCCCCTCCCCATGCGTACGTACATTTGAGCTCTAACCCCTTGCATAGGTTAAATAGCTAAAGACATCAAATAGACATTGATTTTACCACAGGCTATTTATATATTATTTTTGTTATGCATGATATTTGATAGCTTAGATTTATATTGCCATGAAGAAATAAAACACTAACAATACTTCCATTTTAAAGTTTTAATGCTACATAAAATTGATTAAGCAGGAATACAGTCTGTGATTGGGTTTACAGTTCCGATTTTAATATTCCGTATTGCGTACGTCATAATTAGAAAATTATATTAGCGTACGTACATATTTTTGGGACCCACTCCCCCCGCCCTACGCACCTGTACGCAAAATCGCTGAAATTCGAAATCCCCTCCCCTCGCTGCGTACGTAATATGTGGACGGCCTCTTTGATAAAGATGAGGTCACACCAACCTACCCTTTAAACTCACTAATGGAAGAAGCAGACAAAATTCAATAGTTCTGAAAAACCAGAAATTAGGCTACCACAAGGAAACATGTTGTGTCAACTGTTTATAAAAAATGAACATTTAGAAAACAAGACAACAGTGTCCACACAATTTTGGTGAAATCTATGTTCAACATTGTTCGTGTATAATTTGCCTTATAAGAATATCTAACCTCATCCTGTAGGAGTTCCTCTACTTTCTCCTTTGCTTCGTCCATTGCCGACTGGTTTGGAGCAAACAACTGGAAAGTATTTTCATCAAGTGGACTAATCAGAACCCCTAACATTAGGAAACAATTCACAATTGGAAAAATACAAAGCAACATACACAGGATAGAAAATGGCTTATGCTGGCATTTTGACTTAATAAAAACTATATAAAAACTAATATGTGAATCCTTAGTATCGAATTGTTCAGCCAACAGCTGAACTTGAAAGTTGCCCAAAAATTTGAGAATTCTTCTTGTACTCCATGTATAAAATGTACACGGAAATTAAAACTGAATTTATCTAACAGTTCATAAGCTGTTCTAAGATAGGGGCCGTCCACATATTACGTAGCAGCAAGGGCAGAGGGTTTAGAATTTCGGCGGCTTTGCGTATGGGTGCGTATAGCAAGGGATGGGGTCCCAAAATTATGTACGTACGCAAATATAACTGTCTAATTATGACAAACACAATACAGAATATTGAAATCAGAACTGTAAACCCAATCACAGACTATATTCCTGCATAATCAATTTTATGTAGCATTAAAACGCAAGTATTGTAATTGTTTTGTTTCTTCATAACAGTTAACAAATTTAAGCTGTTAAATATGATGCTTAACAAAAACAATATCCCGTGGTAAAATCAACGTCTAATAGATGTCTTTAGCTATTTATCCTTTGCTATGGGGAAGGTGGGGTAGAACTCAGATGTACGTACACATGAGGAGGGGGTATTGAAGACTATGCAATAGGGGCTCCAAAAATCCGATTTCTTTGCATACGTAATACATGGATGGGCCCATACCAATCTAGATGATAAACTGTTAGAAATCCGTGATCTACCAAAGCAAGATGAGAGCATGCAGAAGAGCTCATGTGCTAATGAATGCTTCGTGGTTCTCGCACGACCTTTCGCATCTGGTACAGTCAACTAGCTATAAGTTAGGCTCAACATCGCTTATCAAATCTAAGGATAAAAACAATTGGAATCTGTAATGTCATAAAGCTGTAATAATGTCAAACAAATCACTACCACCCTAGCAAGTGATGAATTCAAAAATTTGACTAAGTTCCAGTTGTATCGAAGATATCTTTCCAATACAGCTTTGCTTTTATACTTGCAGTAATTGCCAAGATTCCTACTTAGGCTTTGATGCATGAATGTATTAATGCATGTATGTATGTGGGCTTTTGAAGTAACACTGAAGCAACATTCAGTAGCACTGAAAAATGGCAGTCAGTGCGATCAAAACAGTTGCAGCTGAACACATAAGCAGAATGAGATGATGCAAACAATATATAACTAATCATGATACCTTTTAAACAAAACATTTTAAGGGTATCGCCAATCTTTTTCTACGGTTCTTTCTACCTGTATCTGCAGTAAGTTTCTTTATGTTGAAACCTCCGATGCCAACAAACTTTGCTCGTTTTGCTGCTGGAACATCCAGTTTTTCTAGAACGGGTTTGTTTTCTTCTCGGCCTTCTCTTGGCCGACTCAACGTTTCATTCATTATATCAATGATCTTACTCTTAGCATCTGAAAATAGGAAATGCGCAAATTATGAAAACATGCTCACAATTAATTTTCCGCTCATATGAACCACAGTTGGTGGCAAATGCTTCACCTAAATTTATGATAATAATGACTCACTTCCTTTGATTAGTTTTGTAGTGATCAGCAACTTTTTAAACATACCATTTACTAAAACCGAGAGCAGTATCCATTAGCAACTACAAGCAGGAGAAGTCCCTGTTAAGGCTACTCAAGAAAAACAGTCTCGGATGCTAGTCCAAAAAAAGCAACAATGGGCATCACGCAATATGCTTGGCATGGGAGGGTGGAGGTCAGCTTTCCCGTTGGCCTGTATGATTCTTTCAATGACAGTGTTCGTTCAGTGTAATCAATGTGACTGAGGTCCCTAAATGTGCCAAAGTTTCAGAGGTAAAGCTTCTGCCCTCGATGGAATTTGAAATTTATACTCTTGGGTGGGAAGATGGTTGAATGGCAACATGCTGGCAAACAGATCAGAAGGACACGGGTTCAATACCCGCTAGCTCCATAAGATTGACCTTCCACTGCCTAGGGGTAACTGTAAAATGAGCAGTAAAACAGATAGGGCAACTTGCAGGCCGCCATATAGCTAACATCGACTTCTGTTAAACTTGTTCTCATCTGTTGCTAACTATATCACATAATCTTACTGTGACTTAGAAGTCTGAATTATTACAAATAGTAATAAACAAATATCATTGTTATTGTTGCTGCTCTTTCTACTAACCATTCAGGTCAGCACACTAAACACTACGCAGTTGCAACCACTAAGAAGACAACAATACTTTACACAGAAGCTTTATTATACATTATGCCCACTGTAGAGCTACTTTAACAAGTGGTAAAGTAATGCAGTTGCATTATAATATTATATATAAATAGGTCAATATCAAGGAGTTTAAACAAAGAATATATCTAGGTCAGCTGTACCTGAAGCTCTCTGTATGCTTTCCATGACAATCTTAAGAGGAAGTCCAGGCAACTTTATGTCTGCCTAAATAGAGAAAGATACAACAGATGTCGATGTCATAATTTCTCAAGGAGAGTTTAATTAATTAACCTACAAAAGACACCTTGGACAATAAAAGACAATATGGCCACACTATCCACAAAAGCAACAGATGAAACAGACATTCATAATTATGATCTTCATAAAGTTATGGTTGTTACCAAACACAATTGCAATGTAAGATAAAAAAAATATCCAGAAAATCAATCCATGTTGAAGGTGAAGCCAAGAGACATGACCAACCTTAAATCCAGCCACCTGTTGTGATAAAGAGTTCAAACACAGACAAACCAACAAATACATAAGAAAAGGAAGACATTTTTCAAATCCTGTGATTTATGCTGTTTTGAGAGTTCAACGTCTGTAAGACATCTGCCAAAGTAACTTTCAAGCCTCTCATACATGAGATGAAGTAGTTCTCCAAAACAAATTCTACATTTATAAAATCTGGTACAAAAAGCCTCAGCAGTTAATACAAAATTACAATACAGCCAACTGACTAAGTGCAAACTACTTCAAACCAGTTTGTAATAGGTAATTACACATGCCAGATTCTATCATGATTGCAAATTCACAATATATATATATATATATATGCTGATAGATTTATGATTTGATACACAATAAAAAGTGGGAAAGAGTGAATAACAAGGAAATAACCTGTAGTGCAGTTATCCCACTCTTGGTGCCTGCAAGTTTGAAATCCATATCACCCATGTAGTCTTCAATACCCTGGAATAAAAACAGAACAACAGACATTGATCAGATAGTTGAGAAAATGTTTGGAAATTGTCCAGTTAACTCTGGTAGGGATGATCCAATAAATTCACTATTTTCAAGTTAGAATTATACAGCTTTAAACATCCTCCATTCACCAAATATCTCCTTCAGGCTTGAATTAATCCCTCACAGGGGAGGGGCCAGCCAACAAAATGCAATGAATGACAATTCAACATATACCAATAGATTGAATTCAAACACGAAAACCCAAAAAATCATGCCAGTAAGCTCCATTGAATGTGAACAAATTAAAACATTCTTTACACATAGGAGACTGCTTCACTTCCAATAGAGTCAGACATTGTAATTCATGGCCCATTTTCACAATAATAATAACATTATTATTGTAATAAAAACAGAGAGTTACCAGCAGATCAGTGAGAATGCAATAATCCAGGATTTCGGCTGAGTTAGCATCACAAACAGTCACAAGACCAATGGCAACACCTGCAACTGGTTCTGAGATTGGAACACCTAAGTCAAAAAAAGAGAACTGATTTCTTCAGCAAAATTCTTATGTCTCAATTACTAATACAACAAACAAAGATATCCTAATAAGCAGTTGCATCATGACTTTAATACAAGCAAACTCCCAGAATGCCAATTTGAAAACCTCAAATTCCAACAACATTTTCAATCCTCAACAGTATTATGAACAATTAAAATGAAACAAGAAAGTCCAGTATCCATTAGGAATGAAACTGGTACTTGAAACATACAATGGCACCTCTTCTAAGCGAGTAATTTTCAACATCATCATGAAGCTCCACA
The DNA here is from genome assembly GCA_959347315.1 of Bimastos eiseni. Taxonomy (NCBI): domain Eukaryota; kingdom Metazoa; phylum Annelida; class Clitellata; order Crassiclitellata; family Lumbricidae; genus Bimastos; species Bimastos eiseni. Next base: position 11,205,743 of record OY365809.1, read on the forward strand.
TGCATTCATTCATTCGTTTCGGAAATTTGATACCACCCTTCTTCCAACATCTTTTTGCTCAGAAGTGCATAAAGTACATTGTGCATCTATGATGCACAATGTACATTATAGATGAACAGTAAGGTAAAGACTAAGACTACAGTATCCCATGGCATCCCATTACAAGGCTCTCACAGCACCCACTAGATGTGTACAATTTGCCTAAAAACCAATCTCCTATCATCTTTCAGAATGTAAAATATCAAAGCTGTTTCATAATTTTTGCATTAAAAATAGCTCATCTCCCTTAGTCATAAAAACACTGATAATGTTTGCCAGCAACCAAGATGGCTTCATATGAAAGGTAATATTTATAAGCAGAACTGGAGGGAAACAAATCACTTGAATTATGAAGATAAAAGAATGTACCTGCGTCCAACAGCGCTAGACTTCCTCCACAAGCAGAAGCCATTGATGAAGACCCTTCAAGAAATCAAGCAGCACAACATTAGACTCATAATTATTCATAGCAGAATCATAGTCACAGTAGAATCATATTCATAACAGAATCCAATTCACAGTTGAATCATATTCATAACAGAATCACATTCACCGTTGAATCACATTAATAGCAGAATCACATTCACAGTTGAATCACATTCACAGTAGAATCATATTCACCATAGAATAACATTTACAGTTGAATCATACACATCATAAGCTGGTTGGTTAATCAATACTAGCGCAGTACAAAAATCAAATTAAATCACAAACCTTGCTATGCCCCAAGTTCTGAACCTCTGGATCTGTCCAGCATTAGCTCAAGGACTGAACACAGGAAATGACAAGCAACTCTGTTATTTTATGCATGAGACGTACACTCTCTATTCTCTAAGCCGTCATTAAAATAAGAGTCACGTAATATATCAAAAAGATAGAACGTGTTACTATATTAAAAAGTTAACCCTTGACAGTAAAACTACTAACCGTTTGACTCTAGAACTTCGGCTGTTAATCGAATTGTGAAAGGATATCTGGATGGGATGACAGGTCGAAGAGCCTTCTCAGCCAAAGCACCTTTCACCCAAATATCAACAAAATGAATTACTCTGTACGTTTCAAACAAGTCTTAACTCATAAAAAAAAACTTCTGTCGTTCTAGAAAAAGCCAATTTAATGGAGCCTGTCGATAAGAATATTGTTTCTACAATCAAACCTATAAAATAGCTCATTTAAATGTCTGGAAACGTGGATTAAATGAAATTACAAAAAGAACCAGATAATAAAAATTATGCCATCTGTCAATGAAACAAAATCATTTCATCAAAACTCCAAAATAATGCACAATTCTTGTCAGACTGTAATTACCCATATTAAATGCAGAGGAACTACTCAATTTTTAATGTGATCATCCAAAAGCAAATAACCAAAAGAGTTGCTATAAAATAATTGAAAACACAATAAAGACAATGTATTAATATTTAATTAAAAAATACTAGCAAGCAGTTAAGTACATTACTAACCATGTCCTAATTCCCGGCGTCCAACAGCTCCTGGCCTTCCGGTCTCATTCGTAGCATATGGCGGAAACTAAGAACATGGCAAACAAAATGATGTCACAGAATTAAACATGCATAACCTCAAAACAGCAACAATTGCACACGATCTGCTTCTGTGACAATTCAAATTTATTCTGGTCGATTATGGCTCCTTTTGGTCCATCATTGGTTGGTGTCTTGTGAATTAGACACCAGCATGACACAAGTTCTATCAATCAATCAAATCAAATTTATTGAAACCATCGTGCCACATTTACAAAAGATTAGCAAACAGAAATACATTGTCAAATAAATAGAAATTAGTTCGATTGAATAATAATTAACTTCATATGAAAGATTAATACATAATATCCTGATTCCGTTTTGAAAAATCTGAGTCTACATACATATGTACAAGCATCATCATCATCGTCGTCGTCATCATCATCATCATCATCATCAACAACCCACCTTTATCTGGTAGATGGCGCAATTGTTCCATTTCCTTAAGAGATTTTTTATTACATATCATTGATGATGTAAAGTTGCCGGAGTGTAGCTTGTCAAGGAGGACTCGTTCGAGTGGTTAAACGATATTTAATTTTTGTCATTTTTCTTCTTAATTTTTGAATTTTGTGTGTAAAAATTTGATACACTGCATTGTCCTGCAAGCCTGAAATGTGTGCAAAATTTCAGCTCAGTAGGTCGATGGGAACATACCTGAAAAATTAGTTGAAAGATGTCGCACCAACGTGACAAACTTTACGCAAGCCAAGTTAATTAAAAGAGGGTAACTAGTAAAACAGAATGATTTGCCATTAAAACTATCCACAAACTTCTGGTGACCACCATTCATCAATGAACTTGCGAAATTCTGCTTCAATCTTATGCTTCTCACCTGCAGGTATAGAAATCTGTGGCTAAGGTTTTATCATTTTCACTTATAAAAAGCATCCTTTTCTTAGTAATCAGTCATGCTGCAGTTGCTACCAAGGAAGTACATTTCTAAAATGACTGGTGCATTAGAAAAAGATTGTACAACAGCCACTGATCAAATATTTTGCAATAGACTTGAATACAGCTGTGTCATCTTTTGGCAAGTCGCTACAGTTGTTGGTGATCCAATAAAGTTTTAATTTCTTCCACACAATTACTCTTCATGGGACAGTTTCCTTCAGGGCCGTTCACAACAAGTTCGGGTGGGGGAGTGTGGGGTCTATGCTTCACACAATACAAGACATTAGAACCACTGAACAAATCAAGCTCACCTCATAATGCAAAAAAAAGTTCTTCTCTTTAATGCCACTGCAACATATCACACAAAAATAACAATCAACTGAAAGCATCACAAAAAATAAACCCTTCCCTCCGACACATGTTAAAATGCATCAAATGTTGCAACAATGGAAACAGTTTACAGTAATCCATCATGGAACACTGCGCTATTGTAAAGCACCAACCTGTGGGTTTTCGGAAAACAAACATAAGATTTATTTTCACGGTTTCTTGTTAGCCAAGAAAGACATAATTCATAAAATAAATTGAGTAATAACAGTGCTATAGTATCAGCACTTATACAGTACATCACAAGAACACCTGAGACGTGATAAGTATGCGACAATTAAGCCGTGCCTTCTCAGTGGTAGGCTCCTCGATCTCGAATGGCCTGCCTCATGACGCTCTGATCCCTTCTTAGAACCCCTTCTCAAGCATTCCTCTGCATTCCGCATTTGGCTGCACTGAGGTTGGGAGCGCTCCTGAATAGTCACCTTGAAGAGGCGCTATACATAAATTATAAATTCTTGTAATGAATTAAACAAATGAAAAAGGTTTGCACTCTGAGTTAGTGAGATCTTGAGTATCACAGACAATCTCCAATTTATCAGCTGCAAACTAACACCAATACCCAACATTTGTTATCACCATGTAGAAAGACAACAAATTTTTCCAAAATATTTTCGACAGAGAAAGGCAAAACACAGAGAAACACACAAACAAAAGAACCAAAAAACAATCCTTCTAAAATATTTTCACAACTGAAAAGCGTTGCTAACATTTAGAGAAACTAAGAGTCTGACCTCATGATTGCAGATATTGCATCCACCTTAGCTGCACTATCAGGCGAATCAAATGTCACAGTCGTTAAGACCTACAAGATATCAACCCATCATACCACAATAAAAACAAGCTTTAGAAGAATGGTAACTCATTCAAAAGAAATCTCACAGGAAATATAATTTTTAAACTCAACTGAGAAAGAATTAAATCAATCAATCAGACGCATTAAACAAATTTAATTATCAACAAACAATCACAGTATGAGAGAGCTGGTAATATAAATTATATTACTAGCCCCACAGCCAAATTTTTAACTCAGCAGGTGCACTGCTTTGCCCCCAAATTGTTCCCATGTATGTCTATTTGATCCTGAGTGTTCCGTTTGGGAGTGCTCGGAGAGAGGCTGTGGCTTTAAAACTACTGCACCTGATTTGCATATTAAAATTAACACAGACGTCATATGATATGAATGCAAATGATGAATGTTATCATATCAAATGTCAGCAAATTGTGCAATTCGAAAGTAAAGATGTCAAAATATTGGATTTTAAAGTAAACTGTGTACTGAGAATAATCAAATAGTACCACACCTGAGTCTGTCCTCGCTGGAAAAGTGCAGAGCCATGCAACGGTGGGAATAGGTCGACTTGGCAGCTAATTGGACGAATCTGGGTCAGTTGACGGCCATCACACCTGCAATGAGACAAGTTCCACACTCAAACTTTTATTAGGTAGCTGTACAAAAAAACAGCAACATTCACAGCAACCTATCACCACTACCAATGATCTGTAATTTAGATTCATTTCAACATTTAACAACAGCTCAACCAATGAGCAGGAAATTTAAAAACAAGAAAACATAACATTTACTAATTTCATGCGTTACCTTAGATTTCGAGAGAAAACCAATTCCCGAAATACTCCCTTTGACATTGTGGAGAACATTTCTGCTAAGGATGGCAAGTCAGCTTCTGGATATGTTTCTGAAAAAACAGATGGTTGACTAAAAAAAACTCATGAACAATATATTGGATCATGCTTAACTTGTCTGTTGAGCTATAATTTTAATCAACTGTACATTATGCTGATGCTGCATTATATTGCAAACCAAATAACTACGAAGTCCAATTGTAAAGACAGTAAATATACCAAAATATTAAATAGCCACAGCAATCAAAATGATTACTGACAAAAAAACACATGCCAGAGTCTCACCTTTGACTTTTGCTATAACATCCTCTCTGATTCCTTGAATAGCATTATCTCGAGATATCTAAAACATGTCAAATTTGATCACTGAACCAATGAATGCCCAATGCAGATTAAGAAGAAACAGTATTTTTTGATGTTTTTAACACATCATGGAAAAGAAGTCAATCCAACTTGACACACTTCTTCAGTCTCTTTTCTCCCTTCCAATTATCAACTGAAGACTAGGAACTACCATTATAAAGCAACCAAAAGCTAGGAATAGGCTAAATTGAACAATTTTGACTGCTTATCTTCCAAACATAACAAAATGGCAGACAGTATTGAAAATGAAGCACACAAAATTAATGTTCACAGCAACTTTGAACAAATGATTATTTATGAATCAAAGAACCTAAACAATAATTATGGAAAAGAAGACGAAAGTCCAAATTGTTATACAAAACAACATAACTGTAATTTGATAATACCCTCGTTACAAAAAGTTCAGAAGTGCACATTGAATCCGGGCAACCATCAACAATTAAAGACATACTGGAAGTCTAGGAGTATTAAGACAGTCACATATTAGGACCAGGTCACGGCTGTTTCCGTGGAATGGAATTGCCGGAATCCTGATATCTCAGACAGCAAGGAGACATTAGAGACAGACCTATTGATAGAGCAAATAGTCGGACAAGACTGCTCATTTTGAGACAAGGACGAATAACTGCCCTCTTCTGAGAGTTAGTCAGTAGGCCAGTAAAAAGAGAATAGAAGGTTGACTAAGAAAGCTATGATAATGCAAAGAGGTGAGGTTTGATTTTAAAGGCAGTGTAACAGCAGAGTCAAGTCCTCAGTGTTTTGATGTGCATTTGATCAGCAAGTGAACAATGTAGTCAGGAGTGACAGAGTCAAAGATTGATAGTGATGTTGTAGTAAAGATAGGTATCTCAGTATATTATTGAAGAAATATGCATAATAATCCAGATGCTTACATTACAAACAACTCCGGGAACGTTTTTATGTGTCTTCTTCTATACCTTAGACAGGTAATTTTGAGGGCATTTGCGAGATCCCAAAAATGTAGCCAAACAAATATTAGGATGCACATTGGTACTAACAAACATGCATCTCTGTGCAAGATGATTACAAGTCTTATAATTTAAACAAAGACAAATGAGCATTTTTCAAACAAACCTTGTGATGTGATGCATCACTGAACACATCCTTAATTTTTGTTACAGCTATACTGTGAAGCAAACATAAAGCACATGAATTCAGCATTCAGCGCTCAAAGACAGTAACAATAGTAATTTATGAATTTTATATACACGAAATACATTTCAAAAGATACGTAACTGACACACATCATCGTTGTCACATCAGCTTTTCAAATTAAAGACATTTGTACAGACACATTTAAAGAATATAGATATATACCATAGAAGTCAAGAATTGTCTTCCCAAAACTGGTAATAAAATCGAGATCAACAGATGCCAGTGGAAATCTTACTGCAGTTAATTTCTATGCAGCTGTAGTTTGTTGTTATAGTTTTAACATATCAGTATATTTGTAGACCTTATTAATAGTAATTTTTAAACTCTAACTAAGCAGCTACCATGTCACACTATAACAATAAATATACACAAAGATTAATATAGCACCTCTTCACGATGGACTTACAAGAGATGATCCCAAATCCCAACATTCATGAATAAGAAAGATAAGTATCAAATGTTTAACTCTATGAGTATTGAGAAGTGCTATAGAAATTTGGAATTTACAATTATATCTATGAACCTGACAATACAATAACATGATAAAACACAATGGTCTTCAAGGACTTAATGAAAAGAGATAAAGAAACCCTAACTCGCGCCTAAAGGTGCTAGGAAACCGTGGAATATAGATGACCATCTCATCGTGTGAGGACGCAGGAGGTGCTCAAATAACACTTGAACAGACCAGATATGTAGGTTAGTCAGTAATGCTAGGCTATCATTCAGTTGCCAAGCAATGCTGGAGTTTTCCATTGAAGCAATGGGAAGAGGTTTACAGCAATACAGCAACGATAGGTTAAAGTTTACACCAAGGTAGAGGAAAGGGTATGAGTAAGAAAAAAAGGTGTGCAGTACAGTATATAGCCTATCATGCAGAAGGCCCCAATTTTTCTAGGCTATTATGAGAAAAAAGAAAATAAGTTAAGCGATTTCTTTATGCAGAAATCACAAAGATATTGGGAGGGCACTCATCCCAAAAGGTTTGGCGTTCAGGTTCAAATACTCCAAGGCAAATAACCAAAAGGACTTTGAGTAAATTTTCCAATCACATGTTATGCACCAGTGGCTATAATTGCTTGACATTGTATTAATGCATGCATGGCATATACATATTGTCCACACAGACGATACCTTCTCATTGCCTCCTCGAATTTACTGTCGATTTGAGCGGGTGGTGACAATTCACGTTTTGGCTTTCCATACAATTGTCTGAGGTTCTTGATGCCCTGTATAATTAGCTGTGCATGCTTTACACCGTCCTTGATGGCTTTCTGAAAGTTGACCTGAGACATGTTCTCAGCTGAAGCTTCAAGCATCACTGAAAAAAGAAAATATGCATGTAACAATCACCTTAAATTCAGACTTACAGGTATGCTGTGTACCAGCATTCAACTTACAGTTTGTCAATCAAACTCATTTGTGCCTCTGAGGGCAAAAACATGGTCAAAAGAGATGAAAACAAATGAGATATTGAATAGCATTAAAAAGCCAACATCTAAGATGCAGAAAATGACCAAACCTGCATCAATTAAAGAGAGTAAAATACATGCATAAAATCATTATAACTTATAGTTCTAAAATTTCACATGTTATAGTTAAACATACAACCGATAAAAATAAAAATATTATCAAACATCAGCATGTCTGTAATGATTGATCATGGCGGCATATGCATATTTCAAATTAATGACACTTATAACATAAGAGAATTTAAAATAACAGGAACAATTACAATTTTAATAAGAGAACAATTAAGCATTTCAGTCATGTAAATAATTGAAGTTTTACAGATCATACAAGTTATATTAATATTAAGTATCCAATTGAAAAATATCAACAGAATCCACAATATAAGTGAAACAAAAACCACCATATCTGATTAAATAAATTTACTTTAGGTTAAGAGTGAATGAGTATTTTGTTATAAATACTCACCTACTTTGTTATGTTCCATTGCAGACACAACCAAATTGAGTGCACTATGTCGAAGGTCTTTGCGCGACGGATTAATAACAACTTCATTATCAATAAAACCAACAAGAACTGCACCTAAAAGAAATAGAAAGGGGTCTAGAAAAACTAATTAATAATTTCTCTCAAATGAAAATCCTAGATTCCTTAACACAAACCACACAAAAACTGAAAATAGAACCACATTTATGAAAATCAAACCTCAGAGTAAGAATTCACAATTTCATTCTTACAAGAAAACTGACACCAACAGCGATAACCTATTCTTGCAATGTACTACTTAAGTCATTTTTTTAAAATTCAGTTCTCCTAACAGAAAGTTAGAGCAGGTAATGTTTAAGCAAGATCTGTTTGTTTAAAGTTTCAAAACACTTAAAGGAGACTGGGCTTATAGGCCATCCAACACTAGGGCAAGACCAGAAATCGCCTCGGACATTTGCCTCGGCCAAATATCCTGTTTTTCGGGACTATTCAGCAGTATTCGCCTTGGCAAATATTACACAAACAAATGACTAAAAATAAAATCCAATATTTTTTTAAACATTTAACAATCTAAAGACAATAATTAAAAATTAAAAGCTGTATTAGTAGTTATTACAGGCACAAACATTTATTTCAAAAATTTTTCATTGCATGAAATGGTGAAAGTCAAACATTTTAAGCTTTGCCTGCGGAAGGTACCCGCCGGGTCAGAGTTGCTACTACTACTCGGTTTGTACCCAGATCCGGCAAATAGTGCCTCCAAATACTCGGATTCGGTACGCGGTGGAAATTTTCTACTTGGTTATGCCCTATCCAACACTACCGCTAATAAACACTGCATGTATGACAGTATATCTGATCATACAGAGGAATCTTCTTTAACCCCTTAATGACCAGCACATAGTAAAACGTAGGGCATAATTAATAACACTGGTCTTTAAAGGGTTAAAAAGTTGTACATTAGCTGAACAGTTGTGCTTAACAAACAGAACTGGATTCCAGTGCAGTAATATGGGTGAATAATCTGATGTCAAGATTTCCGACAAATTAATTTCACAAGCCGATGAATAACAGCTCAAATAACAACAGGAAATTAGATAAACAAGTAGTCAAAGCTATTTAATGAACCCTTATACTCAGAAATATATACCACATGGTCAACGATTAGAAACATGTTGTTCACTCACCCACTGGTCCATTCCAAGGAATATCAGACAACGACAAAGCGGCCGAGGCTAAAATCACAGGCATCCATTGAAATAAAACAATGAATGAAAATATATAAAGTGTAACACAAATGTTTCAAGTTTAGATGCCTCCAACAGACATCAAGAGTACATCAAGAGTACAAACAGTACACTGATAGAGTGATTGATTGATTAATTGACTAAAACCTTCAAACTTCAAGTACTGAAGAGTAAAAGGTCCTGCTAAATGGTTTGTTTAGTTACCTAAAATTACTTATTGATATTACCAAATTCTTCAAAAACATGATTGTCATTTTGTCCAATGGCATCATCATCACTCAGCTCAAGTGTCAAATCATAACACAATAACATGAGACAATTCTTCATTGATGGTACAGCTTGACATCAAATTTTTAGTCGAATAACAAGAGCAGAATAAGAAAGACTGACAAATGCTGACATAAAGAGTACCATTAAGCACAGTCTATAGGTTCTGGCAGCACACAAGAAAGAACAAATATCAAAGTCTTAACCACATGAAAATATTATCCGTTGCAACTATTCAAGACCCAAATCAGTTTCAAGAAGGATTCAGCTTTAATACATGACGATATCCACAGAATTGGATAGATGCCTAACACATATCATAGTAGCCATGCACAGCATCCAGAGTGTAGCACATACCTGCATTGATGCTTGCAACACCTGGATCATTCATTCCATCAACAGCCAGAAGATTGCACATCAGCTGAGTATCACAGTAGAAGCCAGGAGGAAAGAGCGGTCGAAGAGATCGATCTACACAGAAGCAACAAGAAAACCCATTCATGAAGCCCATCATTAAATTAACAACTGTAGATTGGGAAATGTAGTCCTACTGCTTGGACTCCTCGTGAAGTGGTGTTGTGGTCAGTCAACATCAATGACTACAGCAATGTTCAGAAACAATGACAACAACAACAAAAACTAAATGCAAACAAGATTTAAGTAATAAAACAAAATAAGTCATCAAATGAGGACAAACACTTGTGAAAAGAGAGCAAAAGAGTGAAGCAATATAACCCATATTGTGCCATCAGAACATACCTAATCAATAGAACACCTGGCCTAATGACGAAAGTATTTACCTATCATTCGACTGATGAGTATCTCGTTATCGTTTGGACCTAATTCTCTTCTCAAATAGTTCGTTGGTATGCGCCCGGCGGCTGCAGCTTTCTGCCGATAATCAACCTAAAGAAAACACACAGCACATTCACGTCACAATCAGAAACACCATCCATGCTATTCAACAAGCTAGTTTCCAAGTCTATGTGAAAGTTGCTTAATTTAACATAGTCTAATCTGAATCATAGATGCACACTATAACACAAAAAATCTCAAGTCAAAAAGGCTCGTTAATATGTTACATCCAGCATATTGATCAATTGCGAATCATGATTCTTCATAATTCACCAGCTATATGTATATAAATTTATATATAGTCGCAGCCAACCTACTTGCTGTAATTCTATGTAATATATAATGAGGACCAGATTGGTTGTGATTGTTACAGTTCGACATGTTTAGTTCTCATAGCAAATTACTCTTCAATCAGCCATATCTGTTAACATATCAAATTTAACAGAATTTCTATAATTAATAACTAATACTCTTAGAAATGTTTATGCAATCCTTGTCTCTGCAAGCTGCATTTTGAGTTGCCCACATCTGATCACCAGCATGCCTACTATTAAAATCGAGTGATGCCAAGACTAATATTTACATTACACGAGGAATCAATCAACACGACTATTGACAGGTTATAAGGTTTTAATTCGAGCTATTGTCACTTAATCAATTCACTTAATAAAACAGTGACAATCATCTACAGTAAAACTTCTTACAAATGTCCCAAAATCTATTCATACAAATTATAATTTTTACCCTGTGAAAATTGGAGACCAGCATCATTAGGTCATTATCTATTTGCTCAAATTGCTTTTTAATCTATGGTAATATCAACATTTTTTGTCTCTTTGACCGTGAAAACCGCCAACTGCACTTCTATACCATGATTTCATATCTTTCACAACTCTATTTGCTACGTTCATTTGACATAAGCAGAGCAGTATTTCCTTCATAAGAAATCTAATTACCAGAACTAAATGAGACTCAGCATTTATGAAGTATTTAGAAGATGCCAGTTTTTACTTACACAAATTGTTTTATACCGCTACTGAGATCCAGTACTTAAAAGAAGTAGAAAACTTAGGTTGAAAAGTTTAAAAACTTACTGTCAGTGGCAGAAATGAGGCAGCTGGTCCACTTCTGCCTTTACTGACAGCTGTGACCATCACGCTCGTGTCTCCAGACTAAAACAAAATAAAGACATAACAAACACTACAAATTCTGAATGATATGGTTCAAAGTGTTACAGTCAAAATCAAGTTTATCACAGCACTGATATTATTTAAGACCCATCCACGGGTCAGCAAATTATTGAACATTATTATATGCAACATAATCATACAAAATCCTATCTAATCACACAAATGATAAAGTTTCATAGTATTAATAAACAAGACATCAACTCAACCCAAAGTGAAACTGATAAGCAATTTTTAAGGCAACAACTACATCCAGCTTAGACTGAAGGCATTGTGGCTGGCCAATATGTAAAAACCCAAAACTGATGGAAAAGAGTAGAGGAAGATATCGAAACAACATCTGCACTCTCTACACTCTCCAGGCTCTTTGCTCAATTATTCAATAGCATTATCAAATCCATTACCTTGACTACTGCTGAACCATCGGCAAACCGAGCGAACTGCCCAGTGCTAATTTGAAGAGTCCTAAAGTAAAAGAACAAAAACAATGCAAAGTTTCAAATAACAATCCACAACAAAGATCACATTAACATAATATTTACAGGTTAAGAACCGTTTTGTACCATGCCAAAACTTAGGCCAGACAAAACCAAAATACCACAACACTGAGCTGCAAATCTACCTTTCATTGCTACTCATAGTTGTTAGTTAGAACTAATCTCTCTCTCACTAGGCAACACTTTGTCAGAGCCTTTGTGGTTAAAATTCAGATCAGCTCACAATAGATTAACCAGTGCATTGGTTGTTTACTTGTCCCATATAGTGATTATGTCAAAAACATCTTTCATGTGAATAACAAAACATATGAAGACTAATTCTGATCAAATTATATAATACAATTGAAATGTGTTAAACTTATATCAACAAAATTATGACTTGACAACCTCAAATAATTTAAAGTACAAAATGTATGTGTGCCGCACAAACATCTGCCTCGATAGAGAACAGCTTATTCACAAGCATCACATCAAACGAAGTCTATAATAGTCAGTCGTTTGGTCTGCTTCAGCTACAGGATATGTGGCAGTCAAGCCAAAGACAGAATTGTGCCACAGTGGTAACTGTTGAAGGTGGTAGTCATGGGGGTGGTTCTAAAGAAAAAGCCACATGGGATAAATTGAAGAGTTCAGCTTTCTGTTGCAAATGCAACCTATTGCCTGCAGAAGAGTAGGAAAGTGGACTAATCAGAACAACAGGCATATGTTGTGCGGTCTACTACTCTAGCCCGACTTCTGTTTGCGTCTCCAGCATGGTTTGGTTTCACTAATGCGACCCACCGTGCTCGCCTCAATGCTGTTGTTCGGAAGCTGGTGCAACACGAGATGCTCCCCTCTGAACAATTACTGGCTGATGATTTCACCCGGTGTGGCTTTATTATAAGATTATTGTATCAGTGCCTTAACCCCCACTGACTTTTCCTCCTAATTTTTTACTTCCGATAGGTTATGTACATACAGGTTTTGTTTGTACCTGTTTATTTGTACATGTCATGCAGACGTCTGATTAAAGAATATACTTACTTACTTACTTATATCCCTCTTTATTGCTGATCTAACCAGTCTGCTTGAGCAACTTCATGTTCATGCTGTGTTCAGTTGTATCGTTCACACACCACTGAAACTATTAACTCATCAACGACTACTCAACCAAGCAGGGAACCCAAAAGGCGCTACATAAACACTGCTACGTTACATCATAATTTTCTCGCTTTGGTAATTTGACAAATCTTGTTTTTCTAATGCAGTAGAAGATAAGCTACATCGTCAGCATATGATAAGCTAAGAACAGCCAATGCGTTACTATTCTATACAGTTGCATCACGGTTTAATACGGGAACATCTAACTCTATGAACCTGTTCACTTACTTAGACCCTAAAGATATGTCAACGCTGCCTGAACTGCTGTTATCAACCCATGGATTCTTTCGGCAGTAAGTCCTAAACTGAAAAAGAAAATGCGATGGTAAAATAAGATGTGACCGATTGAAACTTTGTTTGATTAGAGATAAACTGTTACAAGCGCCAGTACAGAACATCGGCGCCATTATTCACTCCTTCGAATTGCCATGTGTAGTGACCAGCATGGATTACGAATGAGTTCAAGGCTCAACAATGACGACATTCGCATTCGCTAAGGATTGGTCTTCAAACAGCGCTTCGTGGCGCTTCTGCGGACGAAACTTACAGAGAAAATTATTAGGTCTACTTCTGCGGCCGAATGCTCTCGCATATTATGCCTAAAACTGGAAATAATCCTGATCCTAATTGAACGACCCTCATGACACCAAATCCGATCCTTTTGACTTACTTTAAAAGCATTTAGGTGTCTTTAACAATGCGCGTCCGCCGAAGGTTGCACATGAAATGAATGTCTTCACCATAAGCGCCGACTCCATAGGGGCAACAGGGACATTCACCCCAGTAAGCCTACTTATCAAGGTAGTGGGACGAACCTAATATTCTCGCCCCAGTACCTTTTCAGACATTCAAATTTGTCTTCATTGCAAACTAGTATCGTGCCTGAGAGAGAATGTGAAAGAATTCCCTCCCCACAAACTGTTCTTCTTCTGGAACCAACACGCCGTGGTGCAAATGTAGCGGAACGTAATACGTCATCTTATGAAGTCGGTAGAGGAAATGGTGTGAGACAGGAGGCTGTTCCCTCTCTCGGCTCCTGCCCCTCTCTAGGCTCCTGCCCTTCTCTCTGCATGCTCCAGCCTCCTCTCTTTGCTCCTACCCATCACTCGGCTCCTGCGGCTTATGAGCCGGAGAGGGGCATGAGCAAAGAGAGGAGTCCTTGTTATTTTGAAATATCAAAGAATTGTCTACGTACGACTCTAAGATGTTTCTATCATATTATTTTTTTAAAGATAAAATTCCTTGATAGGCCCCTACAAAATTTCTCCTTCACCCCATCTCTGGCCATCAATTATTGGACACAAAGGAATGTAGTTGTCTTCAATCAATAAGTCAAAATCTTGAAATAGTAAAAGTTAAGAGCTGCTACTCAACCAAATTGAACAGGTGGCAGTACTTGACCGGCTCACAATTTAAGGAAGTTTTCTCCCTAAGACCGAAGCATCAAGATGACTCACTAATGAAGTATACGGCGTAAATAGGGCGCGTGGTGAGTTCTGGTCTATTATAGCCTACTTAACCATCGTAATCCCTAAATTTCTAAAGCGGCACTCAAAGTCAAGTGTAGAGCATCAGCTTATTCATGAGCGCTGTGTCCGAACTGGTAGTACGAATTTAAAGGTCTAAACATAAGTTACAGAGTCCTTGTTAGTTTGAAATATCAAAGAATTGTCTACGCACGACTTTAAGGTCTGTTTTATCATTTTATTATTTTTTTAAAGATAAAATTCTTTGATAATAGGTCTACTTCCCGCATTGAATAGTACCATCTTTGCATGATAATGACGGCATCGTCAACAACAAATGATCATTGTTGCATTGTTATTTAAAAAAAATTATTCCCATAAATGTGACCGTGCGTGGGGAAATGTCGGAAATTTCGTAAATGTCGTTTATAATTGTATTAAATACAACAGCTACTGCTGATTATTGCGGTGAAAACATAATATATTTTTGTATCTTTAATATTGACAAGGTTATGACTTTTTAAAGAATTTAATTCCTAGCGTTTTGAGAACTCATTATTTCGAGAAATCGCAAGTTTAAAATTGCCCTCATTGTGTGAACTGTAAAAAGTTGAAGAGAATTATCTGCTCTTTCCAATGGTGCCAACGGGTATTCTTTTAACAATTTAAACTGAAACAATGGCAAAATTTATAGATCGAGATGCTCTGTTGCCATTAATTACTCCGTACATTTGTGCGGACTATCCAAGGTAAGAACGGCCTTCGTTGTGTGACCGATGGAACAGTCAATAGAATTTTCAGCGTAATTTAGTTTTGTGTTCTAAATGCAGAAATGTCTGACATTTCAAATGGTGTCAACGGCATTTCTTGGAAAATTAAATTGAAGCAATGGCACAGATTCTAAGAGATGTGATATATTGCCATTGAATGAAAATAATCCCTGCAGCGGTGCCCGATTCGATCAAAATAGGGTGCCCCCCATTATTAATTTAGGCATCCGATTCGTCATTAAAGTCGTTCGAATCCTCATTTCCACAACACTATCGCAGAAGTAATAATTAATAATATCTAGCAAACGATCCTTTCGATCAAGTGAGTTCATTTATTAATCGTGCACTTTCATATTGTATTTGGTTTTCGGCCATAATATTAATAATAATTTCGCTTTCGTCAGATGGCGCTATGGGTTATTTTGATTAAACAGCGATAGTGTCCTTCAAAACTTATTTATTTATTGTGATTTCCTAAGCCATTAAAATTATTCATTTTGCACTTCTGTGGTCTTAGAAATGAATATATTATGTTGTAAAATTAAATATGCCGCCATTTTGACCATGCTCATTGACCAGTATTAGCCATAATAAAGACCCGGCTTAAGTAATGTCTATACTATTTCAACAAGAATTGTACCGATATTAAATTTCGCACGCTATAACATTCGGTGCGTTATATTTCTCAGTTTGGTAACAGCGTGAAAACGTGAGATCTAATTATAGACGACATTGTGTGCTGCACAAAAGCCCAGAGGGAAAATCGGTGACTTGCAACGTTTGTGGTGGTACGGTATCCTTAACTGTGTTACGGCGCTCTAGAAATTGTCCATTTAATAACTGGAAATGGAGGACAAGATGTTGGGGCGCAAAGCCCAATCGATCGAAGCTTGACCTCAGTTTCCGGGGCACCGGGTTCGACCGCCACAAACCACAAGCCACACGACCTCTTTAATAATTAATAATTATTGTTCGGCGTTACGTGTCACGAATTGAGTGTCGATCATGTTCGAACTCGGTTAGAAGCTGCTCTTCTGGTAGGTCATCGTGTTTCTGTTCATGACGTCCAGGCACGGTCCGAGCAGCCGTTCGAAGCACTCGCTCTCCAGGAAAGCCACCTTGACTATTCCGACGGCGTAGACGCTGGCCGACCTCCCTCTGTTCTCGAGCAGGGCCATCTCTCGAGGTACATTCCACTCGTCGCCCTCGAAACGACCTTCTCGCCCTGGTCGCAGATCGTTATACCCGCACGTCACACCACTCGACGAAGAACATGCCATCCCCTTGCCCGTCCCCCTCTCGGATCAGTCGGATGATACACTGCCATTCGTTGTAAGACCTCGACACAAGGGCGACTGACATAGTCATCCGCTCGTAACCGTCCAAGGACTGGAGCATTGGAACGCTCTGGAGCAGTCGCTCGAGCATCTTGCGCTTCCGGAAGGCGTTGTAAAGGACATCCGGTCCATGGCCCAGAGGGTCCCTTGGGTCACGGCCACCACAGACGCTGCCCGAGGCATGTTGTACAATGAGCGCAAGCTCACCGAAACTGCCACGATCGTCGAACTGGAGGACCTTCTGGCTCTGATCGCGTCAAAGATACCGTTCTCGATGACGTAGAAGTTATCGCCGTCGTCGCCCTGTCGGATCACGTGCTCGCCTGGCGCCACCTTGCGTTCGAACATGGCACCGATCACTGCTATCATTAGGTCGCTGTCCAGGGATCTGTGATGTAAAAATGAATAGATGAATTGTTAGACCATAGAGATGGGAAATTAATCAACCAGCTAATCAGCAAATTAGATTTTGTAAATCGATTAGACAAGTAGCTAATTCTAATCTAACAGCTGCTAAAGTTTTCCAATTCTAATTAGTATTGATTGGGACATTTCAGAAGCCAATATTAATTCTAACTGATTGGCAATTTAAAAAATCAATTAATCGACTTTCTAATCGATTTCACAAATAACCAATTCTAATATTGTCAACGACTGGCTACAAGATTTTGCTTATTCTCGTTCTAGTCAATTTGCGCATTTCAGCAACTAAATTAGAATCGATAAACAATTTAAGAAATCGGTTAATCGATTATCAAATGGATGGGGAATAAATGGACTAACTGAGTGGATGGTAGGCCTAATAGTTATTATGCAATATTCCAGTCAATTCGTGTACCGATTTACTTGCTGAGTGATTTATATATTATACACTGTGACATAATTAATATAGCCTAAAACTCTAGGAGTAAGTCCTTGGAAGTGCCATTTTAGAAGTTCGGAGATGATGACTACGAAGTGCAGACAGTGAGACACAGTAAATTTTATCCGCCAAAGCAATTAGTATATCTTTTTTGAACGACAAACTCTTTCTTCTTTCTGGCACATTAAATTATGGTCTGCGCCATTTAGTCAACAATCCCCTAGGCCTACTTTTATTTGCATTTCACATTTATGTGCGTGAGCCCATGTTAAATAAACATAAATACGTAGCGAATGTTTGGGAAGTTGCTTGAACCAGTTCATGCTAACAAGCAATCTTATTCTTTATGCAGTAGGTATTTTGCAAATTAGCGTGGAATATAATTAGATGTGAGCAATTATTGCTCGCGGTGTTTGAGTCCCATCAACACGTTTTATAATGATATTTTTTATTGCACACATTACACACCACCTACCAATTGAGAGACGCGGTAAGGCGTCTTAAGTAAGAACACATACACTCTCCCATACAGTGAACCTTAGTATTAAAAGATAATAACAATGACAATAACAATTATAACAATAATGAAAATTATCATTATTTGCAGCGAGCTATTATACATGATCCCTCAGGGGCTAGAATATTAATTAGAATAAGAAAATGTAGCCTTGAATAGCCCTACATAAAGTTAAAGTAAAATTGTGACTATAGTCTGTTTTACTGGCAATTTCGCAAACATTGTGTGTATCTGTAAATGCTATAACATCAGCTTTGTTAGTGAAAGTTTAAGTTAGTGCTAGTTAGTGGTTACAGAAAATGTTACTGTTTTGGCAGGTAATACTCCCGGTCGTTATGTGCCTGTCTTTACGATTGAGCAGGAAGAAACAAAGGATGGAATAAATAACAGAAAGACCACATGGGGAATGGACAGATGACATTGAAGAATGGGGTGGAATCGACCGAACAAGTATCCAAGAGTTGAGCGTTGAGCCACGCTGCAAGGAACAGAGTCTACAGAGAGGTGTGGATAGATGCAGGCTGCAGACACCTATGGGCGATTAGCCCATGGTTGTTGACTGGTTAATTGAGGGAGAAAGCACTGTTGCATCCGGTGGCTGATCGGTTAAAGCGGTCGACCCGTGACACTCAGTGTGTACAATTGCTCTGCACTGCAAGTGCGTCGTCAGGGCACGTTCAGTTCTGAGCAAAAGATGGTGGAAGAAGAGCGATATCAAATTTCAGAATAAACAAATAAATAAATAAATTACAATTGGCCTGTTTCCAGTTGAATTTGCTTGAGGAAAGGGGACTCGGGGAGATGGATGACAGTGCTGGATAAGCGATCCGATCACCGGATCATGGAAATTAAATTCTTGCCCCAGTACCTCTTACCAAAAGTCGGCGCCTATGACCTTCACCCACAGAATTTAGGGCTGGAAAAGCCAAGTATTTTCCCGGAAATATTTAGGGCTAATGTTTTGTATTGTGTATGTGTTTAACGAGCGCACAGTCGCACGCCGGACTCAAAATTACAAAAGTTTAGAACAATGTCAGTCAATTGTCACCGTCATCGACGGTGACACAGCATAGGCCAGTAGCCTAAGCCAGTGAATGTGACTCCTACACCAAACTATGTTAATGAGCCTGGATTACGTCATGGTTGGTAGAAAGTGAATTACCTCATGGTTGGTAGAAAGCTTAAGAGCGATCCGTACGTGCGTCGACTCGCGTTTTGATAGCCAGATAGTAAGTAACTTGCGATTAATTTTTAGGATTAATTCATAAAGGTATGTATAAGAAACCGAAGAATAAAAAGAATTTTATCGTTTGCTGCAGTTGTGGTAAATGTTATTATTCATTTCAAGGTTATCTACTAGCACATTAATTATTGAATATCCGATGATTAAACAGTTATGTTTCATAATGTTCTGGGTGTTTGTTCAAGCTTATGGCAAAAAGTTTAATCAAACTCATAATTATGGTTGGCCTATAATTATGTATGTCTGGTGTTGACTTAGACATGTATTTAAGGAGTGGCTTTACGGGTGCAAACCCCGAAAGTATTGCGTTACTATTATTAGACACTAAAACTATAGAAAAATAAGCCCTTCGACCATGTCCAAGAGATCCGAAAAACAATATCTCCCAGAGACTCACACAAAATCTTTCTGGCTACCTAAACTAAAACGTCTTGACTAGTAGACTAGACCTGCTATCGTTATCGCAAATTTCAAATGGGCCACTCGATAGCTCATAGCAGGGCATTCATTACCTCATCAGCTTATTCTCGGGCGTCGAGTTCATAATTATGGTAATGAAAAGGAGACCGAGTTTGATGGGCGGAATAGCATCTAAGGCGGGTGTCGTGTAGGTTTAGACGGTGCGATTTGTCAAAAAATATGCAGGGGTTCGAAATAATGTGGGCCTAGGCCCAGAAATTATATTTGTAGGCCTTGGCCTATAAATTATAACAATTTCCTAAGCCGCGATTATTTTTCTCAAGCATTTCTTCGTTAGCAATGTTAGCAATATGTAAGTTCTGATTCGCACACAGAGAAGAAACACACTAGCTGATAGTGGCCTACTTCGAAGTGTAGTTATTTTTTAAATTATTCGATGATGACTCAACAAGACGTCTCCAAGCAGCTCTATCTTCATCATTATCCACCGTTTCTCTCATGTTCATGTTCGGCGCCTTCAGGGCGTCTCCTCTGTTGTCCATCCAGGTCTTCTGCTGCCTCCACCGACTTTGTGTTCCATCCATATGACCATATAGGCTAATTATAGGGCCGCGGATCTTATCTTTTATTCTCTTCCTGTCCCAGTTCCTCTCTGGTCACGGTGGCCACTTCTTTTCTGATCCTGTCTCTTCTGCTTTTCCTCAGCCAATTCATTTCCGCCACCATCAGTCTCCTCTCATATTCTCTTCGTCGGCACCAGCGCTCCGCTCCGGGAACAGGACGTTATCCCCGGACATTACCCTCTTAGGACAGTACCCCTGGACATTACTTCCTCCATACATGTAGCTTGAATTATGCTTTAAAACAAAATTTGAGCTGAAAGTTTTATTAACAAATTACGAGTATTTAAGATTAATTAACAAATTTATTTATATACATGATTTAGTGCTAAGGGGATGTCATTGAACTGTGCTTTATACAAATTTGAGGTGACAGATTAATTATGAAATTAAGTGTGAAGAAGATTAATTAACAAATTAAGTATCATTAAGATTAATTAGCAATTCAATTGATAAGCATGCTTTATATTGATATTTTCCATTAACTCTATGCACAGTGATCACTGCACAGTTTGCGTATGCTTTTATGTTGTCCATACAGGTTGCGTATACATAGAGACAATTATTTTCCTCGCATAAGTGAGGTCAATGCATGAGAACCCATATTTGTTGGTCCAAAGAGAGGGAACACGAGGCAAATGCCTAAGGGTCGGGGCCAGGCCAACTTATAGAAAAAAATTTCAAAAATCAGTCAATCAAAATGTATGATTATATTATGCTTTGCTAAATACAACATAGCTGGCACTCAGCTACAACAGTTTAAACTTTAAGCATCTATATATTATCTTACTTATCACGTCTTCCATCTAAGAGGCCTGTAATTGCTCAGCTTAGGGGCCAAACATTTCTCTCGGCGGGAACTGCCATCCACTTTCACGAACTCCTGAACAAAGCTGAGCTAAAAGTAACTGCGTGGCGATCTTTGAAGGATGTTGTAAACAACTTTCTAGGCCACCATAATCGTAATCGCGATCGTAATCTCCAAACTTTTAAAGGGGCCCTCGAAAGCCAAGCGCATGTTCATGAAACCAGGAGCGCAAGAGGTTGTAGATGTGGTTGGAAAAAGAGAGCTGAGGATCAAAGGTGATGCCAAGATTGTGTGCTGGAGCATCAGAGGTGAATGGATGGGATGATAGTAGATAGGTGTATTGAAGGATCAGGGATTTTCTTGACTTGGTCAAGAAGTTCTATGATCTTGAATTCTAGTTTGGAGAGTTGAGATGGAGTAGGTTGGACGCCACCCGGAGTAAATTGGACGACATGTTCTTATTGTAGTCGTCGTCGTCGTTGTTGTTGTTGTCGTCGTCGTTGTTGATGTTGTTGTTGGGTTATGTGGTGGTGGCAAATATAAATCTATGTACATTTGACCCAAGTCCTTTTGCTGTATTATGCCTGTACTTTGGCAATTCGGGCGTCGTCCTAGCCGACAAGATTGTGTTCTCGTCATGTGGACCATTTCACTATACGCTTGGTCGTGTAATATGGGTGGCCAGGTCCTCTTTGGTGAGTTTAATGTCTTGTCCTTCGAGGCACTTCACTTGCAAGCAAGTCACATAGTATAATAATATGAAACAAATCAAGGCAAACAAGCCTGGATGGTCAATTTACTCCGGCACTTTTCACCACATTTGCATATATGAAGACGATGAGAGTAGTCACACGAATTAACATGGGCAAATACGTGCAGTCATCGTATGAGTGGGTGATTGGATGTATGATTGCGTGGTGGTTTGGTGGGTGGACGACGAGTGTCTGGGTTTATGTGTGAATGGATGAATGAACATGCTAGGCCATTAAGTGGATATGTAGTTATAATTATGGTACAATAATATATCATAATTATAACATATTATGTAGTAGGGCTGTACCGAATATTCGCTTCGTATCCGCTTCGGAGCCGAATAGTAGTCCAAATAGCTATTCGGTATGCGACCGAATAATAGAGGTAGGACCGAATACGAATATATCGAGAGGACTCAAGTAACTCTCTACTGTTTGGACTACGGTATCGCAGTGTCAGCCGTCCCATTTGTAAGTTTAGTTATATTAGTTTACATAGCCTGGTAGAAGGATGCAAAAGTTAGGTGTAGTTAACTGTTCACCTTAAGTTCATGTATTAAATTGACTGAACTGAAGCTTTTGCTCATATTATAATTCTGAAATTATTCGTTAAACCTATTTTGTACACTATTCGTATTCGTATTCGGCCGATTTATATAGCGCTCTCGAAGAATCGCTATTCAGGAGCGCTCTCAGCACGAAAATTCGGGAGAGCTGTAGTCATTAGTTTAGCCCTTAGTGATGAAGGAAGGTCATTCCAGGTAGGCTACGTAGATGGACCCACGACAGCAAACGTCCAGTGTTGGGCAAAGGCATACAGTCTTAGTCCTAGCAACAAGAAGACCTGGACGATCAACAGGGCACATGGAACGATAACGACTTTTGAATATAGTCAGATAGATTGCTCGGGACACAGCCTAGCTTGGCTTTGGCTTTGGGGACTACTGAAAGAGGATCTTGTAATTATAAGCACAGTGATTTAAAACCGGTGCAAGACTTCGAGCATATGTATATATGTATATATATATATTGCTTTCTCTGACCTCTCTGTTGCACGAAGTCCGATGGATGAGTGGACTGCTGGCAAAGGGAGCGTACACAACATATATATATATATATATATGCTCGAAGTCTTGCAAGACTTCGAGCATATATAGGGCATGCATACAGGCTTGGGACATTTTATACAGTGCCCCTCTTTCTCTCCATGCGCTGGTGTATACGTTCTGTATCGTTCTTTAAGATTCTCTACTCTCTCCACAAGTTATATTATTCTATTTTGCTTTCTGCAACATTGTAGCCTAATAACGTGGTGAGTGGCCGTTCAATGTCTCCATTCGGCCTCCATCTATCCTTCCATTCCTCTACGTTGCTTTCTCTGACCTCTCTGTTGCACGAAGTCCGATGGATGAGTGGACTGCTGGCAAAGGGAGCGTACACAACACAAGAGGGAGAAGGACGAAAGACAAATCGACAACAGAATGAGACAAAGAAGAAGATGAAGGAGGAAGCCTTTCAAGTTGGACAGCAGTTGCGTATACATTCGTCTGTCTTGGCTGCGGTCGTAAATTGATGTCTCGTCCTGAAAAATCTCTTACTTCCTCCTCCTCCTCCTCCTCCTCTTCTCCTCCTCCTCTTCTTTCTCTCCCGCCTCTTCCTCCTCCTTCTCCTCCTCCTCCTGTTTCTCGTCCGTCTCCTTTTTTCCTCTCTTCCTCCTCCTCCTCCTCCTCCTCCTCTCTTCTGCTACTCCTCCTCTCTAAGAAATCTTTCTTCCGTTAACATCAGTATCATCGCCTGCATATCCTTAGACCGACCGACTCTTGTAGTAGTCGCTGATGCTGCTGCTGCCATACGGCGCTGCTCTGTCTTTGGTTGTCGGATGGACTGTGGCTGCAACCCGCCGTGGAGGATCGTCCGGTGCCAAGTGCGTTCCTGATGCTGAACCTACAAGAGACGGAGCTGCATCTCATAGCATCTGCTCTTCAAGTTCGTCGGCAACACGTCTCGTCCTTTCAGCGAAAGGGTCAAAGCACCGATCACCACAATAAAATTACTGCTAAGCTTACTATTGATACGACACGTGTGGGCGCAGTCTAAGACTTGCAGCAGCAGCTGCTGTGGCCTCTGTCTACTTAAAGGCGACAGACGACTACCCATCAACGCACGATTACAGTCAGCACAAAGACCAGAGAAGCCATCGAACGGTAGGAGGCAGCGTTGTCGGCATTAATTGTTGACTCTTCCAAACCAATTAATCTAATTAAGCAATTAATTAATTAGACCATTCTGATGCCAATTAATTGAATTTGAAACGGCTTAGTCCTCCAGGTTATGTCTCGAATCTTTGGCAATTGGCAGTTTGCAATCAGATCTTACTTTGATCGCTAATTTTATAGAGGACGCAGTCATGCAGAGTGGACTACAAGATCAGCTTAACCTGTTTCTTTGACTTTAACAGGTGCTTTGCTTCCACAGTTTATTGCAGTCTAAAGATCCTGTATTAAACTTTAACATGCATTTTTTTCTGGTATGTGTTTGATTAATTCATTTCTCTGAAATGAATTAAGTTGATTCGGTTAGGCTTATTATAACATTTAGCCGGCTTCCAATGAATTACAAAACTAGTCTCTAAATTGAAGATTAATTGCCTTTAGTCTATAGACTACAGACCCTATCAGTAAATCAGATAGAAAATTATATTAATAATGAGATTTGTTCGTAGTCTATATTAACCAACATTACTTAATTAAAGTCGCTCGTCTGTGTAGACCTACTCTGCCATGGGGTCAGAAAGTGCACGTGATGACTACTCCCCACACCCCCACAATCATATAGGGGCTATCCACATATTACGTATGCAGCGAGGTGGAGGGGTTTCGAATTTCAGCGATTTTGCGTACGGGAGAGTATGGTGTATGGTGGGGGATGCCGAAAATATGTACGTAAGCAAATATAAGTTAATTAACTGTCTAATTACGACTTCCAAACTACGGAGTAATAAAATCAGAACTGTATGTTTAACAAAATAAATAGCCTGTGGTAAAATCAATGTTTTATAGATGTCTTTAGCTATTAACCTTTGCAATGGTGGGAGGGGGAGGGGGAGGGGGGGCGGGAGGGGGAGGGGGAGGGGGGGTGGGAGTAGAGCACAAATGTGGGTACGCATGGGGAGGGGTCCACGAAATGTACGCAGTGCAACAGAGGGAGGGGGTCATTTTTAAATTCTAGAGCCAGTTCTTCCGTACAGGTAATTTACATGATCTTGCGAAGGTTCCCACCTCCTCGGGAATTTCAATTTCAATTGTTCTAGGACAATTAACCGTCTTAATTAATCAGACTTCACCCATTTGACCCCACTTTCTAATTCGGAGTCAACAGCTATCGTTCCTCTCTATGTCTAATACTCCAACTCAGATTGATTTGGTATTAAATGCCACATTTTTGCAATGTATGCTATGTAATCAAATATTTGTACTGCAAATCTTTATATACACGAAGTGTAAAGCTCTACGTAATGTAAATTCCCATGTGATGTAAATCCATGCGTAATGTAAATCTTTAGGCCTAGTCTATGTGATGTTAGTGTCTCTATGTAAAGCCAAGCTCTATGTGATGTGATTCTCGACGTCTCATATTTCGTGTGACACTGAAATTTGACTAGGATTAGGTCTAACATTTACTATACGCTTCCAACTTTTAATACTCATTCTATTTAGAACATTCGTTTGTCATGTATAGGCCGATATAGTTTCGACATAATTAGACTGTCTTAGATGACATCCATAATTTATTTGGAAGAGATTAGTATGTTAAATAAACGATAAAATTGTGTGCAATTATTTGCACTAAAACAGATCTATTTAAACTTCTGATGTTTTCAGCTCAGTCTACGCTGTCTTCATCACTTCAAGGACGATATAATCATTCTCCGTATTGAGTTTTACAACATTGTGATCATCTTTCAAACGATTCCGTGTTTTCTCCTGCTTACGTTGTTTCCAACGCGTTTCTGCTCATCTTCTTCCTCTTCTCGCCCATCTTTCTCCTATTCCTTTTTCTCCTGAACCTACTGTTACTCTGTTTCACTGTCATCCTCGTTCTTTCCCTTTCCTCGTCCTCTTTGTTCTACTATTCATCACTTCTTCTGCTTCCATCTCTCCTCTTTTCCGCATCATCATACTAAACCTCTTCCACTCCTCTCTTGCCTTGAACCTATCTCTCCTCTCCTTCTCCTTTGTATCGTATTCCTCTTCCTTATCTTCCTCCTACTTATCCTCCTCCTTTTCTCTTTCTTCTTCTTCTTCCTCCTCCTCCTCTTCCTCCGCCTCCACTGAGCACCGCTCTCATATAGCTTAGGTGACAAAGAGGTACGTTGTGAGGCGGCGAAGACCTCGTCTACAGTCTAAGGGTCCTTCGACTAATCGCGGATTCCACGAGGCTTACAGGCGACAGTCGGTCAGCCGTCTTTGTTCTCGTGTCGTCGTCGCCCCTCCTCCTCCTCCTACTCCTTCTCCTCTAATTATACGCCTAACAATAAAATCAGTTGCGTCCTTCGTTGTTGCTCTGCGCAGACTCGTGGCGTTTGGCGACATCTGGCGACGGAATCCGTCAACCGGACGGACGACATCGTTGCAGGAAGCCAAGTGACGACGTGACGGTATTGGCATCGGTCATAAATCGTCGTGTTTGTCATATGAGGGGCTAATTGTATTAGTCGTGGCAGGCATGCGACGCATTGACAAAGACCCCAACGAAGCCCCACCATCGCCAGCGAATACACCCCGACCGTCACCCACTCCTCATCCTCCTCGTGTTCCGCATCCTCCTCGTTCCTCTTCGTTGCCTCCTCCTCCTTCAGAAGCAAGGCGTCCGTCGTGTGTCTGACGATAACTTCAGGATGTCGTCGACAGTTAATGACCGCGATGCACAGCAGCTGGTGAACGTGTAACCTGTCAAGATGGCGGTGATGAGGAAGAGGAGGACGATGACGATGATGACGATGACAAAGCAGACACGCTGTGATTCCAAAGTCGCCTCTCACCCAGTCGTTCGCTTCTCCATTCCGCTTCTCATTCTTCTCCTTCCTCTTCTCGGAGTTGGATGTGCGTGCGGCGCAGTCGTTTGGCCTCGGCTGATTACGACGACGACGACGACGACGATGATGAAGACGACGACGACAAAGGGTTCACACGCCATCGCCGGTAATTCTGTAAAGACCAGTTACGACGAGCGTGAGTATCACTTGTCTGTGTGTCTGTCTGTCTCCGTCTGTCCGTCGCTGTCTCTCTTTATTCGCCCTTTGCATTTCACTGTTCATTTGTCACCATCAGCGTTCGTTAGCGCCGATGTTTAATACTCCTTTGCTTCTTCTGCTTCTCCTCCTCCTCTTCTTCCTCCTCCTCCTTCTCCTCCTCCTCTGTCTTCTCCTCCTCCTCCGTGCTGCTCCATCTGCCAATTCTCCTCCTCCGTCGTTGGAAGTTTTAAGCACGGAGGCAGGTGCAGACCAATACGGGATGCGCTGTTGGGGACCCATAGCGTGGAAAGAGCGTCGCATCGTTTCGATTGGTGCTTAAATATTGGTCTCAACTCCAGATCCGCACTGGCGACGAGCTAGCGCAGAAGGGTGTCAAAGTGTGATCCAATCATTTGTGTAGCCTAGCAGTAGCACTCTAGAGATACACTTTGCAACAGGATGCTATAGGCTTTATTTGTTCTAGCGATTCTAGCTGGACTTCTGGCCGCTAGGAGGGGGGCGAAAGGGGGTTTCAGTCGAACACATTTGACAAAGAGGGCCCAATGACAACCATGAGATCGCAACTTTCCAAGTAACATTTGCAATTAATAGAGAGTTCAAAGTTTTAATAAATTATTAAAGTAATTGCGAGTTTCTCCAATTCCAGTATTCTGAGTCAATGCCTGGACTACCTCTGAAGGCCTACGTATGGATGCCATGTAAACTGACCATAGAACAATTCAGTGATTGTGGTCATTGATCAAGTAATTACATGCTCATCCAGAGTTGACGAATCTCCAAATCTTCACACATAAAAAACCAATTCTCATTCTCTCTGTCTCTCTGTCTCTCTCTCTGTCTATCTCTCTGTCTATCTCTCTGTCTCTCTCTCTGCCTGTCTCTGTCTGTCTCTGTCTGTCTCTGTCTGTCTCTGTCTGTCTCTGTCTGTCTCTGTCTGTCTCTGTCTGTCTCTGTCTGTCTCTGTCTGTCTCTGTCTGTCTCTGTCTGTCTGTCTGTCTCTGTCTGTCTCTGTCTCTGTCTGTCTCTGTCTCTGTCTGTCTCTGTCTGTCTGTCTGTCTCTGTCTGTCTCTGTCTGTCTCTGTCTGTCTCTGTCTCTGTCTGTCTCTGTCTGTCTCTGTCTGTCTCTGTCTGTCTCTGTCTGTCTCTGTCTGTCTCTGTCTGTCTCTGTCTGTCTCTGTCTGTCTCTGTCTGTCTCTGTCTGTCTGTCTCTGTCTGTCTCTGTCTGTCTCTGTCTGTCTCTGTCTGTCTCTGTCTGTCTCTGTCTGTCTCTGTCTGTCTGTCTGTCTCTTTCTTTGTGTGTGTGTCTCTGTCTGTCTGTATGTGTGTGTCTCGCTCTGTTTGTATGTTTTTGCGCGCATGTTTGTGTGTGCATGTGTGTGTGTGTTTGTGTGTGTGCCTGTGCCTGTGTAGGTCTGCGTGTGGATGTGTGTGAGTGTGTAAGGGCTTTGCGCTGAAACATCGCAGATTTATGACAGCAGTAATAATTATATATCGTCACAGTTTCTGCTGAAGAGATTTTACGGGAACCCAAAGAAGCTATCGATGCACTGATTATTTTTATACTCTTAAATATATTTAACGGGTCTCTTAACGGTTAAACCATTATAATGGTCTCACACACGTTTATTACAATTTCTACGTGCGCTGAATATATAAAGAAGAACATGAGCAAAGATATATATTATATAGGACCTAGTTCATATGTATACTGTCTACCTAGGAACATATATATATATGTGTGTGTATAATTTATATAGCGCCGGTATATTTTGACTTTCTTTATGATTTCATATAGCTATGTATACGAAAACGAGTGCAGAGAAATTTAGAGATCTATATCGTTGAAGGAGGCGTGTTACAGCGACTGTGTCTCCGACCGATCTTGAAGACCGCTGAGTTTATCGGATACTCTCAGCCTATTAGACGAGAGGACGGGATCACGTGGTCATCGTCTCAACCAGAAAACAGTGTTAATGGAAATCCACGGATTTAGGAAGTATACGCTTAGATCTCGATCGGCGTACGGTCTCTGGTTCCTTTGCACAGGGAGGTGGGTGGGGATGGGGTGGGGAATGGTTGGGGTGGGATGGGTAGCCGGAGCGGACGGGCGACAGAGAGTGTTCGTCTGCTAATGAAGCGTCTAAGCCCTGATGCCACAGTCAATGCCCAGCTCAGATGGATGACGGCTTTCAAACCTAAATCCATCAAAAACAAACGAAGAGCTTCCGAACTGACTTAGAGACTGCATGCCCACGGAATGATATATATATATATATATATATATATATATATATATATATATATATATATATATATATATTATATCATCTACCTCATGAGTGTATAATATATACAAATGAATGAGTATTTGACAATACCAACAGTTTAAAGTTCGCAAGTTTTTCAGAAGACTGTATACACTAATGTGCACTAATTCTTTTGAATTTAGTATCAGTTTGTTAGTTATAATATTGCTTTATTTACTGCTGTACCTTGGCCATGTCAATCACCGTTGCAAATAGACGCCTAGAAAACAGTTAGAATAATTCTACTGCACGGTCACTGGTGTTCTACTGGTGTAGCTTTGAAATGTCTTAACCTGCTATGTTCCTTATTCTGGTCATAACACAGGTCAATGAAGATTTATTGTAGGCTTAGGATAACTTCTTATTTGAGCTTTTAATCTGATTTATTTGTAGTCACTTTTGTTATGTAGACCAATAGGCCTATGATGCTTATGTATAATAATTAAGATCTGGTTGACTTGAAAACTCCGATTTAATTTTATCCAACTCGAGTAGCATGCATCAAATAATTGTCATGGTCAATCGACAAGCACGGGACAGTAGACAGTAGGCTTACTATGTCTCTCCACGTAACACATGATAACAGGCTTTACAACGAACTAAAAAAAGTCCGAAACTTTGCTACATACATAGATTTGAAAAAATTGAAAGAACGTTACATTACATTAGTCTTACATTAGGCTATGGCTATTCAGATGCTCTCTCAGCGCGACGGCCCCTATGGAATGAAAATGGGCTAATATAATAAGCTGGAATATAAATCCAGGGCTATTTACTGCTTATAATTAACTTAGGGCTGTATATATTTCGCCGTCATAGTGGGATTCGTAAAATTCGCGAATTTTGGATACTATAGGCCTACAGCGAATTTTAACACTTTGCCGCGAATGGCCGCGAATCTGACGGTTTTGTTTCTGCTGCTCGTGTTTCTGATGTGGTAACGCAAAGGTTGTAAACGTTGGATACGACTTTGGGTGTGAAAACATTCGATGGCTAAAGGAAGACGTTCGGTTTAAGCCCGGTACATTTCAGGCGAGCGGCGATCTACTATTGTGCAGAACATGCAATGTGCCCCGTCGAATTTAATCAGAGAGACAGTTGCACTAAGCACCTGATTATAGATCTACCGATATTCACAAGCGCAAAGCACAGAATGTCGAGAGTGGAAAGGCGAAAAGGAAAAAATTGCAACCTGCTCTTTCAGCTGTGTTTGCAAAGCAGACATCGTAGCAGCAACACCCACCATTAAGAGCATGAATAGTCGTTGATTATACTCAGTAATTGACTTATTTATTGTGTAACACATTTGACCGCGAATTGGCCGCGAATTTTTCAATTTTCGACTGCGAAAAATGTACAGCCCTACCTATGATTATACAGGTCTTTGTAGTGTACTAAATATATGTTGGTTATATATTTTGAATCACATATTCGGACTGTATACTCGTGCAAGGTAATTAAAACTGATTGAATAATTATCATTTTGAGCCATGTTAAAATGCAGAGACTGACGCAGTTGACATAGTTTTATGACATAATGGGTATACACGACACAGCAACGACTACTGTTCCAAAGACCCAACTGATACGACGATGATGACGACGACGACGACGACGATGGTACTAGTCTTTGGCCGCCGTCAGTCTACTTCCATCGCCTTAAGGGTTTTTCTGCTGCAGTCGGTCGTCTTGTGCGTCAGAAGCACGTCCTGTTTGCCCCCTCTGCGCCCTTCCAAGAAGGGTCGACGCCGAAGGACGATTTTCAACCACCGCTACATCCTTCATATTAGCAACACTCGGTGATGATGATGATAATGATGATGATGTTGATGATGATGGCACTGACTCTTCTTCTCATGTGCTACCTTTCACCCTCTTTCTCATCTTTTCTTCTCTCTCTCTCTCTCGTCTTCTTCTTCTTCTTCCTCTGCATTGTCTTGTTCTGCCTCCTCTTCCTTTTCTTCTTCTTCCATTTCCTCTTTTTCTTCTTCCTCCTCCTCCTCTTCTTCGTCTTCTTTCTCTTCTCCCTCTTTCTCTTCTTCTTCTTTTTCTTCGTATTCTTCTTTCTGCATCGTCTTCTTCTTCTTCTTCCTCTTCTTCGTTTTCTTCTTCTTTCTCTTCTTCTTCTTCATCCACCCCTTCTTTTCCTTCTTCTTCCCCTTATTCTTCGGATTCTATTTCTTTGCATTCTTATTCGCGTTCTTCTTTGTGTTTGCATTCTTCTTCTTATTTACTCGGCTTTATTAATTCTTGTTTCTTCTCGCATGTGTTATCATTATCTGTGACTTTGTTTATTTTCTTATTCACAATTCGTCTTCTACACAATGCTCTCTTTGTCTTTCAGATTCACGATTATTCTTCTTCTAAAATTCTCTTTGGTCACTCTGATTCACAGTTCTTCCTCTTCAAGCACAATTTTATCTAAGGCCTCAGCCTGTTTTTTCGCATAAGTGGAATCGCATGTCTTCCTCCTTCCGTCTGTTTTCGCTTCCTCCCTCCTCCGTTTTCTTCCAAACTGCTCCATTTCCTCACTAATTCTGCTTCTTTCTCTGTTTTCTCTTTATCCCAGTGTAATGAGTCCCATCCAATTCCTCTGTGTCCTCCTACTGCTACCGCATCCTCCATGCTCGATTCCGCCTCATAGAGCTTACCACTCCATCTGTCACTCAATTTCTTTCTTTCTACCTTTCTTTCTTTTCTTCGTCTTCCTATTTCGCTTCTATGTTGCCCTTCACTCCGTGTCCTTCTATCTATAGTTCCTGCTCCAGCTCATCGTTTTCTCTCATATTTACACAATCTGTCTCTCCTCATCTCCCTCCATGCTCTTCAACAATTCCTATCACTCAATCCTCTTCTCACACCCTCTATTGCCTTCATCCTTTCCTTCTTGTTCTTCTTCCCCTCCTCCTCTTCTTCTTCCTCCTCCTCTCCTCTTCTTCCTCCTCCTCTTCTTTTTCCTCTTCTTTTTCTTCTTTCTCCTCCTCCTCCTCCTCTCCTTCTTCCCCTCTGTTGCCCTTCTTCATTTATCGTCACCTTTTCTCGTCCATTTCCTTCTCATTAGCACCGCTTCTTCATCAGAAGCGACGAAGACATTGACAAGTTCGTCTTCTCTCTGATTCATCCATATTAATAAGTGGAAAAACTGTCCACCCTTCCTTCTCTCCTCAGCCTCGCTTTCCCTTTCCTACCCACTCCACTCTCTCCTCCGCCTCTCATACCTCTATGCCACGCATCCTGCCCAGTGGAAGTGGGGCCGACCAGATTTCGCCCCGTGACTAATTCACATTCATATCGAACGCCTTCCATTCGTCAACTCTACATCAAATCATCCGATAACTGCTCCTCTCAGGATGCGGAATGAAGTCAGCATCAGTACCCGCAGCAGCAGCAGCCGCAGCAGAATGGCACATGCGTTTTCCGATTATGCGACAGGACAGGCTGCTACCATAGATTATAATGCGCTATAAAAGACAGACGCCTCAGCAATCGCCGTATTCCCTGGTGCAGATACATGTATAATATACATTGTATTTCTCTTTCAATTCTTGTGTCTGTTAACACTGTTCAAATCATGCCAAACATGGCCAATTCGACTGATGTACCAAATGGTCACAGCCAATAGAGGCCTAGGCCGAGCTCTACCGTATCGTTCATCCGTAATGTTCATTTGCATATTAACTATGATTGCACGTTTTCATTTTCCTCTGCAGAAGCATTTAATTAATAGAATTATAGAATTCGCTAAAACCTTTAAGCTGAATGATGACATTTATATTTCAAAACGATTTTAAGCATATGTCGCAATTGCTAAATGCTTCTTTCCGAGAAATCTCTGTATCATGCCTTGCAGTTTTCCTTCTCCCTCTCCCTCCCATCTACTTTCCCTTCCTACTTCTCTTCATTCGACGCTGCTCGTGGAAACAGAGGCGCTAGATAAAGCAAAAAAACAATTTAAAACGCCAGTGATTTGCCGTTTGTTAGAAGACAAGTTAAATTCTCCTCCGGAACTGATCCCCTCACTTGTCTTCTAAACAGACGATACGGGTGATCGTCGGAGCCCCTCAGGGTGGGACCGCCACGGACCAGTCTTTCCGCCATGCTCAGTCGAGTGGCGCTATATAAAGGCAGCTGGTCGTTAGCGTAGCCAATTAAAAGGCAACGGAGCGGAAAAGTCAATAAAGACCGTTGCAGTTAGAGGATGACAGATGTCACCAGGCTCGGAAGATAAGCAGCAGACGATTAGTTCTCTTTTCTATGGCTCTACATAAATAGGATTGTTAGAGGTGCATGTCGGAAGCCTCGATGTCTGGAACCGGCAAGCATTAATGTAGTCGAACTGATGAACTAACTGTCTGGTAATTACGTCCAGCCATCTGCTGTTCAGTTGACCCTGTCCGGTGGGTTCAATCGACTCAGGCGAAACTGCATCACTACGGGACATTATCGTTTTCTGTGCTTTTATTTAATTCAATAGTCGTTGTTCTTTGTCTGGGAATGCCCTCTGCCGATCTGACTTCGCAGTTGTCAGTTCTTAGGACCAGAGTCGTCAGGTGATCGTACATCTACTGAGGAGAGAGATCCTCAGTGCACACAGCTGTTCAAAGCTCTCAGACAGTCGTGCCCACGGTGCTTTTGAGAACCTAGAATACACTCCATTAAAGTTCAGCTAAAATATATACGTAGATTTACATAAATGTATACATATACACACATATAAATACATAGACATATATAAACATATATACACACGCATATATATGCATATGTATATACTTATATACATACATAGGTTTATATAAATATATACATTATCTAGATTAACATGCGTGCATACGCATTAAATAGAGCGACTGCGATGCCAAGTCATTATCATTTAATGTGACCCATGTTTGACCCATATGAGGGCCCTATACGGAAAATACATTCTAAACAAGTCCCATGTGAGGCCTGCTGGATTTTGCGGATTTTCCTATCTTTGGGCTGGGTTTATAAACAATGACCATCCTTTGTTGGTTGACTTGGATTTACACAGGCAAACAATCATGTATAAGACATGATGTCATCCATGGCGGCTCATGTCGTTGTGTAGGCCTAGTCTTAATGTCTGCTGACCTGCGTCGAGAGTCATTCGGTCAGACGCAGACCAACCACTTTATGTGTCGCAAGATTTAACCAGGTTGCCTGTTTCCTAGTGATCGAAAACTCAGCATCAGTGTCTTCAATCAGCAGATCAGACTGATACATGAAGTTTGCGAAGAATGGACACTCACGACTGTTTGTTACTTACATCAGTTCTTTCGAAATAAAAATGATACGAATGATTAGTTCCTCCTCCTCTCATTAATCGACTTTTTCTCCGCCTCTATACACTAAAAGTGTTTCAACGCATTGTGCGTCATTCTCCCGGTTCATTAATAGTCCACAGGCTGTAATTTTATGTAGATTTATACAACGGACTCAGAACGTTTCGTGTCCCTTTATAATTAAGGCATAACACCGAGCATGCATGTGTTGCCACAAGCACACGCACGCACGCACGCGCGCACACGCCAGCACATAATATATATATATATATATATACATTTATACAGATAATATACGCTTACAAACTTGGCGTGGCCAAGATGGCGGTTTGCTTCTATAGCGCGTCAATACCTGATCACACGCGAATATCCTTGAGATGCTTCATTCGTTCGTATACTGCCTCGGTGAACTTGAATGCATTCTTGGAATTATTTTGCTCTGTTTATGGCCTTGGTCCATCTCATCCCCCTCACAATGGATTGATCGAATAAGATCCTTCACCACCGCTGCCGTTTGTACCTACATACATATATTGCATACACTGTAATACATATACATCTAACTGGATCAACCGATGGCAAATCGAAACCTATCCACAATTGCAGTTACTTGCACAAACAGTGCACTAACTCCAGATGAATGCAGTGACATTTAATAGGCACTTCGAATGGTCTAAGGCGAGAGATTCAGACAGACTTCAAGTTCTTGTTTTCGTTTTCTATATGGCGCCATGAAAAACCGATTATTTAGGGGATTCGATAGAGTGCTTATGCGTGGTCTTGACCTGCCATTCACGGAGAGACGATCAATGCAATGTCCCGCGTGTAGACGTCGCTTGTCTATATAGGTAGACAGTGGACTAAGCCGAGAGCTGCCACCACGGTAGGATGGGCCGCCACCATCATCATTAACAACACAACACCACCCAAAGCAACATCAACACCACAACCAACAACCCCAACACCACCAGCGCAACCACCCATGCCTGCCGACAGAAATTTGGGCCCCAATGAAAAGAAATTACGGGTTCAAAGTCAAAGCAGTTACGGACCCTTACGACACTATAGTTGGCGTGTTTAAAAAATAAGCCCAAAAGTATTCGTATGCGTACATTTTAAATTGATATCAATTGAGTGTCTGAAATATCATATTTGAAAAGGCGCAAATTATGTTATGTGTTAATTAATTATTAATGGCAGATCCGGTCTTGGCTCCAAAAAATCGCGATTGTCTTGGGGCATTTAAGCCATACCCCGTTTTAGGCGGGCCTGCCACCACCA
Source organism: Bimastos eiseni (assembly GCA_959347315.1). Taxonomy (NCBI): domain Eukaryota; kingdom Metazoa; phylum Annelida; class Clitellata; order Crassiclitellata; family Lumbricidae; genus Bimastos; species Bimastos eiseni. The sequence continues at coordinate 11,241,875 of OY365809.1, forward strand.
CAAACATTTTAACCACCTTCATCACAACCAACGCCCCCATTACAAAGAGCCACGATCATCACAACCAATGGCAACAACACCACAAACTGCAAAAACCAATCAACCACTGCCTCTAAAACAAACACCACCAGCACCAACATTACAACCATCACGGCCAATGCAACCACCGGTACCACCAACACCAACACCATCACCACAAAGGCTACAACCATCACAGCCACCATTACCACTTCCAACACCACCAACACTGCATGCACCACCAATAAAATAAACACTACAAACGCCGCAATCAACGCCATCTGGAACTACCGCAAACACCCCAACCACCCCAATATCATCATCATCATCACTCCCACTGACGACGACAGCCCTTGTGAAATTGCGAGATGCTTCTAAGACAAGCGTAATTGATGAGGAAACGCCGGGGAGAAATAAAACGAAACGGCCTGCTCTCGTATCGGTAATTGTTTTGAACTGACTCTGCTTTGGCAGCGATGGCCAGTCACAGCCAACGACCATCCGTCAACGCTAAATGATGGCTATCCTTCCGTCTTCCAGGCTCCTCCATCTGTCCTCAGCCTCAGCCTTCTTCAATGGCTGCTGCAGCCGTAGCTATGGCCTCTGTCTTCCCCTTCCTCTCTCTCTCTCTCTCTCTCTCTCTCTGTCTAGCTGTCGCTCTTTCTCTTTCTCTCTCGCTCACTCTCTGTCTCTGTCCCTCTCTCTGTGTCTCTCGATCTCTGGCTGTCAATGTACCCGTTCTGATTCTACCAGCTCATCATGCGCGGTTGTTAGGCCAGTCAACAGAAATCGGTCTCAGCCGTGTTACGGGTTGATTTCTGTCTATACAGTTGCTAGCGCACTATAAGTGACCATCTCTCTGCATCAGCCACTTATTCTCATCTTTCTTCACTTCCTTCTCCTCCTTCTCTTTATCCTCTTCCGGTCTTAGCCAACCCCTTCCGCTGTTTCTCCTCCTAAACGCGTCACGTTAAAACTATTCCATCTCAGATGCATGTTACGGATATTTAAATTGAATATCTTTCGATCGTTATATATTTCCTCTCTTCCATTTCCTTCTCCCTGCAGCTTCTTTTCTTTATTATCCATCGATTTGGTCAACGTGTCTTCTCCGTTTCTTCCTTTCCTTCACCCAAATGTCTTTTCTTCTCGCTTTTCCCTCTAAATGTCGCCTTGTTTATTTTCTTTTGTCTCGTCGTTTATCCATACTTTTATCTTATTTTCGTCCGATTCCTTTCCAACTTGATTACTCTTGATAAGCATGATAAACAGTCTAATAGGTTTCATCAGTAAGCTTCATACGTGCACAGGCCACGCTTAAGATGAGGTCTACATGTAAACAACTGCGTCATCTGAACCGGTTTGCCCTTGCAGGCTTGCACGCTGTGGTAAATGCGCTATATATATGACTGTTGTTTCAACCACTTTAGGCGAATTTTACTGGGCTATACTTAGACATTACAGTCTAAGGGCCAGTATAGGCCTATGCGAACTTACATGATTTTTTCTTATTTTAGATTATTCACTGACTTTTTGGACCTTGTCCACGTCGCTAATATTCACTAATGAGCATGGTCGAGGCCAAAGGGTTGCTAGAGAAAAACGTCTCTCCTACATCTACATTATTTTACTAATTGTCCAATAAAGAGAGAGATAATACTTCTGAACTTCTGAAAACATTGGAAGTCGGTGCATCTTTCTAGAATTTTCTTCGTGGACGAGGTCTACACTGCATGGTCAAATGTAGGCGTTCCAGTAGGCGTACACCGGAAACATGCATTCTATGCATATTTGATCTAACAGCATGTCATTAGCTATTTTGCCTGGGGCCATTTTGTCTGAGGCTATTTTGTCTGAGGCTATTTTGTCTGAGGCTATTTTGTCTGAGGCTATTTTGTCTGAGGCTATTTTATCTGAGGCTATTTTGTCGGGGTATTTTGTCGAAGCTCTATTGTCGGGATGCTCGTTTTAGCATTGGCATCTTCCTTACAGACTATATAGTCTTATGAATCATCCACACACCATTGTTCACTTTGATCATTCTCTTCATATTCTCCGTAATCTTCCGCATCATCATCGTCATCGTCATCATCATCACCGTAATAATCATCATCATCGTCATCATCATCTTCGTCATCGCCATCGTTCATCATCATCATCATTATCATTCAACTTCCACAATCTTTTCATCTAGCTGTATACATATCCTGCATTCCTCAGCAGTTTCTCCACTTCCATATCCTTCTCCTCCTGCTAAACTCGTTCCTTCATCCTCCTGGATTTCCACCATCTTCTTCCCCCCTATTCGTCATCCTCTTCCTTTCCATCCTCCATCCTATTCCTCGCATCTATCTTCAACCTCCTCTTCTTCCCTCTCCCCTTTACTCCTTAGCATCGACCTTCTCATGCTCTCCTTCAACAGATCTGTTGCGTGTTATCAATGTGCGCTGCTTGGCAAAGACATTGTGGCATCGCTGGCTGTGGCGTCTGACAAGATAAATTGTCGGCTGCTGCTGTGGCTCAGGTCTCCTCCTCTGAGTCACCTGCAGCAGCAGCTCAGCATCTTTAGCTGTTCTTTTTGCTTTTCCAGTGGTCGAAACAGACGACGTGTCCGCCAAAACGAAGGCCAAGAACATCTCTTCGACGGCTGATAATGTATTCGGTCGTCCTTCCTTCTTCTTATTGTCTTCTTCTTCTTCTTCTTCTTCTTCTTCTTTCTCCACATCCTCTTCCTCCTCTCCATCCGATGAAGATGCGGATGTTGCTGCAGTTGACGATGGAGACGTATTTGGAAGGAGTTCTTCCAAAGAAGTCTTCGGAGAGCTATCCCGTGGAGTCCGACGACTGCAGTCCAGGGTTCGACACGTACGTAGCATCCCGGATGGTTCCCCCGGTCTAGACGATGGACAGAAGGGAGGAGACGGAGGGGGAGAGGGAGGCAACAGGGATGACGTCATCATCAGCAACTTCCCGCTTAGTTTCATCACCGCTGGCGCCTTCCTCGTTGCAAACGTCAAGTTTTCATCATCTTTCAACCTATACTTTGAGGTAAACTATACCTATATGATTCAGACGTGCACACAAAATAGGCCTACACCATATTATACAAGTATCCTATGCATACGATATATAAATTCTCTTCCTACAATTTCAGTAAAATAACAATGGATTGTTCTGAACACGTTTGAAGACACCATTCGTGCATCATCTATTTACTCTAAGCAATATAGTTACAATGTGTAAATATGATGTACTAAAGTAAGGTCTTTGATTTATCTTGGGTTTAACGATCACGAATAACATAGCACAACATGATTTAACATGACTTATAGTGGTTCAGAAAATCGCATCTGTGTAAGAATCATTCCTTTTTCTTCGTTTGACAAAGTTATCTTATTTATTGCCTTTGGATTGCATTGATAAACAATTTAAACCGCATGGACTAAAAATCGTTTAATCGTCAGCTTAACTTCTAGAGTGGTTTGAGATGGCGTTGTAGCTGTTAACACTCCTGTTCTGTTCTTTGACATCAGCAGAAATTTCTATGTTTCATTATTATTTGATTAAGCATGCATTTTACAGATGTTGATGAACCTAAAACCCAAAACGACTTCATCCATTCTGCTCATTCATTTGTTCATTCATAACAATGCACAAATAGATGCGCATATATTCATGTACACGTATACATGAATAGGCCCTACATTATCTATAATTATATATATATACTAATCCATATATACATATACAAAACACACACTTGTACCTGTATATATGTATACTGCATGCATATACACGTAATCCTACTGTCTGACTCAGTTGTTCAATCAATCATTGAATCAGTCAGTCAGTTCAGAGCAGCATCTTCCGTTATTTCGTTCATCCATCATTCATTCAATCTCTCCCTCGTCGTCCAACGACTGAAATCTTTCAGCTGAACGACTCTCATGACGGACTCTTTAAATGTTCTCTGGTTACCAGTACATTTACAGTTATAGCTCGAACCGACTTTCGAACGACGTAACCATCTGTTTGTTGCATTTTATTTACAATTTCTTCAAAAATACTGCCCAGAACGTTGCTAAGAAACAAGTAAGCCTAATTAAATATCATGTGTGTAACTGATCTAAGCTAACGGAACCAGAAGCGTTGATTCAGATCGATTATGGCTGCAAATATTTTTGCGTTCAGTTAGCAATGGTGAATATTAATCCGTTGGATGGCGTATGGGCACTGGGTGAAAGTGAGCATATGTCGTCACTTCTGGTCGCCGCGTTCAATGCGAAACGAGAAAGACTCGCGTACAAGTCACGACTCAAAATTGTCATTAAATTAATGCAAGATTTTGATTGTCCCTATTATATGACGAAACAATCGAAACTACTGACAGAATTGTGGCCCATTCTCAGTCCATCGCCACATGTATAAACAGGGTGAAATTTCCCATTTCATCAGTGGACGTGTATTGAACTAAAAAAAGGCTGCGCTGGTATTAGTTGTTTAAAGCCAACTGCAGTGGCGCGACTAGGGGGTGCTGAGGGGTGTTTGAGCACCTCTGCAGGGATGAAAAAGTTAACCCACACAATCGATCCAAATCAAACGAGTTTTTTCTTTCTTTGAAGGGGTTAGGACTTAGGAGTGCTTTCTGTACCTTGCTTCCCATCTTCGACGTTGCAATATTATGAGAACCCAAGGAAAATGTTCTGGTTGCTCCTCTGGCCAATTGACTCACATCTTTTTATGATTTGTTTAAAATTGTCATTTAATTTCAAACTGACAAACCGCTTTATGATTACAAATATGGTATGAACATGGCGACAAGTTATTGCAGGAGTAAAATTTTACTCGGCAGCCATGCAAGGCGCATATAGGGCCTACATCTGATGGAAATATTTAGTATCTTTACGAATCTAACCTTGTTACCTGGCAAATTTTTTGCGATACCTGGAGAGATAAGCGTAGTAGGCCTATACCCTATTTTCTAATCTTCGGTGTTTATTTAATTCTTAATATATGTCTCGTGTTCTCTAATTACAAAGCGATGGATTTTAATTAGCCCAATTATATATATATATATATATATATATATATATATATATAGGATAAAATTTTCCAGTGTCGCACGCGCATTCGTGTTAATGATCCTCCTTAAGATAAATTCCAGTTGGTCGCTTTGTACTAACTGTCGCCTTCTGCTTCTCAGTGACACATTCAGCCTCTGGCGACACGCATTAAACAGATGGACGGCCTCTTATGCCCTTACGATGAACACAAATCTAATGGGTCTAGATTACGGAAAGATTAGTTATACGTAAGACTCGTTTTACGCGACCTGCTCGCAGCGCACGACAATTCGCAGAAGAGGAATCTTATTGGTTGGATTTCTGCCAGGTTCATAATTAGCATATTCGCTTCTGATTCAGTCGCTCCGTTTTCCGGATTGACCACGAAGAGCCCAACTTCTCAGTGGCTGGTCTAAGGTGTAGTGATTCTCCGCCCAGTTCGGTCAATCCTTGGATATCATATAGATGCAATGCGACGTCATTCGGATCAAAAATTATCTCTTTCAACTTGCAAATTATCCGCTGCATGCCTCCGTTTCTATCGGATTTCAACCTGGCTTCTTCAATGATTTGAACTGGGCGTTCACTTGGAGAGTCCGTCGACTGGTGTAATTTTGCATTAAACACTGTATAAACAGCAACGGCGTTATATCACTTATAGCGCTGATGTCTATTTATGGAAATAAATGCGTCATTGCATATATTAGATTGTTTGTAGTTGGTCTTCGTTTCGCTGTTGATCTGGAAGTACATGTAGGCTACATTGTACATTGTACATGTAGCCGGCCTCACATAATTATAGGCTGAAAATAATATCGTCATCAAAACCATTCAGACGAAACCTGACATCGGAATACCAGTAAACTTGTAATTGCACATGTTTAACCACATTGTAATACCAAATTAACATAGCTACGTGTATCATGATTACAGAAACGATGACGTTAAATCCAGACAGATTGCAAAGTTATGGTTAGGCGCATACTTTGCAACGCTCTTGCGGCATTGATGGTAAACCCAATAAATAAAAAACTGCTTACTTTGCATTTGTATGACTTTCAAATTCAATCTGTGCGCATAAACAAATTACAAGATATGAACAAATGGAAGCTTTAACTTGTCCGTAAATCGAATAACATCACGAGTTCTAAATCTTTGGCGCTTGCATTACACTGACCCCACTATAGGTCGATTTAGTTCTGGTTTGTTTTTCGAGTTAAAAAAACACCAAAATGTGCCCCCAGTTTCCAATGAATAATTTGCGGCTTCTCACAACACAGACAGGATATAATAGCACTGCATTTCACACATGCGACACTTTGCGGAGTAGGCCTACTATGCAATGACCCAATACAGAGATCTTCTCATGGATGCGTGGACCATTACAGCTTACAACTACTTAATTGTATATATCTGTTGCATTAAATAAAATAACAGGATATGACGGAATAATTTACATAGCTCCTTTTAGTGTACTGTAATTCAAAAACCTCTCGGTAAACATCATGTATAGGGCGTCTACAAAAACACTCTGAATGAAAGAGTGAATGCAATTGAATGAATGGATCGAACTCCTTAACTCCAAATTTCTAAAGCGTTACTCTAAAGATGAGCGCTGGGCACTAACTTGTTCGCGAGCGCTGCGATGAGGGATGAATCAATGTACAAATTACTGACTGAACGAACGATTGAACAAAAGAATGAATTAATTGCAAATGATCAATGAATAATAAATGACTAATTAATTACTCGTTTTTCCAGTACCTGATTTAGAAATGGCGAGGCCCAAAGCTATTATACATATAACCTTGAGGTCCCTTGTTAATAAAGCACGTTAGGAGGTCTCGCAAGATTGTAAACATATACGCCTTTTAATTACTTAATTGCAAGGCCTCTACAGTCAAAATCTTTTAATTGTTGGTTTTAACGAGAACATATTTATTATTTGTTTGGCTTGATTGTAGTTGTAATTGCAACAGAATATTATTAATGCGCCGCTAAAAATCAGCGAGGGCGGCCATACATGTAGGTAGAAAATAGAAAGGTCTTCGGGCGCCAAAGAAACTGAGCGGGGAAAATACCAGCAGCTTCATCGAGGATTTTAATAGAGTTTACCCAGTAAATAATAATTGAACTTACACAATTAAACTTAACATAGGCCTACATAAATTATTTTAAAATTTGAGGTCTCAGCAAATTGTGAGTTTGACTCAATGGTAATTTGATTCAACGGTAATTTGTCTCAGCGGTAATTTGACTCGGCGGTAATTTGACTCAATGGTTGATTATTTGACTCGGCGGTAATTTGACTCGGCGGTAATTTGACTCGGCGGTAATTTGACTCGGCGGTAATTTGACTCGGCGGTAATTTGACTCGGCGGTAATTTGACTCGGCGGTAATTTGACTCGGCGGTAATTTGACTCGGCGGTAATTTGACTCGGCGGTAATTTGACTCGGCGGTAATTTGACTCGGCGGTAATTTGACTCGGCGGTAATTTGACTCGGCGGTAATTTGACTCGGCGGTAATTTGACTCAATATTTGATTACTTGACTCATTGGTCATTTGATTCAATGGTAATTCAACTCAATAGTAATTTGACGCAATGGTAAATCCGTTGCTGATTTTCGTCAGTTCAAGACCGCGCAGTCGGAGGGTCTCATTTTCTACAGCTCAATGGAAGAGAACGACCGTTTCGCTTACATGAGCGTCGAACTCTGGCAAGGTCACATCAGCTACGCCTTCGACTTCGGTTCCGGTCAGCGTGTCCTTCGAGACAAACTGAACATCACACTCTCCGATGACCAATGGCACGGAGTCAGCGTTTTGCGCCCCGTCGACAACCAACACATCCTCCGGGTGGACGACAAGATCAGCCTCTACGATGAGCCTCGCTCCAGCGGAAAGGGACGCTTGGAGATGGTGGAAGGATTGTACATCGGTGGAGTGCCTGGATACATGTACGGATCGCTGCCGGAAAAGGTGAGATCGTCCGATGGGTTCCAGGGCTGTCTGTCGTCCATCGACCTCAATGGAGACAGCTGGAACATGCTCGATAAGGACCTCGTCGACATACGAGACGAGCACGTGGACGAAATCAAAGACGGATGTCTAGGTATATATTGTTGAATGCTATAACTGAGAATGTGATTAAGGCTCTAGGGATATGATAAAAAATATCAATTTAATCATTTATACACAAGTTATAAATAACCTTCGTCAGCCAAGAAGACAGCACAACGACACGGAAGTCAAGAAACTGCTGACAGTCGATACGCAGACAAGACTGGCACAACTTCAACACGGTTGTCCTCGAAGGAAACGGAACCGCGAGAGAACGGCGTGCATTAAACAGGGAAAGTCCCTTTCTAGCTTAATGACTAACAACTGAGATTCAGACAGTCACACGCAGAAAATCAGCAACGGGCTGAACGCTTACGACCTTCCAAAACAAGAATGACTGTCTGAACTGTCTTAGAATAATGTGTCCCTTCTATTTGTAGAGAAGGACACTCCTAGTTAAAGAAATTCCTATTTAAACTTTACCCTCCATTGCACAGAGCAGGAGAAAGAGAGATCCAAAGAAAAGGATGTCCAATGAGACAATCCCACATTCATACAAGCACAGGTATAGGCCACCACGGTAAACTATAAGACAGGCTATGCACGTGTTCCCAACAATATGCAGTGTTTTACGGTATATCGAGGTATACGGTATATCCCAGCTCTACGCTGCGCCCACGTGCCCCCAACCATTCGCCCTTTCCAAAAGAATATGCCAGAAATGTCCTATTTTGAATGACCACTAAGGCCTACAAAGGAGCTGAAGTACTGTAGGTACTTTGCTTTGTAGGCGACATGTATATGAAGCCACTATGAAGACATACTTTTCTACCCTCTGCCTCCCGAATCCCGCAAGTTTGTGTGCCTCTACAATCATTGCCAATCACCCGCAGTCACCTGCCTCAAGCTCTTCTCTTCTCTGACTTGATGCATCGCTCTTCGTGAATTAGCTTGTTTGGTTTTCGAGTTTCGAGTTAAATATCACGACTACAGTTAATTCGAGGCTCCCTCTAAGTAGCACTGACAGAAACTACTTTGAATTGTTACATGTATTTATAACAGTGTCCTGAAAGCTTTATAAAAAGCGCTGCTGACGAATGGAATCAATGTCGGGCTTATTTTATATTATATCTGCACTCCCACAACAATTCAAGTGTTACGAAATCGAATGATGAGTAACCGCCTGGAAAAAGGCGCAAAATAGATTCTCTATAGAACTACTCTAGATCTATAGATGCGAGCTGAGTATAGATGCGAGCTGAGTCGAATCGTCATAACCCTGTGTCATCTTCATGTATATTTGCTTTTTCAGGAGCCTCGGTACCAGATGGAGGTGAGAATATTTTTAAACTTCTATCATAATCATATAACACAACAACACAAATAGCTCAGAAAACATTGTCAACTCATCTGAAGAAACAGTTATTTCGAACTGGTAGATTACCGTATTACGGCGCTTCTGCGACGTTCTTAAAACGCGCTATACAATTGTTTAGGTATACAAACACGGATACACACATGCACACATACATACACACATGCATACATACATACACACATGCACACATACATACACACATACATACACACATGCATACATACATACACACATGCACACATACATACACACATGCACACATACATACACACATGCATACATACATACACACATGCACACATACATCCACACATGCATACATACATACACACATGCACACATACATACACACATGCATACATACATACACACATGCATACATGCATACACACATGCATGCATACATACACACATGCATACATACATCCAGACATACGTTCAATTGCGTAGCAATCTTTTTCAACTCAGATGGACGATCTGGTAGACAGACAGAATGCAGACAGACGGACAGATAGACAGACAGAATGACGCACAGACAGACGGACGGACGAACGGACAAACGCACGGATGCAGACTTGTTGAGGCTGAAGGTAGCATCTAACTACATGTGTACGTGGTCATCAATATTATCTAAAATATGTTAGTTGACTAGACTATGACATGAGATGAGTCATCATATTTAATAGGTGTAGGCCGCATTCTGTAGATTCCTATAACGGACAGATGCAAGGCGCACTCGCATGCTACGTGTACATATCCATAGAAGTTCATGGATATGCTTAGGTCCCACCGTCCTAGAAACAGTTGCTAGGTTACCACATAATTACCGGATATGACTTATTAGCAGCACTTGGATTATGCAAATTAGCACAGCTGATGACCGGTGCAAAAGGTTCAAGTGAGCCTCGAGAGGTCTAACAACACTTAGGTCTCATTCAGCTTCCTCCAACCATTCATTTCGTATCCCTAATAGACTTGACTTGACCTCTTGGTTCCCCATGGATGTTACCTTAATAAGAACATCTATGGCTCAGTCGCGATGCTTTGACTCTATCTCCTTCTGTTCGATCTTTAATTCTATTTGGAAGACTTTCTTCTTCCTTCGATTTTCTCAATACCTGCTCCTTCGATCTAGCGTGGCCTTGCGCACTGGGAACGCTTATAATCGGTTCATCCCACTAGAGGCGCTTGACAATCTGCTCAAATATAATACAATACATTACAATAAGCATACATTAATGCAGCGTTTCCCAATCTTATTTGGCCGTGGAACCCTTTTGATCTTAATTTTTGGCGGCGGAACCGAGTCAGAAACTAACCATACTCTGTTGTTGGCACACACGCTTGAGAATGCAGATAATTAGAGGTTTAGGCCTAATATATATATATATATATATATATATATATATATATATATATATATATAGAGAGAGAGAGAGAGAGAGAGAGAGAGAGAGTAGATTCTAATAAGTTATAACACAAATATAGATGGCAGTGACATTGTGAATTCTCTTTCAAAATAGAGTTATAGGCCTGTAAGAACGCTGAGGGTTCTACTAAAATTAGCTCTACTATTATGTTAGATGCTTAATGAATTAGATTATGTTAGGGGAAACTAGCTACACATGAAGAGACAGTTAGAATACAACTTATCTTTATTAAACAAGGAACAGAATAATGTATAACATAAATATGGTTGCTTAAATACAGAATGATATAAATACTCGCGAGGTGATTATGATGCGAGATGCTAAAAGTTGAACGTGAAGTTAAGTTATTAATAAATTATATATACTATAATAGACAGACCTGACGTACTAAGTTACCTGATAATTTCGGAAGTCAGACTGCAAAGTTCCTAACAGTGTTGTAGCTTATAAGAGACTTTCCTCAGCCAAAGAGGAAACTGGCCTATCCTAGATCAGACTACTTTGATTGGCTAGTTACTGACCACTCAAGGATCAACTACTGACCACTCTAGCAACGAGGGCTGACTGCAACTGCTAGAGCCTAGACGAGTGACTGACAGAACCTATACTGTCAGAATTAGTGAATGTTCAGCTAAACCTAATGTATAATAATGATCTCTTATATATATTGTCCAAGGCTATCTATTGTATTGTAAAGTTCATAATAATCACGGTTACAGTCGGTCGGCCTTTGAAAACCGAACCTCCTGGTTCGACACAAGGCACAGTAACAAAACTAAGACTAAAGAACTACAGTCGTCTTGAATTCGTCTTTCTCTCATTGTTCCACGTATCTTGTACAGAGTTAAACAGAAGATCGTGTGAGAGTGACAGCGATGAGTTGGCTGTATATAATCGTCACAGCCGTCACGTGGAAGATGTGAATACGTTTCCCGTGACTCATCCGTAGGCGAATTCAAGTCGAAGGATACACGACACGAGTATAACATGAAATAAAACACAATCAGAAATGTTAAAAACACGCAATGTAAATAAGAACGTGGAAAATAGTAATATGTAATGCAGTGTAGAAACAAGACGATACAGAAGTTAAGCCATGAGGTAAACCTAAATGCTTATGATGGATGACTAGTAATGCGATACAAAAGTTAAGCATCGAATTCTCGAACTAAAACATGTGAGGCGTGGCACATTAACTTTTGTCACGATCTGCAAGCTGAAAGTATTCTCGCATGTTCGACGAAGTTGATAGAAATAGATCTTCTAATAATTATTATTGTGCATAGTTTTGCTATATATCGATAATATTAGGTAATGTATGATTAAATGATTAAATAATGCAAACGCTAAAAGTAAATATGCGTATCAATAAGGCACACGAAAAACTAAGTCTATTCAGACAACTCTGAAGTTATATAAATAAATAAGTACACACTTATCGGGGGTCGGCCGCTGAAAACCGGGCCGCCTGGTCCGTAAAAAGAACAAATAGAAGAACAAAAGCAAAAACATGATAGAAGAAGAAATGTCCGTAAAAGAGCTCGTATAAATATGAAGCGCAAACCAAACAAACACGAAGACTAAGGTACCATAACACGGTGGCCCTGAAAACGCGTCGCTACAGAAAACGACTTCAGACAAATGGAAGTCATTGCGTCGTACAAACGTACCACGAAGCGACGAGGGATGAGCTTAGCGGTATGGGAAATGCACAGCTGACACGGGTGAGTGAAAGCTGACCGTGCTCATCCATAAAGCGTGTTCAGAGAGTCACGTAGAAAGAGTGCAACCCATGGCGTAAAAACAAAACACAAACATGATCATGAGCTATCATTGCAGCAATTTAAAAACGCTGAAACACCGTAATGCGCAATCTAGAAGAGAAGAGCAAATAACGATGAGTGGACTGATGCAGCATAGTAAAATCAGCCCAAGTAAGAAGCAACTCGGGACTAAACCAACCGGAAACACGTAGGTCAGTACAAGAAAAAGTACCAGAAATAATGTAATCAGTAGGGCAACCCAACACGGTCTGTAGAGGGACGAACAGACAATGAGAGGCGGACTTAAGCTCTAGATAAATAACAAAAGAAGGCCGGGAGCCAATGGAAGGACGACGACAACGCCACAGTTTACGTGCCACGTAAATACAAACTAATAAAAAGAAGGTGTAAAGGTAAAAATCTGGGGGTATCGCCTGGTGTAAAGAAGGAAAAGTGGGGAGAGGAGTGGAAGGAGGTGCGGTGACAAGTAGGAAAGGAAAGCGAGCGAGCCGTGTGGACGTTGTGGAGAAGAACAGCCAACGCGGTGGAAGTTAAGCGAAGTCGATAAGCAAGCCAGAAGGAAAATAGGAGTTGGAAAGTCACGGTCGCCGCAGTGGCCGTTGCCAAATAACCGGGAGGGGAGGTAAAATAGGTGGAAGGAACAGACAAGTCACCAGTAAGCAGAGGGTCGGCAATGGAACGAAAGATGGTTACGTCCGCTTTGGTAGCGTTGATGACCCTGTCAAGACGAAGACGGACGGTAGGGGAAGCGGCCAGTTGGTCATCAAAAGAGTGGTTGAAAAATTTCATGGGGGGAAGTTGTACAGGAAGAGGGGAAGTGAGAAGAGTATTATTGAGGAAAACGCCGAGGGTGTCATGAGCAAAGAAATGCTGGAGAAGAGCAAGGTTGACGGGATAGCGAAGAACGGAAGTATCAGAGTCAGAAGAAGAATTGCATTGAGAGAGACGAGGAGGGAGGAAACGGAGAGAGGTGGAAACAGAACAAGCGCAGGGAACAGAATAAAAGCAAAAGTGACACGGAGGAGGTTGGGGAACAGGAGAAGGACAGGAGACGGAGACATTGAGAGCGTTGTGAGAGAGGATTTCCGGGTAATCCAAGACGTACATATCGGTGGAAAGAGATGGACTCTCGATGACGTCAAAAGCACACAAAGACTTAATAAGATGCGGAACGTCGTGAAAAAGAGCGAAGAGACAAGAAGGAGCAGAACGTGCACGCAACAGGTCAGAGGCGAATGTGGCAGGTGGTGCGTTGAAACGGGTAACTTCCGCATAGTAAAGAGAATCCGTGGAGAGAAGGAAATAGTTGTGAGGCGTCTGTAAGGAAGTGAGGAGAGAGGAGTTGTCGTGAAAGGGTACTGGGAAAATGGTAAGTGAATAAACGTTAAGGTTAGTCAGGAAAACTGTGGTAACAGGAAACTTGACGGTAATGTACAAATCGTTGGCAGAACGAAAATAAAAAAAATCAGCGTGTGATAAATAATATACAGGGTCATGAATGGCCAGTTGAAGATGAGGAAAACGACTTGTGAGTGACAAGCTGATGTCCGTAAGAGCTTGACGAAGAGTCGAGACAGAAAGTAAGGAAGTAGGTAATCTGCCTAAGGTTAACAATTCAATGGCGTTATATAACTGATCGACCTGATGTTGTAGGACAGTATAATCGTAACCTTTTGAAAACATGTGATACAATATAAGGTTCAACCGTGACTCATGCTGCAGGAGCCGATGTCGGTCACCGACGATAGTGGCGAACAAATCAGTGTAATCGCTTTGAAGGACGTACTCGAGATGATTCATGCGCTCCTGAGATAAGGACATGAAAGAGGACATGTGCGCGGAAGCGGTTTGAAATCCAGATAAAAGTTGTGATTGGGATTTGCTAATGGCCTGAACATGTGCGGAGAGGATGTCCACATCGGCGGTAGTAGCGGTCCCAAAAAGACTCTTGGTAATGGAACCGATGATGGGCAAGAGTGCACGTTTGGGTTTGCCAGAGGAAGGAGGGTACGCAGAGTTAGGTAACAAATCGTAAGCGGCTTGTAACGTATGGTGAAATTGAAAATGAGTGTGGTTGGTGTAAGAGACAACCAGACTACTGAAGGAGGGAAATTCGTCGCAAACGGCGTGGTAGATGGGAACGGAACACCAGTTGGGATTGAAGTTCCATCGTCGCAGCGTTGGCAGGGTGTAATGAAAGGTATGCAACCAGGAACCACTGTCAGTTGTGGCTGTGCGCACGCGTTGAAACAAAACGCCGTAGTTGTAACGCTTCACCGTCGTAGGCAGGAATTCATCGGCGAGGATGGTGTGTATCCCAAATGCTAGAAGCAGACACGGAAGGGAAGGAAGATGGATCATTCTAGACACAGAGAAACAGAATGGACGAAAAAACTTTAAAAAATGAAGAAAATACCGGAATGTGTAAAAACTATAACGTAAGGTAATCGTAATAGGAACATGAATGATAAGGAACGTGTAGTAAGTGACTCACGAAAAGGGTAGCGCAAGAAGTGTGACACAAGGGGAATTACAGCGTTAACGCGTGGCTCACGGCAGTGGCGAAGTTATGGGGAACAAAGATCAGTAAATGTTATAAATGTGATGCAAGCGAGTGTGGTGCGAGAAAAAAAAGGGGCGAAAATAAAATCAGAAGGGTTGACAATAAGGTCAATAAGCGAAATGCGCTATAGAAGTTACGACCTGTCTGAAAGGACGATCCATGGCAATGAAACTAAAAAGAAATCTAATATCAGTGAAAGACTGAAAAATGGTGTTATATGAACACAAAATGACACGAAACACGATGGCTAGGACCCGCTGTTCGACGTTATAATGACAATTAGTAATAATGGTGAGAAGAGAGGACGGAAATGGTGAAAAGAATAATAATCGGGTGTGTGGTGTGACAGGAAAATTTGAGGTGGATGAATCTCGTTTACAAAGATCAAACAATTGTGAATATTCAGCATGAGAGGAGAGTGATCAAGTCCGTCAAACAATACCGATCCGACAATTGTGTGACCCAATGTGAACAAAGATTGAATTTAGAAGTGCGCTGCAGCGACGAGATAATAATAAGAAATAATGGGAAGAATGTAATATCGTGATAATAAACGAACTAGTTCATGGAAATAATAAATGAAAATAACGTCTACAGAGTAAGGGCCCTTTTGCGTCTGCGACCTTGTAAGGTGTGTGTCAGATGGTAATGGTGCTTAAGGGCATCGGAAACATTCTGTTCTGACTGCCACGAAGGTGGGTAAGTCGTGTCTTGCCACTCTACGCGATAATGCCGGGTGCCATTTATAATTTTGCAGCCCAAGAGTCTGTTTGCTTGATACCACTGAGAAGCAGTGGGGGTCGGGATCATGGCAGGAGGTGGTGGGCGGGAAGAGGGTGGCGACGAGGATGGGAGAACGACGTCATCAAGAAGAATGTCCTGCATCGGATTCTGGTCGGTGACGGCTGTCGATGCGAGGTCGTCCGATGGAGTGTCGATCGGGTGCGGATCCAATACCGATGCTTGGTCATCCGGCGTAGGGAGAACGGAGACTGGATCCGAAACTGGAGTAGGAGTATCCAGTCGAGTAATGACTGTGTCGGATAGTGATGTGCCTTGTGAGTCAGTGACCGGCGGCGTAGGCGCCGCTATGAGGTCCTGGAACCGTGCAAACAATATATCTTGGTTGTCGACAAAGGCTTTCAGGCGATTAGTGTGTACTGGTGCCTGCAGACTCTTGTTCGTGTGGGCGTTACACAAAAAATACGTGTCACGCGCGCCACACTGCACGATGTAGTAAGGTCCAATGAATTTTCTCCGGAGCTTGTTTGATGAGCCCTTCGGATTGTATTCGTCTCTTAGCCATACATAATCACCAGGTGCATAGGATGCCGGGTGCTGCTTGGCGTCGTAATGTTTCTTGTACTCGTGTTGAGCAGCGAGAATGTTGTCATGTGCGATTTGGCGGGCTACGTGAAGTCTTGGTAATAATTCAGCTATGTGATTGTCGGCTGTGATTCTGCCAGTTGATGGTGGAACCAAGGCTGTTTGTAGCGGTAGGTTCATCTCGCGTCCATATGCGAGGAAGGTGGGGGAGTATTTGGTGGATAAGGACGGAGTTGCACGCAATGCGTGAAGAACGGCGGGTATGTACAGATCCCATTCTTTCTGGGTTAAGCAGTAAGATCGTAGTGCTGCCCAGATAACTCTCCAGTAGCGCTCAACCTGCCCATTAGTCGCAGGGTGATAAGAGGCAGTGAGAAGGCGCTGAATGTGGAACCGAGAACATAAGTCCTTGACCACAGTTGCCATGAAGGACTTCCCACGGTCGGAGACCAAAAATTTCGGTGCTCCATACCGAGTGATGATGTGGTTATACAACGCTGTGGCCACGGTGGTGGCTTTCTGGTCAGCTGTTGGGATCATTTCCGTGTATTTGGTTAGAGAGTCCACAAAAAGTAAGATGTATTTGTGCCCTTGAGCCGTAGTTGGCAAGGGTCCAGCAAAATCATAATGCCAGCGCTCGAATGGGCCTGCTGCGGGTATGGGGTGAAGTGGAGCGCGAGTTGAAACTGGTCCCTGTTTGGATCGTTGGCAAATGTCGCAACTCGTAATGAACTGAAGTAGATCTTGGTACATTCCTTTCCAGTAGAAACGAGCGCGTAGGACTAGGTAACACCTGTCTATCGCCGAATGCCCAAGATGTGAATGGCACTGCTCCAACACTAGTCGACGCAACGACGCAGGGATCACTATCTGTTTGAGAATCGTGACTGACTGATCGGTGGGTTTTGCACGGGGTTTGAATAATCTCATTAGAATACTGTCACTTAAGACGAAGTGTTCAGCATGTAAAATGATTTCTCGTGCAGACTTATTGTCGCTAGGTAAAAGATTAAACGCTAGGTACTCGAGTAACGGTCTAAGTTCAGCGCACTCAGACTGTGCCTTACGAATGTCTAGTTGTGCATCGAATAACACATAGTCACTAACTGCGTGAACCTTAGTGTGAAATTCGACAGCAGACTGATCGAGCATCGTATTTGAATCAGCGTCTATGGCGTCATTAGATTCGTCCGGGGGAACTAGAGGTCTGAGGTATAAATCGTCATTAGCGAAAACATCGTCTGCTGCAGGAGGAGGAGTGTCCTCGTAAGTGCGGCGAGAGAGACAATCTGCCGCTGCGTTCTGTGTTCCGGGCTTGTGTAACACATTGAAATTATAATTTTGTAGTAACAACGCCCAACGAGTAGTTCGGCCGGAAGTTGCCTTCATGAGATTCAGCCACTTGAGGCTAATATGATCTGTGTATACGGTAAAGGTGTTGTTAATGAGGTACTGGTGGAAACGTTTCACTCCAGTGACAAGAGCGAGTCCTTCTAAATCAGTGATCATGTAGTTTCTCTCGGACCCGCGAAGATTTCTTCCACCGTACTCGATGGGGTGTGAAATGCCGGCGGCGTCCTTCTGACTAAGGATAAAACCGACTGCTTGTGCTGATGCATCGATCGTGAGATCAAAAGGCCGATTCATGTCCGGAAAAGCAAGTACCGGTGCAGTGGTTAGGGCAGTCTTTAAGGTTTCGAAGGCGTGTTGACAAGCGTCCGTCCAAAGGAAGTTAATGTCCTTCCTTAGTAACTCGTTGAGTGGTGCGGAAATCTTGGCGTAGCCTTGGATAAACCGACGATGGTAGGAGCTCAACCCAAGAAACTGTTTGACTTGTGTGGCATTCTGTGGTGTTGGAAAGCCGGTAACAGTGTCAATCTTTGCGGGGTCGACTGTGATACCTTCCGCAGACAATATGTGACCCAGGAATTTGACCTTGGTCTGTGCCCACTGGCACTTTTTGGGGTGGAGTCTTAGACGAGCTTCTCTGAAACGAGTGAAAACTTGTTGCAGATGTTGCAGGTGTTGTGGAAAACTTTTGGAGTACACTAAGCAATCATCCAAATAACAAAGGACGAATTGATTTAATTCGGCTCGGAATACCGTGTGCATGAGCCTCTGAAACGTTTGAGACGCTCCGGACAAGCCGAAAGGCATGCGGTTAAAGTGGTAGGCTCCTGATGCCGTGACAAAGCCTGTTTTCCGTCGTGATTCTTCGTCAAGGAAGATTTGATGGTAACCACTTTTCAAGTCGATGGCACTATAATATTCGGGGTGGCAGTCTGCCATTTGATCCAGAATAGTGTCTAAGGTCGGTAGGGGATATGTAGTGGATGTCGTTTGGGCATTAAGCCGCCGATAGTCAATGACGAAACGAGGGCAAAGATCATTTTTCTTGGCCACGAGTATCACTGGAGCGTTCCATGGGGTGTCACTAGGACTGACGATTCCACACCTAACCATTTCTTCTGTTTGTCTTTCGATTTCAACTCTAGCTGCTGGAGAATGGCGATAAGGACGCTGCATGGCTGGTTTGCCGGTGGTCTCGATGTGGTGACAAATAATGTCTGTTCCAGGTAATTTGGAAACGTCAGTGGTGAAAAGGTCTCTGTGTTCGAAGAGCGTGTCGGAAAGCTGGTGGAATTGATCGGAGGTGAGCTTATCTGCATCGATCTGGAGTCCGATATCTTGTAGAATTTTGTCGCGAGCTGACTGGTCAATTGTAGCAGCCAGTGGCGTAAGAGGAGAAGATTTCGTGGTTGGTGTAGTAATCGGAGACTGTAGTGAGCTGGCGTCTGCGAGTTGTATGAAAGCGATGGGGAATCTCTTGGGCAAGGTCACGGTGGTGTTCGTGGGGTTAAGTATGTTAATGATGGAGACACAGTTACTAGGTTGTACTAATATGTTAGCCACTAGAAAGGTCTGGTCAGGCGCTATCTGTAACGGTTGAATTATCGCGGCTTGACCTTGAAAATGTGGGGGGATGTGGACCGGCGCTAGAAGTACGCTGCGCGGTGCTACAGAAATTGAAGATCGCAAATGCAAAATGGCTCCTATGGGTTTCTCGTGCTTGAGACACAAACCAACCGTCAAAAGGTCATTGAAAAACGTGACAGTACGATTACGATAATTGATCACAGCTTGCGTGTGATGCAGAAAATCGGCTCCAAGGAGGACGGGGTTGACAAGTTGGGGAATCACCAAGAAATCAAAATGTATGGTTAAACCTTGAATTTGTATGGGCAGAGAAAGTCTGCCGAGCAATTTGATCGGTATGCGATCAGCTGCACATAACCTAATATCTTCAACGGGAAGAAGTTTTTGATGGTGTTTGGGCAGCTGATTGTACACTCTTTCACTGATGGCAGAATAAAAAGCACCAGTGTCCACAAGTGTTGACCTGTGTTGATTGAAAATGAAAACTGAAATTTCGCCGGTAGTGCTGAATTTCTGGCACACGGCTGGTTGTTGGGTATGTGAAGCTGCCAAGTTGTGCTGTCTGTCCTCGAGTAAACGTACTCGAGTCGACGACGATGTTGTGGATGAAAGTGGAGGTGTGTGCGAGACAAAACGATGGTTTTGTCCGCGAGTGTTCAAGTGTGTTTGTCGTGAGTGGTTATGTGTGGCTTGCGATGTTGGGCGTGTAACTCTGATGACTTCCGCTTTTGGTGGTAATGATGACGGAGTTGATTGAACAGTTGGTATCGCTGTTGTAGTTGTGGTTGTCGACGTGGTTAACATTGTTGATGGTGCGGCTGGAATCACCGTTGTGTTCGTGTTTGATCGTGGCGATGATGTGTTGTGTTGGTTACGGAGGTCGGAGTGATGATTAGAGTCGTGTGTGGTTACGGTTGATGATGATGATGGTTCGGCTTCGTTCGTTGATGATGAAGGGCAACGATGTTGTCGCTGGTCGCGTACGAATACCCGTTCGAGTTGTTGCGTTCGTACTCGTTTTCGACGTTGTGGTTGTAGTGGCTGTGGGTGCTGTGGGTGGAGCTGTTGTTGTTGACGTTGTTGTTGTTGTCGTTGTTGTTGTTGTCGTTGTTGTTGTTGTTGTAGTGGTTGTTGTTGTAGTGGTTGTTGTTGTTGTAGTCGTTGTTGTTGTGGTTGTTGTTGTTGTAGTTGCTGTTGTTGTTGTGGTGGTAGTTGTAGCCGTTGTTGTGGTGGTAGTTGTGCTGATGATACTGGTGATGATGAATATGAGATTGATGGTGTTGTCGTCATTGGTACGCGACTATGACGTTGTTGTTTGATGGCCTGGTGTGGTTTACTATGTAAGTCCGTCGAAGAGGGTGACGGGTGTTGCGGTAATTGCTATATGGAAGGTCGTCTCCCGGAACGACACATTTTAGCGATGTGGTTTAATCTGTTGCATGAAGTGCACTGTATCCCGAAGGCGGGACAGTCGCCTCTCCTATGTGCGGCTCCACAGTTGGAACAAGTGTCGTGGAATCGTTGTCTGGGGGTATTGTCTGTGAATTCAGGTTGTTGTGCTGTATGAGTATTATAACGTTGCTGTGGCGGTGGTCTATCGAATGGTTGGTAAGTTGACTGTGGGTAGCGTTGTTGCTGAGTTGTTTGCCTACTGTATTGTTGTATTGGGGGTTGTTGGTGTTCTTGTGGGTGGTCAGGTGTGTAGGTCGAATGTACGGGTGATGGTGACACTTCCCTAGAATGACGACCAAATGAGCGGTACGCTTGCTCAGTTGGTTGTATGTCAAAGGAGACGTGTTTGTCTCGTTGGGGTGGTCTGACTGCTGCCACCTGAGGCGTAGTGATTGCTTCCAATTTGTCCTATATATGTTTTAAGGTGTGTGCAATCTGGGAAGAGTTTTGAGGGTCTGGCCCGAGGGCAATCTCACAAATCGAAGCCGCTTCGAGAATGTCCTCAACTGATTTCGATCCGCGTTGTAAAATCGCATGTCGGACGGTCGGGGATAGCCCGTTAAGAAGGATCATGTACGTATGATCTTTATCTAGGTGCAGCGTTTCTGCCTTCGCTAGTAAACGTGTAATAAAATCTGCTGCGGTCTCGTCCTCGCGCTGACGGGAGTTCCACAAATCAGCTGTCACTTTCCACTGTTTTTGGTAAAGAGTGAAACGTTTAATGAACAACTCTGCCAGTTGTTCGAAAGTAGTGAAACGATTGCGATCTAACGTGGCAAACCACGATGCCGCATTGCCCCGGAGGGAAAGCGCAAAAGCGTCAACGTAATTTTGAGTGTCTAAGTCTTGGAAACGACTCCATAAATTGAACGACCTTAGGAACGAACGCGGGCATTCATCCTTAAGTCCCTCGAAGGGGGAAGGGAGGAAAAGGCCAGACTTGACAACATGGCGTCTAGCGATGTGCGGTGTTGGAAGGGTGGGAGAGTCCCCACTTGCGGTGAGTGTGGGAGTATCCGTCACCTGTGACGTGTGAGGTGGCGGAGGGGCGTCCCTGTTCGCATCAATTGTGTGTGCAATGGGGCAAGTGGTAGCTACTTGCGTAGGATTTGGTGGATGAAGGATGTTCTTGTCCCCCTTTATCGCGTAGTAACTTGCGCCTACGACTTGCTGTGCCAACGGAGGCACTGTAAACTGTTCTTCTGAATGGTGCAGATCGTGTGGCAGTGGTGTGCGGAAGTTGCCCCCCATGACTGAACCACCCTGTTCGTACACTATTTGGGGATTCAACGATGGCGTTGGATAATAGTCCCCTACACGCTGTATGTCGTGTTGAAACGACTGTGTATGTCGTAAGGGCGCGATATAATCAGGTAGTGGTTGACTGTACTGGGGACTCCTTGACTGTACTACTGATGAATGATCACCGACGGCTGGTAGTTGTGATGACGATATGACGTAGGGATCCAATGTATGTGGCTGAGGGACTGTAGTAGGGTATGAGGGTTGATGGTATATCCGCATGGGACCCTGTTCCTTCTCTATTGATGGACAAGTTCTGTTGCTAGACGGTTGCCATAGCGACTCGCTTAAAGAAGGGTGTGGAGGGTGATGCTCGTATGTTTTTGAGTAGTTGCTAAGTTCCAACTGCATCGTCCCAGGATTAGTGGAGTCCACATGTGTGGGTGTCTGTTGGATGATGGGACAGGATGGTGCTGATGGGCGCTGATGAGTTTCGCGGAATGTGACGGTATTTGAAGATGGTGATGGGTGAAAGGGATTAAATGATGGACCGACATCTGTGGTCCGCATTAGATTAGATCGGTTATCTGAGTGTGAGTCGGTAACGCCGGTTGTGATGGGTGGAGGGGAAAGGGCTGCGTTGGAGTTCCTTGCGGTTCTGCAAATTAATATGTTGGCCACAATCTGAAATTGGTGCCAGCGGTCGGGAGAATCGGGATTCCGCTGGAAGGACGATCGGTGGATTGTGGTCCACGATAGAATTAGGCCTGTGCGACTGAACGTTGGTCGGTAAAGAGAGATAATGAATAGGAGATGGCGATGCATCAATGCGGCATTCCACTGCTGTTATAATTGATGGTTCACCCGGTGTTGGGGATGTCGGCGGTTCGTGAACAGCTGTGGGTACATTCCAGGCAGATATGTCGGGCTCTGATAGTTTCTGCTGTGAAGGTCGAGGGGGTACGTAGTGGTCGGGAATGTGGTCAGTTGTGTGTTGTGGGGAGGTAACGAAGGGAATCTGTTGCAGGTCATAATGAACAGACGGGGGTGTGGGCGAAAATAGCTCATAATGGATGGTCGTAGGGTGTGAGGCTAACCGACCTCCTGTGGTGTGTAAATCATGATCAGGCCTTCCCTCTCTGGGCGAAATGTGCGGAGGGGTCCTAGACATGAATTCTTCAAGAGGTGAATCTAAACGAGATGGATGATCAAGGCGGCGTGGTGGGCGGGGTGCAGATGATTGTAGGTTAACTTCGACAGATGATGGACCAACTATTGACTGAAGCTTGCTTCTTGTGTTATAACTAGGTCCACCATAGGAACGTACAAGTCTACTGGGATCGAAAAGAATCTTTGGTGGGGATTGGTTGGCCATTATGCGTTATAGAAGTTGGTAGTCTAATGGATTGCCAACCGTAAAACTAGTGTGGAACTCGTTAAATGTGTAACAACAATGAGAGTCCCTTGTACACGAAAATGTTCCTGTTGACTGGCACTGGTTGGAAACTCTACTGGATGTAATACCCGGAAGGGTGGCGCTATATATATGTGTGTGTGGAAGTGTGAATGGATTTATGTAATTGATGAGCGATGAAGGAATCTGTGATGTTAGCGAGAATCTATCGTGGCTGGTGCTGTCTGGCGCTAAATAAGTTGTCTCATCGAGCGATGGTTATCGCCGGCGGAGAGTAAAACGACCAGAGTGATCAGCCACGAGTGAAAATCAAAATAACTTATGCCAGAGGAAATGAGTGAATGTAGGTGACGTGTTGAGACGACATAGTTATGCAATATAGGAGTAATATAGTCAATGAAACTGGTAAGCAAGTAGTGTTTGGATGTGAGGCTGTGCACAAGAATTTGTGTTTGTATGCGTGTAGGGATGAATAATAAATTTGGACTTACCTGACGTTGTGAGTGATGAGCTGAACGCCCAGGTATCGGAAATGGCGATGAGACGTCCGTCCGTGAGGTCCGGCTGTCCGTGGTGTGCGGCAGGAACTCGAGAGGGTGATTGGAAGTAGCGTAACTAGCTGTAGATTGATGGATGAGACCGTTCGTCTGGTGGTGAGAAATTGTGAAACTTCTGATGAACGTTGAACGAACTTTGCGAGGCGGTGAAATCACGCGACGGATTAATAATACGAAACGCCTGATGTGGGGTGATGACTGATAAGAGAAAAACTGATAAAGACTATTCAATTAGCGGTGAAACGATAAACGGTGCTATATGAGTGCGAAATTTAAAAAAATGGTGATCGCGAAGGCGATGGGGAAGTGATTACGATGACCACATAGAACTGTACTTGTACAATTAAGCTAAGATGAGATAGGTGGCGTGTTTACACAGATGGCCTTAAAGATGATACTATGTGAAGTAGAAGAAGACAGCTGTAGAACTAAAGATAAAGGATCATTGCCATAAGGGTTCGTCGGGAGGTAAGGGAATTGAAACGTTGGTTACGTCCGGAAGGGGTAGGTAGTCGGTGGGATGTAGACGTTGGTCGATAAGGTCGTCTAACAGCGATATTAAGCACCCGCAATACCCGCCGTTTGGATGGGCTATGGGATAATGAGTTTGCCACCACTGCTGGAGATACAGCTCGTCATCGAGCGATAAAAAGACTGCAGGGTCTGAACCTGTTGTGGTGCCTAGTACAAGGTCCGGTAGACCGGGATCCGACGATGACATGAGGAAATTAAAAGAAAAGGAATTGTGAGGTTAAATAAGTAAAACCGTGAAAAAGGTACGGTTCGTTGTGGTTCTCCACCATGTAAGAACGCTGAGGGTTCTACTAAAATTAGCTCTACTATTATGTTAGATGCTTAATGAATTAGATTATGTTAGGGGAAACTAGCTACACATGAAGAGACAGTTAGAATACAACTTATCTTTATTAAACAAGGAACAGAATAATGTATAACATAAATATGGTTGCTTAAATACAGAATGATATAAATACTCGCGAGGTGATTATGATGCGTGATGCTAAAGGTTGAACGTGAAGTTAAGTTATTAATAAATTATATATACTATAATAGACAGACCTGACGTACTAAGTTACCTGATAATTTCGGAAGTCAGACTGCAAAGTTCCTAACAGTGTTGTAGCTTATAAGAGACTTTCCTCAGCCAAAGAGGAAACTGGCCTATCCTAGATCAGACTACTTTGATTGGCTAGTTACTGACCACTCAAGGATCAACTACTGACCACTCTAGCAACGAGGGCTGACTGCAACTGCTAGAGCCTAGACGAGTGACTGACAGAACCTATACTGTCAGAATTAGTGAATGTTCAGCTAAACCTAATGTATAATAATGATCTCTTATATATATTGTCCAAGGCTATCTATTGTATTGTAAAGTTCATAATAATCACGGTTACAGGCCTACACAGGTGTTCAACAAGAATTATCCTATGGATAATCTTTATAAGTTAATTTAAATTGTTTGAAACTTATTCTTCGCATTGAAAGTTTCCGCGAAACCCTTATCTTCACCTCACGGAGCCTTGTAGGGTTCCGCGGAACACATATTGGGAGACGCTGAATTAATGCAATTTCCGTTGCGTTTCTTGGAATTGATGTTGCCATATCTAATCATCTTTTACAGCAATACAATGCCAGAAAGCCACCAGTTGATTGCCAACCAGCGCATATCATTATATCCACAGTCAATAAATTTTCCTAAACATTGAATGTCTTCAATATCGAATCGCGGTGAATAAGGTTATAAATGAAACACGTTCGTGTGGGAGCTATATAAGTAGACAGATGCATGCCTAATACCCGCCTAGATACGACTATACATCCTGTATTAACTCGAATATGCTTATATTTTGATAAAAGTCCGAATTTACTTATAATAGTATGAAACTCAAAGAAAAGGAAACCTTTGAAAACTAATGCCATTG